>OZ038389.1:62052076-62269658 GCA_964036045.1 Eutreptiella sp. 'Long Island Sound 2002' | reverse complement strand
GTCTAGGGCACAACCTGCTTATGCAGTTTTCCCGCCTCGGCAGCTCAAAAATGGAACTTTCCGAAACTGATTTTTTTGATACTTTGACCATCCAAAATCATCAAATATCCTATGTAAAGCATGTTTTAGCCCCTCTTTATGCGTTTTTCACCCTATTTGGGTGTTGGGGGAAGGGGGGGGGCTCCCAAGGGGTCTTGGGCACAACCTGCTTGTGCAGTTTTCCCGCCTCGGCAGCTCAAAAATGGAACTTTCCGAAACTGATTTTTTTGATACTTTGACCATCCAAAATCATGAAATATCCTATGTAAAGCATGTTTTAGCCCCTCTTTATGCGTTTTTCACCCTATTTGGGTGTTGGGGGAAGGGGGGGGGGGGGGGGGGGGCTCCAAGGGGTCTTGGGCACAACCTGCTTGTGCAGTTTTTCCGCCTCGGCAGCTCAAAAATGGAAATCACCTCGCAGAGGTTGTTAGATCAAAGCCAGGCAGGCGTATATATGGGGAAAACGCCACATACCCCCCCATTTTGGCTTTTTTGGGCCTATTCGCGTACCCTACCCCAAGGGGTTGAATTGTTAGTTTAACCCCTTGTAAAATCATTATTTTGTCCAATAAACGCATCCCCCAATGAGTTTTTGGTCCGGACCCCCCCAGACCCCCCCCACTTGAAACCCACTTTTTTGAGGTTTTGAGGGAGGGGGGGGGGGGTGGGGGTGGGGGTGGGGGGGTGGGGGGGGGGGGTCAAAAATGACCCCCCCATTTTTTGGGTCGAAAATCATGAATCTTTTGGTTTTTTTCGATTTTGGGCCGAAAAAGTGTTTCCGGGTCCCGACTCCATAGGGTTTGTATGGGGCGGAGTGGGACGAGCGCTTATGCAGTTTATGCACTTTTTCAGCCATTTTTGCTATGTTGGCGGTTTTGGCAACCTCGGTGACCCCGTGGTATCCACTTTGAGGGGTGTGAGTGGGGATGTTGTGACAGTATCTGCCTCCTAGTATACGGAAGGACGTTTTTTGCAGTCTCTAGCCTTGCTTAGGGCCGTTCACAACCCGTGCCAAAAACGCAAATGGCTCTTTCCACCAATAATGGCTTAGTGAATGGGCTGGTACACAACCTGCTTATGCAGTTTTTTACCCTGGACAGCTCAAAAATCGAAGTTTCCGAAACTTACTTTTTTGACATCGTGATCACCTAAAATGACCATCCAAGCTATGTAAAGCATGTTTTAGGCCGTATTTACGTGTTTTTCACCCGATTTGGGTATTAGGTCCGGGGGGGGGGGGGTATTCCAAGGGATTGGTACACAACCTGCTTATGCAGTTTTTCACTATGGGCAGCTCAAAAATCGAAGTTTTCGAAACTTGTTTTTTTGATGTTGTGACCACTTAAAATGACCATCCAAGCTATGCAAAGCATGTTTTAGGCCGTATTTACGTGTTTTTCACCCTATTTGGGTGTTAGGTCGGGGGGGGGGGGGGGGGGGGGGGTCTCCCAAGGGACGGGTGCACAACCTGCTAATGCAGTTTTTCAACCCGGACAGCTCAAAAATGGAAGTTTTTGAAACTTTTTTTTTTGATATTGTGACCACCCAAAATGACATTTCAAGCTATGCAAAGCATATTTTAGGCCGTATTTACGTGTTTTTCACCCTATTTGGGTATTAGGTCCGGGGGGGGGGATGTCTCCCAAGGGATTGGTACACAACCTGCTTATGCAGTTTTTCAACCCAGACAGCTCAAAAATCGAAGTTTTCGAAACTTGTTTTTTTGATATTGTGACCACCTAAAATGACCATCCAAGCTATGGAAAGCATGTTTTAGGCCGTATTTACGTGTTTTTCACCCTTTTTGGGTGTTAGGTCCGGGGGGGGGGGGGGGGTCTCCCAAGGGACGGGTGCACAACCTGCTTATGCAGTTTTTCACCCCGGACAGCTCAAAAATGGAAGTTTTCGAAACATATTTTTTTGATATTGTGACCACCCAAAATGACATTTCAAGCTATGCAAAGCATATTTTAGGCCGTATTTACGTGTTTTTCACCCTTTTTGGGTATCAGGTCGGGGGGGGGGGGTCTCCCAAGGGACGGGTGCACAACCTGCTTATGCAGTTTTTCAACCCGGACAGCTGAAAAATCGAAGTTTTCGAAACTTGTTTTTGTGATATTGTGATCACCTAAAATGACCATCCAAGGTATGTAAAGCATATTTTAGGCCGTATTTACGTGTTTTTCACCCGATTGGGGTATTAGGTCCAAGGGGGGGGGGGGGGGGGTCTCCCAAGGGATTGGTACACAACCTGCTGATGCAGTTTTTCAACCCAGGCAGCTCAAAAATCGAAGTTTTCGAAACTTGTTTTTTTGATACCGTGATCACCTAAAATGATCATCCAAGGTATGTAAAGCATGTTTTAGCCGGTATTTATGTAGTTTCCACCCTATTTTGGGTGTGTGTTGCTCGCGGTAGATTCTCTGCGAGGTGGACTTGCCGAAGGCAATAGAATTTTATGTAGTTTCCACCCTATTTTGGGTGTGTGTTGCTCGCGGTAGATTCTCTGCGAGGTGGACTTGCCGAAGGCAATAGAATTTTTGCAAAACATTTTTTTGATATTGTGACCACTTACAATGATGAAATATGCTATGTAAAGCATGTTTTAGCCCTCTTTTACGTGTTTTTCACCCTATTTGGGTGTTGGGGGGGGGCTCTCCCAAGGGGTCTAGGGCACAACCTGCTTATGCAGTTTTCCCGCCTCGGCAGCTCAAAAATGGAACTTTCCGAAACTGATTTTTTTGATACTTTGACCATCCAAAATGATCAAATATCCTATGCAAAGCATGTTGTAGCCCCTCTTTATGCGTTTTTCACCCTATTTGGGTGTTTGGGGGGGGGGGCGGGCTCCCAAGGGGTCTAGGGCACAACCTACTTATGCAGCTTTCCCGCCTGAGCAGCTAAAAAAAAGGCTGTCCCTCTCCCCTCTTCGAGGTGCCTTGCCGAAGGCAATAGAATTGCATGATGCATCCTTGAGCCCTCTGTTTCTGCCTATTGTGTTAGAGAGGTACGGCACAAATTGCAGGCTGGCACAACCCTGCAACTCGTCACCAGAGTTGGCCACTTTAACAGCCCTCACCCGGGAATCAAATGAAAGTGTTCCAAAGCGAACGGTGAGCAAGGTTCAAGGAAAGGGCTTTAACTGCAGTGTTCCTACATTGTGTGGGTGAACTGTGCAGGGGTTGTAAGATTGCCATAGCGTTACATCGCATAGGCCCACACTCTGTGCCCACATTGCGACGCAAAATCACCGGCCGTTTTCTTGAGAAGTTGCGAAGAAACGGGTAAATTCTGGGCACGCCGGTCACAGAACCACTTCCACAGATCACGGTACACGTCATGAAATTGTGCTTTTTGCCCACCTCTAGAGATGCGTTTTGTCCCGCGTCGCAAAACAAGGCCCTCAATTTTCTGCACCGTTTTAGCCCACCCATCCAATTGCCGTTGGTTCAGCAAATACAATTTTTCCCGAGTTACATCCCACACATTTTGGCGAATGTCTTCAAGTGTGTGGCCCGCTTCAATCATCGCAACTGCCCGCCGTTTGATATGGATTGGGCGGTACAACTCTCCACTTTACCAACACTATTGCGTGCTCCTTTCCCTCGGTTGAACAGCCTTTTATTTTGCTTGTACCGCGCTGCCTTCTCCTTGGCGGCTTCATCATCAAGAGGAACATCATAAGGCGTTATATACTCAGGAACATCCACTGCTTCATCCCCAAGCACATCAAAAAATTCAGAATCACGTTGATCATCAAAGAATTCAGGTTGATCATCACAAAGTTCAACACAGTTAGTGTCATTGTCACCCTCGTTGATACTGCCAGCATCATCTGAGGCATCCGTGGCCACCTCATAGCACTCATCCACAATGGCTTCATCCTCATCTCTGGCAGCCAAAACATCATCAAACCAAAAGGAGGGGTCATCAACATTTAACTCTGCCATATTTCTGCAAACAAAGAGGGCGGGGAACACTGCACATCAGGGTTTTCCAAATAAGAATACACAAAAAACAAGAACATGCGCATGTTCTTGTAGGGGGGGGGGGGCTTATCCATGCTGCATTGCATGCCCTCGCACATGGCAAGCCTGTTGTCTTTGTTATGACCGATCACCTACTTGGAGGTGGTGGGGGCCACACAGCAGGGCTGATGAAACTCTTTCACGTTTATCACAAGACCAAACCTCGAGCACAATGGCCTGTGGATCTAGACCATCCGCAACCCCACCCCGGCAATCACGAGGTCGACCGGCACTGGGCACAATTTGGCACTACATTGCACACTGTCTACTGCGCAACCTAGAACCCTCAGGCCGTCTATGCGGAGGACCCTGAGGCCCTCTATGCGCAGACCGGGCAGCTGTTCGGTGTGGTGCCACTGCAGCGACTTGGTGCAGCCCATGACAGCCAACAGAATAACGTACCCAGTGGCTGTTCCAGTTCATTGTCACTACTGCCCGGAACACAATGTATTGGTGCCGCATGTGGGCGATTGAGCCACGGGGGAGGGCTTACCTGTGATGCCTGACCTCCATACCCCCACACCCCTCTGGACCCCCCAACCCATACTAGTACATAGATTGCATGGTCATTTTAGGTGGTCACGGTATCAAAAAATAAGATTCAACGACTTTCATTTTTTGAGTTGTCCAAGGTGATAAACTACACAAGCAAGTTGTGTACCAGTCCCTTGGGAGACCCCACCCCCCTCTAACTGAAAACCTGAATAAGGTGAAAAACACATAAATACGGCCTAAAACACACCATACATAGGTTTGATGGTCATTTTATGTGATCACAATATCAAAAAAAATGAGTTTCGGAAACTTTGATTTTTGAGATGCACAGGGTGAAAAACTGCATCAGCGGGTTGTGTACCAATCCCTTGGGAACCCCCCCCCCCCCCCGCACCCAATACCCAAATAAGGGGAAAAACACATAAATACGGGCTAAAACATGCTTTACATGGCTTGGATGGTCATTTTGTGTGGTCACAATATCAAAAAAAAGAAGCTTTGGAAACTGCTTATATGTTTAACAAAAGTTCCTTTTCTGTGGGTGTTGACCTTCGTGGTCGTGGCAGGCCCCACCTCCTGCATGGAACTTTTAGTACACACAGGGGTGGGCCCCCATTGGACTCTCCCTTGTGGAGAAATGCCTGACCCGCATCACATCCATTGGCCAAGCAACCTTTACTGTACATAATTTCTAGGCGCAGCCGCCTATGCACACTGTTTGCCTTGATGGCCGAACTCTTCAGTGTCAGAACTCAAAAAAAAACCAGAAGCTTCGGAAACAGTGGTAATTTTCGTAATAGTGGAAATGATTTGTATCGTGCTTGTTTGTTGAAAGGTGAATGAACTGAATTGTAGTTTTGTAAGAAACTAAGCTTCAGACTGAGTGAATTGCAATTATGCTATTCAGTTAGTGCACTGTTTTACATTTTTGTGTTTTGTCACTATGACAGTGTGATTTAATTTCACATGGGCCCACTCACCCACCCCAAGAAACATTCGTCGCACAATGTGATACTGTGAACTTGAGGCTGCACTGCCCCAAGCAGCGGTGCCGGAAATGATTTGTGTCGTGTATGCTTAAAGGTGAACAAAGTGAATTGGCTCAAATCGCTTGGGATATCGGTGTGAGGTTGCACTTTGCCACTGCCGTCCAATGGATCAGAATGCCAAGTGTCCACCCGTTTGGGTGGGAAGTGCGGTTGCTTGTTGCGCCAGCAAAGGGCAACAAAAGTCTGGTCATGGGGGCGAGTACCTAAGGGGCAGGGCACTACATCTGGACAAGTGGTACCTCGCTTGTCCTTGAACGGGCCAAGGACATGGTTTTTGGGCAGGGGTCGGGGCGGGGGAAGTGGCCTGTACTTCTTATGTGTTGCTGTTGTTAGAGCTGTGGGAGACAGGGTGAGGGAAGGGCCGGCGATCCAGAGAGAGAGTATGGGGAAGCGTAGAGACAAGCCCCCATGTGTAGTGTGCATGGTTCGTGACTAACAGGCGCGAACGGGAGGGGAAGAGCTGACCTAGACAGCCCAGGAAATCCTCGATAGCCACCTCGTGTGGTGAACTCAAGGCAACATTCAGCACTGGTCTGGTTTGCGCTGCAGTGATGCAAGGCAAAACAATGCACAGAGAGAGTTGTGGAGATGGCCATATGCTTGTGACACGGGGTTATATGCGAGCTCTATATCTGTTAGTCTTCGGCCCTCAATTTGGGGGTCATTCACGTCGGATACCCCAATGTATGGTATCCGATGTCCAACCCCTTGTAAAATCATCGTTTTGGGAGACAAAATCATCCGCCAATGAATTTTTTGATTTTGACCCCTCCAGCCCCCCGCAAACAAGAATTTTTTTTTTGTGTAAAGGGTGTTCATTGCGTCCCATGCACTTTTGTACATTGGTTGCTTTTAGGTGGAAGAGGCACATTACATTTCATGCTAAACTGGGTACCAATACCAATTCAGTAATTCTTTTTGTTTGCAACACTTTGGCTTGGTTTGGCTTGAGAGCATGTGGTTTTGTCCTTTGCATCCGCGTTTTGGTTGTGCAGCAGCAGTATCAGAATGCTACCTGATGCCAACGTCTACGCCTCCATGGTTGATCCGCAAACAAATGTGCAAGGCCTATTTGAAGTGGGTAGAGCCAAGACGCGTGTCCAATTCAGCAAGATGGCTGTGCTTGCTTTTCTTGGTGGCTTCTACGCAGCTTGTGGTGCCATGAGTGCCATAATTGCAGGTGTGATAATTGAAGTCACCCAAAGTTTTCCCCCTTAAACTAAAGTTTAGATAACATGCCCCCTGCATAATGTGTTAACAATTTTCCTGCCCTCTCACCCACCCACCCGCCCAGGTGCACTGGCAGGTGTCCGGGGGGCACCCAGACGCAGCAAACCTGCCTAATGGGATGGGATGGGAGGCCAATTCAATGCATTGAACCTTGTCAAGTAGGCCCGAGGACAGGGGATGGGGAGACCGAAAAAGTGCAGCATGGGACAGGCAGAGGAGGCCCGCCAAAGACATAAACCAGGTCTGTTCCCCACAGCAGCCAGGGGTTTGAGGCTGTTTGCCTTCGCCTGAGGGCAAAGCACACACCTGGAGCAGCACAGGGATGCAAAAAAACTCTATTATTTGACGGCAGACAACCAACAGCGGTGCTGATCCGACGGTAGATGGTGGTGAAGCAACAAAATGTGACCAGTTGACCAACAACGGTTGGCTGGTAACCACCGTCAGTTGGCCAGTAGCCGCTTGCCCAGGTGCCTGTATTTTGGGCAGTCCGGACACCCATTCCTCGGACCGGGGCATTTGAGGTGAAATGCTGACCGTTTAGAGCCATCGATCCTGCGCATGGCAATCGTGCACCCAGACAGCCATCGACAACAAAAAGCAGGGATGACCAGAAAGTGACTCTGTAAAAACGTACCTCACCCCCAAAAGGTGTCGAAGATCATCATTTCAGATGTACGATCTGGGGCAGGGGGTCTGGATCTGGCTGCCATGAGGTGCTTGCCAAACACCACCCCCATAACCAACCCCCTGCAGCAGAGCCTTTTCAATACGTTTGGCTCATCGTCGATACGCGTGATGTGCGCTACCACATCGCCTTGTGGGACACTCGTCGCATTGGACAGCCCTGATGCTTGATTCTGAGGGGGTTCTCGATTTCCATCTGGTGAGAGGGCCTTGCCAGCTTACCCGTGCCTGGGCCCCCACACCAAAAGGGAGGGACGCCAAGGGCAGAAGCAGCACTACTGACCAGACCAGTGCATACACCCGGAAGTGCCAACTGGCACACCTGCCCCCCTCCCCCTTGCGAAAACAACCCCTTGTCAGAGTAACAGCCCCCCCCTTGCGAGAGCACCCGCAGCAGCAGGTGTTGTCTCTGCAACTTTTGGAACTGTGTCCAGCTTTTGCCCTTTATAACCCCCCCTTCCCCTTGTCAGAGCAACAGTGGGCGTTGTTTCCGTCAAAGTTTGGGACTGTAGTGTTGCTCTGGCAAGGAGGGGAGGAGGGTAGGTGTCGTTCCCGCAATTTTTGGAATTTTAACGTTGTTCTTGAAAGGGAAGAGGGGGGGTAATTTCGCCTTTATGCCCCCCCCCCCCCAAAAGGAAGACTCGCGAAATGTAGCAGCCTGAATGATGGTTGCGTAAGAAGGAACACCCCCTTTTTCCAAGAACATCACCCCCAAGCCACCAGAAGGGGCAGGGTGCGCCAGAAAGGCTGGTGAGGTGCTGTGTAGTACACCCGTTGTCCAGTTGTGTGACATGCTGTTGCTGGTCAAGGTCATTCATGTCTCCTGGGAGTGGGGGAGGACAAGCGTAGCTTCATGCACCACAGTGAAAAGTTGATCCCACTGTACACAATGGCAGCAAATGCCCCTGGACCGTCCACTCGCCAGCAGCTTTCACATGCAACCATTCCTGCGAACATGAAGTGCAAAGGGTGCTCTTCACCACCGCTGATGTGTGAAGTATGACACAGGGCCAAGGGGTTCCACGTCAGTAACCTGTACCCATGAGTGGTGCGTTGAACTGCAACTGCACTGAGGCTGACCCTTCGATGGAATCTCAATTCGAAGTTGTACCTGAAACTGAAGTCGGAGCGCACTTTGAAAGTGGAACACAGTTTAATCATGAAATTGGAATGAAAAATCAGGTGAACTGGTGAACAAGAATACAAAACGGTCTGGTTTTTTGTCAGGGGAACCCTTCATAGCGCGGTAGGCGGGGTGGGGGGCATGCACAATTGTCCATTGTCCAGTTATAGAGTGGCCACGGGACGCATGTCATTCGATCGCCAATAGGCGACTCAGGGCAACATTCGAATGAGAGGTTGTCTAGCCAATGCCTGATGCCTGACTTGTTCTGTTGCTGGGTTCACAAGATCCCACAGCCTGAACGATGCACTTGAACTTGATTGTAATTTCTTTTTGGACCAGCAGATTGCTGCTCCCTCAAGAACCTTCTTTCAAGGCGGTTTTTGTCAGCATTGAATCACAGGCCCATGCAATGAGCCATGGTGGAGGTGGTCTAGGGTCGGTACTAGGGCTGTTGTGTCTATTGCCCGCACAGCTGTGCCGTCTACAAACACACACATATATGTATCTATATATTACTACACCCCTTAGAGGGCAAGAAATGGCTCTTGGTCACGGGGCAATCGAGGCGCACGTGGAGGGTAGGAACCGTTTGCCTTTGTTTGGCCGTTTTGACTGGGTATTGGGGACGTTTTGGGCCAAAAAAGGCTGTTTTGGGGCACAAAATGCGCAGTTTTGGGAGGGCACCTCCCGACTTGGCGCCCCCATCGCGGGGCGCCACCGGTGAGTTTTTGGCTCAAAACTTGGATTTGGCAAGGGCACCACCTAGGCTCTAGGATGGCTAGAGTAGAGTAGAGCCCGGAGCGATGAGGCGGAGCAATGGCCAAAACGGAAAGGAGAAGTGCTTGTTGCTTGTTGCTTGTTGTTGCTTGTTAGCTAGATTTAAGGGGAGAGGGGTGTAGATTAGAGGATACATTACTACACCCCTCTCCCTTTAAATCTAGCTAACAAGCAACAACAAGCAACAAGCAAGCAACAAGCAAGCACTTCTCCTTTCCGTTTTGGCCATTGCTTCGCCTCATCGCCCCGGGGACCCCGGTGGACCCACCGTTGGCCCCAACTGTGCGCGGGTCGGGCTGCCCTCCGGCTCCACCAAGTGACCACTGGTACGGGGGTCTACGCATCTCGTTGGGCGATTTTGAGGCTTGGAAACCACAAAAAGTGGGGGGTTGCGGGTGGACTAGGTGCCCTCAAGATTCGGTTTTGAGCCACGTAGCCCAAGATACGGCCCGTTCTTGGTTTTGGGCCTGTTTGACACAAGGAGCACATTCAGGCCATTTTTGGCCATTTTGGGGCCGTTTCTCGGACATATTGTGGAGCTTGAGGGCAAGAAAGAGCTCTTGGTCACGGGGCAATTGTGTAGGAACGGTTTGCCTTTGTTTGGCCGTTTTGACTGGGTATTGGGGACGTTTTGGGCCAAAAAAGGCTGTTTTGGGGCACAAAATGCGCAGTTTTGGGAGGGCACCTCCCGACTTGGCGCCCCCACCGCGGGGCGCCATCGGTGAGTTTTTGGCTCAAAACTTGGATTTGGCAAGGGCACCACCTAGGCTCTAGGATGGCTAGAGTAGAGTAGAGCCCGGAGCGATGAGGCGGAGCAATGGCCAAAACGGAAAGGAGAAGTGCTTGCTTGTTGCTTGTTGCTTGTTGCTTGTTGCTTGTTGTTGCTTGTTAGCTAGATTTAAGGGGAGAGGGGTGTAGTAATATACGTGTGGGCCTCGGGAAGGCGGGCCTGGAGGTCTTGTAGGAAGTCATCATAACACAACAAAAACGGAATGGGAGAGAGGGGGCTTGCGGTTGGTGGTCAAGCAGAGGGTGCCCTGCAGCCCCCCCCCCCCCCCTCCCCCTCCAAACTCCACTGTCTTGGGAAAGGCTTTGTGTGGAGCATGCCAGCTCCGGCATGGGAGGGACGCCAGCTTTGTGAGCACAGGGACAACTGTCCCACTCGCAGCTGGTGAAAATAATTTGCCCTGCCGTTGGGGTGAGCCGAGCAGGCTCCCCATCTCTCGCATTTGTTTGAACCCGCCCCATTCACCCCCACCGCAATGGGTGGGCAACCAACCCACCCATCGTGCGGAGGATTGCCTCCTCAGAAGGCGAACACATACGTACACCTGGAAGTACCAACCGGCATACTCATTCAGCCTTTAAACCCCCCCCCCCCCCCATCCCGCTCCCATGCACAGCCACCACCTTGCACAACGACCACCCTCAGGTCACCCGGCACCTTTTTTGGCAAGATTTATCCAACCACGCCTTGTCCAACGACCACACCTGCGGCAAAACGGCGCGTTTGTACCTTTCAGCACTGACCACCGTACGGTCAAACGGTGCACAATGACTGGTCATCGCGCAACGGGCGGGGGGGAGCGTGTATGAGCCTCCGCGTGCCTTCAGCCTTTACAAAACAAAAAGGGTCGCCAAATTATTGCTGCCTGACGAACTTTGTCGCGGCCTCAGGTGGTGCGTCAGCCGCCCACCAAGGCCCACACTCATGCGCTCTACTGTCTCCAGGTATGCACCTCGATGCCAATGGCCCCACTGCGGTCTTCCAGGGGGCAGTCTTCAGCCTGGCGCTCATCCTGATTGTGGTCGCGGGGGCAGAGCTGTTCACCTCCAGCCCCTTGCTGTCCAGTGCAGTCCTGGAGCGCAAGCTTGGCATCGTTCCCTTCCTGCAATTGCGGGTGGTAGTCTTCGTGGGGAATGCCTTGGGCTGCATTGCCGGGGCCGCCCTGCTCTTTGCTACTGGGATCCCGGGGTATCACCTCCACAGCCGCACGGCGTACGGCCGTGCGCATTGTGAACTATCTGTCTTGAAGCTTTCTCACAACTTCGGAGGGGCGTTTGTGTTGGGGTTCCTGGGGAACGTCCTCGTCAACTTGGCGGTCATTCTGGCGCTGGCGTCCCGCAGTGAAATCGGCAAGATCTGGGGCATCGTGTTCCCCATGGTCTGCTTCTACGTCATGCGCTTTGAGCACGTGATATTCAACGTTTACTACTTCGCCCTGGCGATGATGATGGATTGCACCGGCTTCCACACCGCCGAGGCTTTCGTAAATCTGGTGGCGGTCGCCCTTGGGAATATGGTTGGGGCCTTTGTGCTGTCCACCGCGTACTGGTTTATCTACCTCCACTGTCATGAAAAGGGGGTCTACAAGAAAACGGATGAGTACGCGGGTGAGCGAGTGGACCCCTCGCGGAATGCCCTGTCCAGCAGTGAGTTCGTCGACGTGCCGCACTTTTGCCCCGTGAGCACACCGTACGCAACCCCTGAGTATCCATACACCGCCTTCTACTAGTGCTGCAGCACACCGAAGTCCGTCATGCGCCATGGTCCCACGCTGAGGGATACCTGATGTTCATGCCCTTTCTGGTCAAGGGAGGCCCCGGCGAGGAGCGGGGCACGGGGCATGCGCTGTGCGTGGTAGACAGCAAGGGGTTGCACAAGAAGAACTCAGACACAGCCACTGGTCATCCATGACACAGAGATTTTCCCATGCTTTGTTGAGTTGCTGCTACCGTGACACTCAACCTGCACGTCATGCGGGTGCCTTTGCATAAAGCACCAGATCACTGTCCCAGGCAGAGGTTCGGCTGCCAGACGATGGTATGTGTATCCTAATCTGCCACACAATTCCTACACACCTGATACACGCCAAACCAAAACACCTGTAATCCCTCTGTAACCACTTGCAGCCCAAGACTTTGGCAAAACCCAAAGGCTTTCTTTATAGTCCGTCCGCCCCTTGGCCCTCCTGTGTGTGCGATTGTGAGTGAAAGGAAACAACAACGAAAAGGAAAGAAGAAGCCATTCTATTGTCCTGTGATGTTTGGTGCACCAACTGCCGGCGGTAAGCCACCAGCAAATGTCAGTTGATTGCCAGACGCCGGCGGCCAACCGGCACACATGGCCTCTGGAGAGAGTCGCTGCACCCTGTGCGCACCAGGGGTTTGGACCAACACAGTGATCTCCCCTCGGAGCCCCCAACATGTGGTACATCAGATTGCTGGCGTGCCCACAAGCCTTTGACTATTGGTCCTTCCCTGCCAAACCATGCACAGCTGCAGTGGGACTGCTGCAATCTGACATGAAACAATTATGATGCGCTGCATCCAGGAATGTCCACTTTGCCTGCAAGCCCAGCACTCCATCGTGGTCCATGGAATCATTCATTTGGCAGCATCTGTTTTGGTCACAACTGCGCGTCATACAAATCATCGCCAGTGATGTGGCTTTTCATATCCCTGTAGATATCCCTGTCGATTATACACCTGGTGATTTAGAGTCCTGAGCACCTTACTGTACATTACCTCTGGTTTCCACACAGCCCTGGACCCGAAGAAGAAAGTATGTGCATTTGACTCCATGTGTGTGTGTTTGTGTGTGGGTTTGGATTGAAATGGCATTTGTGAGACATGTCATTATTTTGGGAGCAGCTCTCAGGCACAGACAAAGCTACAGGATGTGGTCCAGCTCAATGGGCACATGGACATTGTCAGCTATACATCACTAAACCACTAACAGCCACAGGGGGCTGGCTCTGCCGGTCCTCAGATGCAGACCCCCTCCCTCCTCCCCAGGGGGCCCCTCCAGGCATCGGCCGGGTGTGTCCTCCCCCAGGCAGAGGGGCATGGGTGGGGTCTGAGGCCCCCAGCTGGGGCACCTGGGCAACGCGCGGTGCAGGGTGTAGAAGTCGTGAGCGTTACGAGGGTGTGGCTCATTCCTGACAGCCCTACAGGCCGCTGCCAGGGCAGGTTGGGGCCTGGCGTGAGGACAGGGCCACACCACCACCACCTCGTAATGTCACAGGAGAAGATGACCCCTGTTTTTCCAGGTATGCAGTCCTACTCGAGGTGCACATGTCATTTGGGAGTTGTCAGGCTCGCCACGCGGTGTTGCTCCCTCGAGGTGCATTCGACCCTTGGGTGTTGCCCGACTCGCCATGCGGCAACACTCCTTCACAGAGCTTGCTTACAGACGTCCGGTGCATCTGACCTATGGAAATCACAGGTGTGAGTGCAAGTCCTGCAGATCCATCACCACCACCACCACCACCACCACCAGGGTGCTTCAGACCAACAGTTAGTGGCCAGAGGCACCCACTCTCTTTTGGTTGATGTGTTTCTACATGTGTTCCAAAACTTCGAAAAACGTAGGAACCACAAGTAAAGTAGAAAAACCAGCAGGTGCTCTGTGCCGCCCCAGCATATTGTATGGAGCTTGTCCCTTCAGCTCCTAGCTAGCCAGGTTTCTGCGTCCAGGGTCTTAGTTTGCACGGACGGAAACAGACACTCTAATTTTTCCGCCATTAGGGCACCATTCGGAATGGCATGGGCTCTTAAATTCTATTGCCTTCGGCAGTGCACCTCGAAGAGAGGCTGTCAGTCAGTTAGATAGGCCAGCAGTCAGTCAGACAGAAACACACAGTTTGGGTTTTTTGTCAGTGGCAGACACGGGTCCAAGCAGTGGGGAGAACAAGCGGTTGCAGAATGGGCAGTTTTCGAATGGTAAAGCAGGTGACTGCAGAGTTTTTGGTCGGCGGTTCGAACCCTGGTGCGGACAGTACGGCAGCGGCGCCGCCGCTGGCGTGCACCCACCAGGATTCGAACCGCCAACCAAAAATTCTGCAATTGGGTGCGTTACCATTCGACTGGGGGCAAATGTGGCACACATGTGTCTCCCATTGGTTGGAGCCTTCTCAGCGAAACTTTTGACCCCCCCCCCCCGACCCCCCCCAAAAAAAGTGTTATCCAGTTTTAGGGGATAGAGGCCTCAATATCAAAAAATCCATTGGGAGATGGTCTTATTGGGCAAAATAATGATTTTACAAAGGGTTGGACATCAAACATCATGCCTTGGGGTATGCTACGCGAATGACCCCAAAAAAGGGGGGTATATGACGCCCGTGCCTGCGCTTGATCTAACAACCAAACTGCAGAATTTTCGGTCCACGGTTCGAATCCTCGTGGGTGCACGCCACCGGCGGCGCCGCTGCCGTATTGTCCGCACCAGGGTTCGAACCGCCGACCAAAAACTCTGCAGTCCCCTGCTTTACCATGGGGCCAGTGCCCATTCTGCAACCGTTTGTTCTCCCCACTACTTGGACCCGTGTCTGCCACTGACAAAAAACCCCAAACTGTGTGTTTCTGTCTGACTGACTGCTGGCCTGTCTAGTTGACGGACAGCCTCTTTTTGAGGTGCACTGCCGGAGGCAATAGAATTTTCTGGAATTGCAATATTATTACGGATGTTATGTTCTCTACGCATCTCGACTCCGCAATTTTCAGCTAAGCACCTGTGCTACATTCTTGTTATGCTGTTGGGCACAAGTATGCACAAGTCACTACTGACTCCTGCATGAAAATGAATCCCCAACGGATTTCATAGCGGCATTTGAATCATTCGGATCACTTCTTCACATTTCTAGGTTTTCACACTGAGACAATCCAAGTATTTTGCGGGTTGGTGATGGGTAATCAGTTCGTGTTTTGGTTATGTTCATTGGCGCTAAAAGCAATTCCATTTTGAGTTTTGGGCAAAGACTCATCCTCTCTTTGTATTGTTTTTCTCTGGAGGAGCAGTCTAGTGGATGTGGATTTTAGAATGCATAAAATTTATGCTTTACAGATCACACCCGCTGATGATTGTTTTCAACTATCTTTTCACTGTTGCACATAAATCATGCATAGATGCTGTTGCACATAAATCAGGCATAGATGCAGGCGTGGTGTCACAAAAAACACATTTGATGCAATATGGGACCCAAAACGTATAACAATCAACTGACCAATCTCTATGCTTTTCGCTTTTCAGCACAAAACTTGAAGGTGTAACTTTTGGTTAGCCTGCGATGAAAAGATTTTTCTAACCAAAAGCCAAGTACAGCGGGAAGTGGTGATGATAGAGTGAGTACTCGTGGTTCGGGAACATGGTTCAGAAGAAGCGGGCGACGGTCGTTTAGGGATGGTACAAAGCACGACCGAAAAACAACATGCATTGAAAAAATGTTATCCCTATCATTGAAGTAAATTTGCAAAAATCTGTACGAACACCACTAGCTTCTTTGCCAGTTTTCTTGAAAGAAGAAAGGAACACCAAAAAATTATGAATTCACACTCTAGGTCCAGTTTTGAATATATTACTATATCTTTAGATTGCTAATTGTGCCGGTTAATTTTAATTAAACAATAAATTATTTGGTGTTGAGTAACTAAAATAATAACCAACATCGGAATGTTCTATGCAACAAAATTGGTTTTAATAAAAAGTCGGTAGCTTTATTGTGCAATCTTTTAAGCTCTTTTAGTGCCATGGCTTCATTTTCAAAATGTTCTACCACTGCTGCTTAAAAAATTGGGTCTTTCCCAACACAGCGCTACTACTTGTTCATGCAAGTATTACGATGATGCATTTCATTGAGTGTAAAATACGCGCGCATTAAAGAAACAACAATTGCTAAAGGTAATCAGGGTTGCATTGAAGAACTCATTTCTTCATTGAGCTACCATTCCTGTCAAACTCCTCGCATCAAAACTCGCACTACACATCGCTGGTGGCAATCAAAGGCAATAAAGAGGCAAGATCATGTGTAAAGGCTATCAACCGGGTTTTTTTTTTTGGAATTAGAAGGTGCAGCTAGCCTCAGTTTTCCATGTACGGCAAGTGTGGCTACATGCTCCGTCCGTTCGAAGTAGCACCGGTTCTTGCCCTGTTAAAACCTCGTTCAATACCCGCGCCATGGGGCGCTATTTTTGTAAAAGGCTAGAAAGTGGGGTCCCATTCGCCGTTACAACCTGTTTGATTTACCATTATATGTGACATGCGCGATGAAACAATACATATCTGAGAAACCACCTAGACTACATTCAAAATGACCGCCTTGATACATCCATTAATGTGGCAAAGATGTGTTTGTGATGCACCAAAGATATTTTGAAAAGTTGGACACTGTGCACATGCACAAACACACCACCACGGTGAACGAGAGCCAAGGTGCCGGAGACACCGCAAACACACACAAATCCACCGGTTAGGTAGTTAGGTAGGTACCTTCGGGAGCCCGGGATGCCTCCTTTGAGAATACAAGCTGAAGGTCTTATCTAGGGAACGTCTTGCTCCTGCCACTGACCTACATCAGGTGCTTCTTAAGCCACCCCGCAAGTGACTTGGGAAGGCACTATCAGGGCCACCCGGTCCATGTGCCCCAGCTGAGAGGGTGTTCCCACATGCGTCCATGGGTAGGGCCACATGTCTTCTCTTTTGGGCGGTAGCTCTTGAGGGCTACCCGACGATGCGGAGTATCTCTCGCTACAGGGTGGGCTGTTCCCAGGGTCTACGGTACGACTGCCTCACTCCTATGGCTTTAGTCTCGGGGTCCCGCTGCTTGGCAAACTTTTCCTTGCTCGACTGTGTACCCGCTCGCCTGTCACTGGTTGCTTCCATGCCTCTGGGTGACGTTTGCCATGGTCTCCGGTGCAGCCTAGCCGGGCTCAGACTAGCATGACAATATATTTTTTCGAAATTTGTGAAACGAAAAACAGTGGAGTTTCTTTTTCATTGAAACACAAATCAAAATTTTGTCATTTTTGCAATTGTGCTCAATTTTTCGAAAATGAATGAAAATTTTCTATCATCCTTCTACTTTTTCCATGGGTGTTTGCTGTACGACATAATTGGCTTCCACCTCGAAAACTACACAGTTTCATTGTTTTAACTGCCAATTCTGGCTTTGCAATTGTCACACAAAATGAACCACTATGTTTCTGTTCAATTGTCTTTAGAATTGCTGACTTTTTCTTGCTCAATTTGGAGGAAAAGATTATTTCATATCCAGCTGCAGTGTGTCCACCCGAGCTGCAGCGCGTGCAACGGATATGACTCATTGCCAACTCAGCACAAATCTACCTTTGTACTTTTCAAAATGCTGCTGCAGAAATTTATGTCACAAAAAAATTAGCCATAATTATTTGATCGTTGTTTTTCTTGCTCTATTTCGTAATTTCAGGCCTGCTCTGCACCACCATGCCGCTTAAAGATCACGTCCAAATCCTTGACAAAAAGGGAAACTCTGGTTTTTTTGTCGAAATACCTTGAAGGTTCCGCAGTGGCACCCTGCTGCTGACAAAAAGAAACTGTTCAGTGCCACTGTCGAGGCCTAGGAGCCCTCATACAAGTGGCCAAAGGGCAAAGCTATAGGTTCTTTCAGAGTTTTTGTTGAGCATGATCAGGAATGTGATTATCTCAGTGAGCAACAATACAAACAATATGCGGGCGATGTAGTGCAAACCAATGCACAAGCCTCATGTGCCTTGAGTTGGAGTAGAGACGGCGCTTCATAATACTTTATACTACTGCTTAGCTTTAAGGTTCATGCACTCCTTCATATATATTTCGAAATATTTGAAGCGAAAATCAAAAATCTGTCAGTTTTTCGAAAAACAGTTTTTGAAATTTTTCATTGACACGAAGATCAAAAATCTGTCGCTTTTGATTTGGATCTAAATCTGTCATGCACATCTCTACCGCACATTAGCTATTAACTTCGACAAAAGCAAAAACACATTCAACGTCTATCAGCTGCACCATCGCCTAAACCATCAGAGGCACATGTACGCCTTGTACCGTCATCCGTCAACGATTTCCCCCGTTTGCAGGCACGAGTTCATCACTTTGGAGATTTCCCCGTCAAGGGAGTAGTATTGGCGAGATGGAAATAGCGTTTGAAGCAACGAATTGTTGCCTTGATACTTTTGGATTCGTTGCGACGGCGAGTAGTTGAAGAGCGTGCAAAAGCTGTCGGCGACGGCTTTTGAGCCCCCAAAGAGGGTGAAATTCATGGTGACCACGGGCAGAAAGGAAGGGCGGCGGATCGGTAAATTGACAACGGCAGCTTCGAAATTTGGTCACAAAATGTCGCTCCTTCTGGATGGGTAGATGGGGACGCTTTTTTTTTCCATCTTCGCCGACATTGAACAGGATGTGACGGTCAATCGAAAAAAAATAGACACCCAGAAACAACTCCACGGCTGCGTGGGTGATTTGGGGTATGGGGCGGCCGCTGCCATCTTATTCCCAGAAGGAGACACGTGGGTCCTCTGCCAGTCGCTCCCTTTTCCGTCGTCCGAGGGAGCGGAATTCTGGTCCGCGCTCATGTTCCTCCGATGAGTGCTCAGCCACCAGCCCCTCGCTCCTTTGCAGTCCTCGGTGATAACCTACACGTCGTTTCGGTCCTCTCTCCCACCCCTTCCGCCCTCCCTTCTAACCTGCCCTTCCGCTCCACGTGAGTCTACCCTCAGCTCCATCAAGTTGTCCGTGCCTCAAACCATGATGATGGGTTTGGGCGTGGCTGAGAAGCCACGCCGGTTTCATCGGCAATGAGATCTCCGACGCTTTTTGGAAGTGGGCGGCCCAAGTGCTAGTCTGGCACCCCTCACTCCTGCCCCACCCCCCCCCCCTGGATGCACATCTCGCGGCCCCCTCCCCATCATTCACAAACTCACATCTTCATCTATCAAGCACCTCCTCCCTCGCCACCGACACAAAAACATCCATGTTGCATCTAGCTTCCATTTCTACAACCACACATCTTGGCTAATAGGATTCCCCTTCACATGGTCCTCAGAAAATTGTAATATGAACCCCTTTGCTTTCCACAACAATCTACGCCCAAAATGGTGCCATACTTGCCCAAACGCACACCCGCTGGACGTGATCTCATTCGTCTCCCGTTGCCCCTCTTGCAACCACCTGATCCAATCCTACATTCAGTGCTGCCCCCCCTCCCTTGACACAGTGGTAGCCATCCGGTGGTCCCAAACCTCTCAACTGGAAGATAAAAGAAACTTCGTCCAGGGGCCTCATACGATTGTGCCAATACTGCGAACTCACAACCCCCCCGGGGGGCGCAGCAAAGCGGCCCACGGCCGAGACTTCAAACGCGCCCTCTCAGCCCGCACGACACCCCTGCCCAATGCCTTATACCGCACCCTCAAATGGCTGGAAGAGAACCCCCGCCACTGCCGCTCACCCCCCCGTGGGCCCGAACCCATGGCGCAGACCGTGGTCGCCGTATAGCATGTCCCACACCGCCCACCCGCGCCCTGCCCCGATGTACAACCCTCCATCCCCCATACCCCCAGCGGTGAAGGCCAAACCTCGCAAACACACCCGCTTGTCGTCGCCAGCTCCCCCGCGAAACGCAAAGAAAACCACAGCAACCAAGCCAAAGGGCACATGCCCGCTGAGCCTGAAAAAAAAACGCACCCAACGACCCCCCCCCCCGGCCCCGCCACCCCCCCTCCCGAGAAAACGCGACCGCTCCGCGATTTGTTCCACATGCCACCCACCCAAAGCCAGCCCCTCCCCTGCCCTCCCCTCAGCCAAGCCCAAAGCCATCAGCCCCCCCCCCCCCCCTCAATAACCAAACACTTTCGAACCACACACCCTCCTCGCCCTCCCTCCGCCCCGCGCAACCTGACACCCGCCAACACCCATGACCCCTTCGCTCCACTCGACATGTCCCCCTGATCTCCCCTCTGATCCATATTCCACACCCGTCATCTTCGCAACGCCGACTATCATCCAAAAAGCAATCCTCCGTCTGGAAACAAACCCACCACCACGCCCAGCCCTAACTAGGCTCAAAAAGAGTTGTCATTGCAAAATGATCCTGACAACCTTATGATGGAGTCCAACTCACTTTCAAGCCAAAGCAACTGTCCTCAATCCTCCCCCCCCCCCCCCCCGCACCACAGCCTCAAAGCCTAACCCGATCCGCGGAAAGGTTGAGAGAGGCTTGAGAGAAAGAGGGACAAGGTTCGAGCCGAACTCAAAGTGTACATACAACGACTCTTGATGTTTGTGAACAATTGGCATGAGTGCCCTCCCTGAAAAAATATTAGCGCGCAAGAGCCTTCCCCATCGGCCCGACCAGCCCCCCAAAGGCGCCGTCAATGGCAAAAAAAGCATAGCCCCGCTGCCGACCGTCTCGGGATGACGCCATGGGACATCTTGGCTCGCATGAAGGATCCTTGGTGTTGATCAAGCCCGTGAGGTCACCTTCAATTATAGTACTTGAACGATATACCCCCCGCCCCCCTTGCAAAGTCCCGGGGTAGCTCGCGACGGTCTCCCGGGTGGGGGGGGGAGACGGTCACCAAGTGACGGTCTCCGGGGGGGGGGGGGGGGGATTGCAAAGGTATCTCCAGGCAAACTGTGGTACCCTCCACTGACGCAAGCAAAGATAACACGTGTGAAGCGACTTTTGCGTTGATGCGGTGCCAATGTGTTTCATCCAACACAAATGTTATTGAGGACCCAAAGGAACGGTAAAGAACTTCTGGGTACGAGAATAACACACTTTGAATTGTTGCACATGCTCGGTTTGCATGACAGGCATGGGGTGTGCTGCACTGGCTGAGGAGGAGGATGCAATGGCGGCCGGGGCTGCTTTGGCAGCCGCTTTAGCGCCCGCTTGCACAGCCAAACTGGCTGGCTTTCCTCTTGGCTGGGGGGCAGCCTTTCCTCTTGCCTTGGGGGCAGCCTCCAACTTCTTTGGAGGCACCAAATCCTTAGGGATCCACTTTTCCTCAAATATATCACGAGTTAAGTACAGTTTCCCATCAAACAGACGGCTCAAGCCTCAAACTCCACGTGCACTCTTTGCCCATACTACCTCCACATCATTACCCTCCTCTTCCTCCTCTTCCTCCTCACTACTCGAAGACAGGTGCTTGATTTGTAGTACTGGGAAAGCAATGCAAGGCCATGCCTAAAGCAGATGGGCAACACAAACCAGCACAATATATGTTAACTAGAAAAACATGGAAGTGACGGTGTCCCGGGGGGGAACCTTGCAAAGGGGGGGGGGGGTAGCACTCGGAGAAGATGCTGGATTATCCCTCGGCCTTGATCATGATCCCGAGGTCCAACATCAACCATGCCTGCTCGCGGTCCCTATGATGGGGGGTTAACAACATGGATACATCACCTCTGCCTTGAGGTCCCATGGTGGGGAGAAATCACGAGATAATATTTTTTTTTAGATGCGAAAATATTTTTTTTAGACGCGCTACAAAATAATAGAACCTCTAAAAAAAATACAAACTTTCTAAAATTTAATGCGAAACGTCTAGAAAGAAGGTCGAAAGTGATCAAAATTTTAGATGGCTCTCCAAAAAAATATCCGCTGCAAATCTAAAAAAAATTACAACAACGTTTCAGGAAGAGACTTTGAGATCTAAGAAAAAATACAACCTCTAAAAAAATATTCCGCATCTAAATAAATAAAATAACGGATAACGCTACCCCCACGTCCCTGCCCTGCCCTTACAGGCAACATGCAATAGAAACCACTGATTCACACTGCGTTGCATCTAGGAACAACATGACGCCCAGTATGACACCACTGCCAACAAGATTGCCTGATGCCAGATGCACTTTCTGAACGTGCTGTTGCAGTACACTTTAGGTTACATGAGGATGATTAATAATGCAACCGACTTGATGGCATGGGAGCCTGTCACTGTGTAACTGATGCACAAGACGCCTTCGTTGTGGACAAGGGCTGGAGTGCCATGGATTCTTGGACATGTGACGCGGGAGGCTGGGTCTGTGCTGCTGAGCTCCCAGTTTTAGACGGCACTCGTGAGGTTACCATTGAAAATCCTTCGATGTTTCAAATCCACGATGATTTCCAAAACCGTCAAGTGCTGCTTTTCCAAAACTTCTCACTGGAGCTCCTCCCAAACTCCCTGGCAACACGGCAAAGACACGTGGTCGTTCTTGCTTTCACGCATTGCTTTGATGAACAGTTCTAAGAACCTTGCCCGGCTCTTCGCACCATGTCTCCTGCACATGAAACACATGTAGGGCCAACAGGCGCAAATAGAGACTATTTGTGAGTATTTACATGCATACGCGGCGCTGCTCTTGGCCGCTCTTCACGTGCACCGACACATGTCTACTCTGTCCAGAATAACTCGATATATGCGGAAATTAATGAAAATAATTATAAAAAACCTTGCCAATAGCAGTAAAACTGCCAGGCGCTGAGGCCATGCAGATCTCTGAAAATCATATGATGTCGCCATTCTGCGCTTGCGTTCTGCAGCAGAGCGCGGCGACGTTAGCGGGAAATCGCGGTCTCTCTGAACCCGCGTCACCCCCTTCCTTAAGAGATTTGCCACGGCCGGCAGTTCCAAACACTTACGGCAGACGTATGGCCCCTTGTGGCGTCTCCACCTCAGTTTTTTTTTACTTTGTGACGACTCCTCGGCTTGTCTTCCGGCTGCCCCAGTGGTGGTTGTGTCCTCCGGCTTGTCGCAGCGCGAGCTTCTACCTGTTCTTCTGCACTCGGCACGTTCGGCGTTGGTGTGGCTTCTGGCAGTGCGAGCTCCTACTCGGCGTTCTGCTCTTGGCACGCCGGACGCCTCCGTGGCTTCTGGCAGCGCAAGCTCACTCGGCGTTCTGCTGTCCGCCTGCTCGGACCCACGCTTCCTGATGCTGTCGCGCAAGGTCTCGTTGTCTCCACTCGGTTGCCGAAGCTTCAACGCTTGACCCACTCCTCATACAAGGCGTTCACCGTAGCCATAGGAAAGTAGTCCGGCGTCCCTGGCACTGGATAGTTCACGGGCTGCTTATACTGTTGACGGTGCGCCACTGCACAGCGCTGTAGCTCCCACCAGGTCTTCAAATCCTTGCCCGGGTTCTTCCTCAGCCACCTGGCCACATTGTCCTCGATGACACTCCAGGTCAGGCGCTCCACGTTCTCCGTTAGACGCTCCCGTAGTACCGCCACGGCGCACACGAGTCTTTCCTCGGTAGGCTGCGCTGGCTTGGTCTCTGCGGACGTGGTCGGCGCTGGCTCGGGTCCCACTTGCTGGCTCGGCTCTGGCTTTGGCTCCGCTGGCTTGAGCTGCGCTGTCTTGGAGTTGTCTCCTCGACGCTTCGCTCGCTTCGCTTCGCGCTTGCGTTGGAGATGGTCATCTCTTTGACGGAACCAGTCTTCACCGTGGCAGTTGCTGTCTTCGTGACTCTGCGCAGCAGCATGGCGTCCGGCCTGTTCACAAGCACTGCACGGCATTGATTTCCGACTGAGACACAAGGGCAGGCAAGGGGGAACACTCACATGTCCCGGTATTAGAACTGTTTTGACGCGGGAGCCTGGGTCTGTGCTGCTGAGCTCCCAGTTTTAGACGGCACTCGTGAGGTTTTCATTGAAAATCCTTCGATGTTTCAAATCCACGATGATTTTCAAAACCGTCAAGTGCTGCTTTTCCAAAAGTTCTCACTGGAGCTCCTCCCAAACTCCCTGGCAACACGGCGAAGACACGTGGTCGTTCTTGCTTTCACGCATTGCTTTGACAAACAGTTCTAAAAAATTTGCCCGGCTCTTCGCACCATGTCTCCTGCAAATGAAACACATGTAGGGCCAACAGGCGCAAATAGAGACTATTTGCGAGTATTTACATGCATACGCGGCGCTGCTCTTGGCCGCTCTTCACGTGCACGGACACATGTCTACTCTGTCCAGAATAACTCGATATATGCGGAAATTAATAAAAATAATTATAAAAAACCTTGCCAATAGCAGTAAAACTGCCAGGCGCTGAGGCCATGCAGATCTCTGAAAATCATATGATGTCGCCATTCTGCGCTTGCGTTCTGCAGCAGAGCGCGGCGACGTTAGCGGGAAATCGCGGTCTCTCTGAACCCGCTTCACATTACCAAACAAATACAGAACCAGCATCCCTCCCTGTGTGCACCCTGGTCGGCCTATGTCGACCCATCATCTGAAGACATTGGGAAAGAGCAACACTGGAGCATGCAATTATGGGCAAACTTGTGCACCGACTGAGTAGTGCTTGAATACCACCTCTCAGAGTCCGAGCAAGGAATCTGGAACTTGGGACTGACTGGGTAGACTGTGAAAGCCGCAGAAAATGCACGAAATTTTGTGCTGGGATGCAGGGTTGTAAGGATTTGATAACTATGGCTGTCAGATTCTGCAGCACAGCCACGAGAGTGGCACGTGGTACTTCAGAAGAAACGAGCAGAAAAAGCTTGGCTGGATCACCCTGTGTTTGGGTTTTGTGCTGGGCAGCTGAGCGTAGGGACTTTTTGGGTCAGTGGCTTCGTGCTCAGACTCCAGATGCAAAGGGGCCTCTGATGCACTATCCGAGCTCCGAATGCTATGAAGAGCAGTAAGAAACACATCTGTAATAGAATGGGAACTGGCTTTCTTTTCTGTCTGCCACTTGATTGTGCACTCAGAGCCCTCCACTGCGAGCACCTTATCCCCACCCTTGAAATTGTGCCCCTGGGCTCTGGCCAAGGTGGCTGAGTACCCTGCTTCACAAAATTCAGACATTATGTGTGATCTGTTAGAATGACCTCTCTGCATAGGTCCCCCAGTGAAGGAAGACCCCTGTTCTCTGAGCAGATGAATCTGTACACATGGGCTCTGGCCAAGGTGGCTCAGTACCCTACTTTACAAAATTCAGATAGTACCTGTGATCCTCTGCGATGAACTCTCTGCATACGTCCCCCAGCGAAGGAAGACCCCTGTTCGCGCCAGGGGCCCCTTGTCCGCGGGCTGACGATTGCATTGAACATGTCTGGGCAACAAACAACATTTGTATAGCGCCTCGTCTTGGTAATCTGGCGCTCCAGAGGGGGTCTAGAGGGGTGGGCGGGGGGTTGGTGGTGCAATCTGAGGGGGGAGGGGGGGGGTCAAAATCAAACTTGCTTCATCGTCCGTGCTGTCATGGGGTCCCCGCACACACCACGTCCCCCACAGGTGCCTAGGGAATCACCCATAACACTTTTTTTTACCACTTCTAAAATTTGCGGCATTTGCGCTAAAAAAACATACTGCGTGAGAAAAAAAATGTCTGAGTGTTTTTTTTTAGCGCGGAGTATTTTTTTTTTACCAAGGAAGATTTTTTTTTACTGCGGAATATTTTTTTTAGCTAAGAAAAAACATTTCCTCTAAAAAAAAATCTGCATCTAAAAAAAATACAGAACCCCCAAAACTGCGGCCTATTTGGTGACGGCCCCACAACAGTGGCCAACACATGTGCACCAACTGTACGTAAGTGGTACCATACACAACCACCACCCCCATATCGGTGAAGAAATCTCAACAAATCGGCGGAACAAATCGGCGTACCGATTTTTGGGCCAAACAGCTTCCAGTGCCCTGGATCTCAGTCACAGGCCCCGAACACACCTTCCTATTGGTTGCCATGTAGTTAGAGTCATGTGAAACCCAAAATATCTCTCAATGTAGGTAAAAAATTCAATCCCTCGGTCTGTACATGATCCTTGAGCAACAGTCTACCAGCCGCAGTTTACTCTAGTGCCATATGCCCAATGTGATGACATACAGGAATCCCATTGAAACATTGCTGACCTTCAATATTCTGATCTGCAATCAAAGACGTGTCAGGAGAACACTTTACCCCCCCTCTGTCCTGCCCCACTCCAGGGAAGATGGTACCTCCCCACCCCCTGGGGGACGGTTGCCAAATGACGCCCCCCCCCTCCCCCGGGGAACCGCCCTACCACTGTACACGCACATTTTCAGGCACAGAAATTGCACTGCAAAAGGAAGGAATACAGTGGCAGCACTGTTTTGCCTTCACCCTCATAAGAGATATGCATCATTGTGCATATCCAACGACGTGCGCCGAAACAGGTTCCCCTGTGGAGCGGATGAACATTACATTCCTCCCGGGGGTAAAAATGGCTGTGCTGTCAAGTTCCGTTTCGGCGAAAGTGAGCAAAATGTCCTGCCAAGAGTACAAGGGATATAAGTGGCAGTGCCTCACAACACAGTCACCAACACAACAACACACAGTGAGCCGAAACAAAACATTTTGTGTTGACCAAGTACCCCCCCCCCCTTCCCTGGAGACAAGAGAGGGGGAGGACAAGGGAGGGGGGGTACTGAATATGTTTGGTGCAAGCAACATCATGAATGCCTGATGTCACGCGCTTCGTCAGTAAGTCCTGCCGTGTCTCATCCATCTTTTTTCCACATGGCCTGCAGTAAAGCCTACCGTTGTTGGGCCCGGGGCGCAGGGGAGAAGCAAAGGAGGGGGGGGGGGCAGACGAGGTCATGGCGCGCACGGACACTGCTGGCACCGCTGGTTGGTCCATCACGGCACGGCGCAGTGAAGGGCAGAGACATGCAAGAACTCGTGACCTCTGGACGCATGGAAAGTATCAGATCAGACTAGACATTACAATTCAATCAGTAAATCATGAATTCGTGATGCACCAGCGCGCAGTTGGAAACATACAGCATTCGTCCGGTCATCGGATGCAGGCAGGGCGGTTCGCGCCGTTCAGCCGTTGTTGTTGCAATCAGCATGCAGCGGATGCTGCGGGTTGGGGGGCAGCCAACAGGAAGGGGATGGGGGCTCATCGGCAGGGCCAGAAGCTTTGGCATGAGCATGCCTTTGCTGTCTCAAGCTGGAGGCGCCTACCCTAGTGACCCCTTTTGCACACCTTTGAGCGTAGCGGTTGAACAGCGGTTGAACCCAGTTGAACAGCATGTTGCTGTTCAACCCCCCAGTTGAACTCGGTTGAACGCGGTTGAACAGTTCAACTGGCCTATCGCGCCAATCGGTGGCGCGTGCTCACGCGATCACGCGTTCAACAGTGGTTAATTGGTAAATGTAGCCTGTCCCACAATTTTGGTTTTGAGCTGTTCCCTAAAACCCAGTTAAAACCTGGAACCTACTACCAATGGGCAGGTGGCGGTGTGGTGACCACATACATGAAAACTGGAGCCGGCACGTGGTGGCCAACACGTGGCGGTAAAGGGAATGCACATGGTGTGTAGTAGTTGCCACCTACTCGCTTTTTACTATATACATGACGCATTGAATTGAAGAATATTTAATTTCACCTTTGTGCAATATGGTAGTGTCACCAAAAATAACGTAACAATAAGAACAAATTAGAGCACCAAGAGATTCCCCATTGTGGTTTCTTACTTGTATGCAAGGATCCCTCTCATTTTACAATCAAAAATGCCAACGTCAAACTTGAAGCAATGTATTGCAGATCACTACACTGGATTACAATCGGATGAATTGATGAGTGATTTGGTCAACTTGTTCACCGCATCCAAGGGTGGTCGTACACTATGGGAACGCCTCAAGACTAGAATGGGTAGTGGGCGGCGTAGTCGACGCAATGACCGGAAGGTCATGGAAAGGGTGTTTACACCCAAGGATGCCGTCCGGTTGATCCTTGACTTGGAAATGCCGAAAAATAGGTGCTCTACATGTCCTACATGCATACCATGGTGCGTTGCATGTATGCAAGGAGTGTTCAACCGTATGCGAGATGCGTTCAAGTGTGCGGTTGAACACATATGAAACAAATGCGACTCATGTTTGTGCAACATAGAGTGCCTACCTAGGTTTCATCGAACTATCATGTATATGTCTTCTTCCACATGCAATTGTGGCCCCATTTACATGCTACCATCAAGTGTTTTTTCATGAAAACAACAAATTGAACATTTGTTAAAGTCATGTTCAACTGCCCGGTTGAACAAGTTGAACGATTTCAACCAACGCTCACGTTGTGCACCAACGTTCACGTTGTGCGCGTCACTTTGTTCGAATTAACATGCCTCAAATTTAGGTACAAGAATCTAATATCTTGGGCCAACCGGCGATTAAAAGCTGCCCAAGAATTGACGCTACTCTTGGACATGATAGAAAGGGAGTGGCAATGTGAGGGGTATGGCATGGAATAGTGCATTGGGCATTAGTATGTTGTTAAAAGCATGGTACATCGTCATGGATGGTTTGGAATGGCATGGTGATACGTCAAAAGTTTAATTTTTGGTAAAATTGCACTACGCGCGGTGGGGGTGTTCAACCGCTGTTCAGGGGTGGTTCAAGGGCCCAGGTGAAGTCAGTTGAACACCGGTTGAACATAGGACATGGCACCATGGTGTGCAAAAGGGGTCACTAGGGTACGGATTGGAACTTACCATCGGGAGAGCGATTGGTTCGTTCAACGGACTCATCGTCACTTTGACTGAGCGACCCTCTGATGGGGTCAATGAGAGGTGATGGGGTTGGGGCTGGGGCGCGGGTCTGCAGCCTTGGACCTGTCAATGTACCCCCATCAAGCTAGTGCGGTCCCTCGGAAAAATTTCTTGTGCCGCGGCATGCCGCGGCATGCTTCAGCCTGCACTTTTGGGTACCTACGCTTCTGTGTTCAGATGCCTGGGCCAAACCTGGGCCAAATTAATCACTTTCACCATCCGGATCGTCTGTAGTGGGTTCGTTGACATACATAATAGCCAAATGGCGCAAAGTGTCATTGCCCGTATGCAAACGGTCCTTTGTCTGGATGTGGCCCATAAAACTGAACGTTCGCTCGACATGGCAAGCAGAGCGTGGTCATCGGACAAAGAAAACAGCAATGCTACTCAACACCGGAAAATTGTCCTTTTTGGCATGCCACCATGCCACTCTGGCTGCAGTAGAATCCGGCAGAGGGCTCGGGGCTGGCAGAGCAATATACCGGACCCACTCAGATTGTGGCACATTGGGTATGTGTTTACACAACTCAGAATAAGACATCATTTCTTTGGTCTGCAGCAGTTCTGGGTTGAAACAATGAACTGGCGCCTGAGTCTTGCCTCGCCCTTTGATAGTCTTTGCATGCAGATTATCCACCTTGCTGGACATCACTGTGGCTGCCTGTTGCAAAACCTTGCTCCGAGCAGCAGCGTGTGGAGCTGGACATGCACTGAGCAATTTCTGCACACCAGGGGGATACTTCCCACGAGTGACCTCAACCTGTGCGCTCTTAATGTCATTAAGCGCACCCAAAGGATCTGCTGGGCCACCTGTCTGCTTTTGAAAACTCAGAACTAGGTCATATATTGGCTGCATGGATTCACAGGTGAATGCAATCTGCACCTTGAGTGCTGTTAAACGAACTGAATCAGTCAATAATGCAAGCAGATGCGGCCAGCAGGGGAGGTGAACACAATCGGTATACCCCTTGTCTTTAATGAAGCGCTCAGCTGCTGCAGACATATAGGGCGGTGAGTCATGTACAAAACAACCGCACATCACCAGGGTCAACATGAAAACTGCGGCACACTTCATCCAAGCAATCGCAGACGGTGACATGGTTCACCTCGTCCGGAACTTTCAGATCCAAATGAAAAGGCAAAAAACCGGCACTCTCAGAGTTTATTTCCTTAGGAGCAGACAGACAAGGCAAACAGGCTGATGTGGTCCCCAATACCTTCCCCAATGGGCCACTGCAAACCATGTCCTGTGATGCCTTGGTATTTTGAGTATCCTACAGGACTTGACATGTCGAAACAACACCAAAAAAGCGAAGATCAGTGCAACAATAGAGAGGAACTGACAGGCAGCAAAGTACCCTTTCCGGGAATGGAACCCAGGACCCTATCAATCTGGAGTGCAGTAATTTACCACTGAGCTACCATCCAGTTCTGAGACATCTGTGCAACAAAGGGTTCACAGTTTCGACGTGGTATGAAAAAAAAAGTCCGCCACGTGAAAATTTTGGGTCGCTGCGGCATGCAGCGGCATGCTTCAAAACCCCCATGTGCAGCTCCAAAAAAAAGGTGCCGCGGCATGCCGCGGCATGCCGCGGCTGCACTAGCTTGACCCCCATCGTCGTGCTGCGTTCATTAGGAACAAAACAACAGTACCAACGCTGAAACACAGAGAGCTCACAAATTGCAGCCAGAATATAAACATGTAAGCAAAAGGCAAGTCAGCACAGAGTCGCACAGCCGTTGGTTGCTTATGATTGTACCAGCAATCGACTTGTTCCCCAATCCATAGGCTTGCCGCATATCCTTCAGCAATCGATTCATCCCACTCACAAAACTCACAAGCGTATCGGTGTGCAATGGCATGGAGAGTCGCCCGTGACACCCGCCTGTTGTGCCCGTTGTACGCCTTGTACGCAACAGGAACACCCACCTGGTAAAATGCCCAGGCAACACGGCCTCCAGCCTTGTAGGCTCCAGCCTTGTACGTTGAATAAACATACGGCTGTCCAGTGACATTGCAGCTTGTGCGCATCCATGATAGCGAGCTGTACATTTGAAACAGCCCAGTAATGGGGAACACGAGTGAGAGAATCCATAACGCTGCAATGGTGGATAGGGCAAAAGATGCAAAGCTGTAGATGTTGCCTTTGGTGGTGGAACGCTGCTGAGTGAGGGGCTCCATCTCTTCAGGTTGTACAACCTCACTCCAAAACATAAACAGCACTGATATGAAAGAAGACGAGACAAAATGTGATGATGGCAGTGGCACATATGCATGCTGCACACACATGTACAACATTACACAGTGTCGGCATGCCTTAGGAAGAATCGGTGTCCCTCTGAACTAGAATCCCAGAGTACGATGCAGTTGTGGATTGCAGTTTTTGGAAGGCAGTGCACAGTGGTGAACAGAAGTGGGAAACTGTTGCTGAGAAAGTGCACATGGTTGCACTGAAAACCTTGGGCATGAGGGAAAACGTACCAATGGTATCAAATCCTGGGAATCAGGTGCCAACACTGCCCCTAGTACCAGCCTGGGCAAAGTGGGTATGGGCCTCAATGGTATCCTTGCAAACGGAATGGTGGGAAAATGCAGGGCAAACTGGGAACAGCAGGAGAACAACAGGGGAGCCAGTAGGAAAACTGGATTGTGTATCATGATTGAGGGTCTGCTCATGCCACAGTTTTCTTGTGTAAAGCCGGCAGTCTTCTTGTGAAAACTGGCGCCGGAACACTTTCTTTTTCGCGTTAAGGACCGCCCTATGTAAGGGGGTCAAATGTCCGCCAAGCGACCCATGCATGTTTTGAGGGGGAGCGGCACACACCGTGTGCGCACCGTGCGTGCACCGTGCATCTTTTTCATTTAGATTTTTTACCTCACACCATTGTTCTGCATTGCTGTTGCCCCATGAGGTGCTGTGTTGCTGAGTCGGTGCCCCATTTCACCATGAATGCCGTGAGGACTGCATTGTACGTGCTATCCCTTGGTCTATATCTCAGCAACACAGTGTCTTTGTCTTCTGTTGGAGCCGGTACCCCTATCTTCTACAACCGCATCAGTGCAAATCAGCGAATTCCTGCAAGTTGCCTTTAGGGCGTGGCACTACGTCTGCTCTACGACGTGAAGGAGTCACACATGTTATGCCAGCATGATGCATGGGAATCTGGTCTGCTGAGGTTCTGGGTGCACCTGTGCTGTACATAAATGGACCTTCAGCTTTCCGGGTTCTCGTGAGTACACTTAATGACAACTTGAGCGTCAAGAAAACAAACAAAAAGCAAATGAGCGGGGACCTGCTACTATTTTGGGTCCCTTGCAACGCACCGGTGATTACCTACACATACAATACGAGGTGATTGGGAAGGCGATCACGAGCTTTGGTGAAGACGGACATCATCATCTTCGAGTGTTGATTGCCCTGCGGATTGATTCAATCGATGAAGGCGGATGGGGCGCATGGAATCCAAGTTATGTTGGGACTCCTTATAAGGTGACAATGACTGTCGATATTGCAGGCAATAGTTTATGGTGAGCATTGTTGCTCAGGTTCATGCATTTGGATATCTATATGTTGTACATCAATATTTTTGCCGTGTACAATCCAGATTCAATCCAGACTGCAAGGAACTCATCTGATACCCATTTGCTGGCTGTTTTCTTGGTGCAAATGTTGCTGTCTAGTACCTTTCTTTGAGGGTCTGATTGGGAGATGACAGCCGCGTAATTGCCACAAACGGTGCGCACCATGCGAGCACTGTGCACCCGTTCTGACAGAAGGGCACCGTGCCACTCGCGGCACAAGGAGCCTTCAAAGTCCCTTAGAGTGGCGTGTGTTGAACGCAACAAAGGCTGAATAAATGGATGACTGTCACCCACTGAAATAAATTTGCTCTAAGCCGCCCCCCCCCCTCCCCGCTGTCTAAGCCACGCCCTTGTCTAAGCTACAGCGGGCGTAGAGACCGTATTAATTCCGTGCCTAGTTTAATTCGGTACCAAATGTAGTGCAGCCACATACGACATGGTTCTGGTGACAAATCTGCGACTTACAGCTGCCAATTGCATGGAGTCATGGACAAATTTGTTGCAATCGTTCGCCCACTTGAACCCACAGAGCTTTGACTTTGGGTATATTTGTGCATCATCTTCCGCTTTCTTGGCGGTGGCATGTGTGCCGGTAGTTGTATCTGTCGTGCCCAATCTACGGCCTTGTCTAAGCTACAATAGGCGTAGGGACCGTATCAACGCCGCACTTTTGTGCAGCTTAGACAAGGGGGAGGGGGGGGGTAGCAACGGTGTGAGAGTGCAGTAGTGAAGCATTCCCTCCACCGCAGAACACTCTGGTGCGGGTCGTGCCTGCCTGGTCCAAGCATCTTAGTAAATTGGTCGCCGATTGGGTTGCAATGGCAGACCACCTTCTGAAGAACAGTCTCTCGCAAGTCTCTTGCAGGCACACCTCTGATGACGCTCTGTGTACATGCCTAGAGCATTCAATGGAGCCAAACTGCATGCCTCAGCTTCGAGCATAAGCCCTCTAGTCCACTGGCACATGGAAGCACTAGGGGGGATTGAGAGCCGAAAAAATTTGCGTGGACAAATTTCGAAGCCCTCCGTCCTACTAAAATGTTCCTCCAATTTTCAGGCTGCTCTGTGCCATATTGTGCACGGCAGACACAGGCAAGACACGGGAAGCAGGGAGGGTGTTCTGTGTGCTACCCCCCTCCCCCCTTGCAATGTTCCCACCCTTGCAGTCTGAATGCGTAACATAGAGATGACACACAGTGTCGACTGACACCATGTTCTCTGTAGTTCCCCACGATTGCCGACGTTCACATCGCAAGTGATGTACAACCAGCGATTGGCAAGTGATTCAAGTCCGGCATCCATCCAGAAGCCATCAAGAAATAGCAGCAACCATCCAACACCATCAGTGACTAACAGCCAACATTCAAAAGCCTTCGGGAATAACACCAACCATTCGGAAGCCATCAGGAAACAATAGCAACCATTCAGAAGCCTTCATGAAATCACGGCAACCATTCAGGACCCATTGGGAAATAATAGCAACCATCCAAAAACCTTCAAGAAATAGCAGCAACCATTCATCAAGAAATAACAGCAGGCATCCAGCAACCATTAGGAAATAACAGCCACCATCCAGAAACCACCAGGAAATGGCACCAACCATCTAAAAGCCATCAAGAATTAACAACAACCATCCAAGACCCATTAAGGAATAGCAGCAACCATTCATGACTCATGAGGAAATAGCAGCCACCATCGTAAGGCTACAAGGAAATAACACCAGCCATCCAGGACCAATAGTGAAGTAACATCCATAACCCATCAAGCAATAGCAACCACCATCTAGAAGCCATCAGGGAATAGCAGGAACCATCCACAAGCCATATTCCGCAAGACCAGGTGCTCTACCAATGGTCGTCCACCACAACATATGATTCTGATAGCTCATCAAGTGAAGGTGAGTTGTTTAAGCAAGGGCTTTTTTCTATGCCTTTCTTTGTTGGTGGCCTCCCCCCTCTTTTGTGGAAAGGGCCGGTGCCAACTGTCGGATCACACCTGGGCCGCATACCCGACAGTTCAGAGGTGCCTAACACCCCCATCCCCTAGGGAACCGCCCTCCCCGGCGCCCCTTCCAGAACCCCTCCCCCCAGCCCCCCCCCCCCGCCCAAGGGGCGTCCGGCCAACTGTTAGGTGGGGGATTAGTTGGCGTTCAGAACCGAGGGGTCCCCCCCCCCCTGGGATTCGGGAAGCACCGCATAGTATTCTGGAAGCAGGGGAATATTTTCCAAAGCAGCGGAATATGTTCCGGAAGCACCGGAATATATTCCACAATACTGAGAGACAACAGGTGCAGTTCTGTATGTAGCCCATCCTGATTGATCTCAGTCTTAAACTGCGTGCCTCTGTTTACCGTCTTTGAGGCCCGGAGTGTCTGGACGGCATCGCATTGGTCTGATGCCTTGTCCTGCCTCACGCAGCCTTTTGGGGGTACTAATCCGCAATCGCGCAATTGGGTAATTATCGTGGAACATCGGGGAATGGTCTCCCTTGTGAACCGTACTTTTTGAATGGGTACTGTTTGCCACAACATTTCTGTCCGTCTTGAGTATTGTGCCTCACCATTACGCCCATGTCAGCAACCCCCCCCCCCCAACTTGTCCAACCCCCCCCCCCCCCCCTGTCCATCCCCCCTCCAGGGGGGGAACCATCACTTGGCCCTTGAACTATGAGAAATCAATGGGAAATCCGAGGCGCCAAAGGCGCCGAAGAAAAATTTTATTTTGGTATACTAGAAACCAGGCTACTGCTGTGTGGTGTCCGTCGCTGTGGGGGTGGGGAGAACTGTCATTTGGTGATAATCACCCCCCCCCCCCCCCTGGTGGTGGGGGGGGGGCAACAGTGCTCTTGGGGTTGGAGGCCAGGTCTGTTGCTTTATGGCCCCCGGGTGGTGGGTGGGGGAACAGTCGTCCCAGGGGGGGGGGTTGACATGGAGGGGGTGGGGTAAAAAATTCAGTAAAATCAATCTTGTGCTGATCACCCTAACGCTAATTGCCTTTCCCTTGCGGCACGCAGTCAGCCTTCCTCTTGCCCGTTGCAGGGCACTCATGTCTCTGCACTGACCCGGTGTGTGTGGTCTGGGCGCTGCCTGCCCCGTCCTCCATTGCGTGCCCCCGCCAGGCCCTTCAGGCCCCCCCGATGGAGGCCCGCATCGCGAGGCTGCGGGCCTACGCCCGAGACCGCGTGGAGCAGAACCACGCGCGCATCGTGGCCAACCTCCACCGCCACGGCGTCCCGTTGGTGCTCGACGTGGCCCCGCCGGGCGCTGGGTACTTTTTTGTTGCTGCCGGGGGCCTCGCGGAGGTCCTGCATCTCCTGGGGGACGATTGTGTGAAGGTGGACCGGTTCATTGGGGTCAGCGGCGGGGCCTGCAGCCTCTTCCTCATCCTGGCCAACCAGCCACAGGACTCCGTGGTCGCGGCAGTGACAGGTGATGTCGGCAGAGGGGGGGCGCGTGCGCGATGCCCAGGCAGGGGGGTCGCTTAACAACGATGGTTGTGTTTTTCTCTTTTTGCTCCGGACCTCCCCTTGAGAAACTCTCGGGGCCGCTGGTCAACCGCCAACCACCGGCGGTTAACCGCCAACGGCCGGCATTGAACCGCCAACTGCCGGCACTTGTTCGCCAACCGTAGGCCGTTCAGGGCCAATCTTTTGGTCATCAAGTACTGATTGCGGCGAAAGGTTCATGCGTCGGCTCTTGATCTGTTTGTCAGAAACAGACACGATAGGCCCAAGGTGGGGCAATTGACCGATGTTGGGCTGCTGCTGCAGACTGTTGTGATGGGCAGCACCCACCGTCACGCGCATGACCCGGCCCCGCCTTTCGTGGCCATCTGCCGAATGGGTGGCCAACCGGATTTGTGGCCATGTACTGCATTTATGGCCGGCTATCTACCCGATCTATGGCCATCAGCTGGATTTATGTCCATCTACCGGATTGGCGGCCATCTACCGGATTTGTGGCGATCTACCGCATTCATGGCTAGCTACCGAATTCGTGGCCATCTACCGAAGTTGTGGCCATCTACCGGATATGTGGCCACCTACCGGATTCGTGTCCACCTACCGGATTTGACGCCGGCCATCTACCGGATTTCTGGCCGGCCATCTACCAGATTTGTGGCCATCCAGTGGAGTTGTGGCCAACTACCGGATTTGTGGCCATCTACCAGAGCTTTTGCCATCTACCAGATTCATGTCCATCTACCGGATTTGTGGCCGTGGACCGCATTGCTGGCCATCTACCTGATTTGTGGCCGTATACCGCATTTGTGGCAGGCTACGGGATTTGTGACTAGCAACGGGATTTGTCGCCATCTATCGGGTTGGTGGCCATCTACCAAATTTGTGGCCATCCACTGGAGTTATTGGGATCTGCGGGATTTGTGGCCACCTACCGGAGTCATGAACATCTACCGGAATTGTGGGCAGCTACGGGATTAGTTGCCATGTACCGCATTTGTGGCCCGCTACCAATTTGGTGGCCATCTACCGGATTTGCGGCCATCTACCGGATTTGTGGCGACGTACCGGATTTATGGCCATCTACCGGAATTGTGGCGATCTACCGGATTTGTGGCCATCTACTGTATTCGCGGCCATCTACCGAATTTGTGGCCGTCTAATTTTTGGCCTCTACCGTGTTTTTGGCTAGCCCCCGGATTCGTGGCCATCTGCCCGATTTGTGGTCATGCACCGGATTTATGGCCGTCTAGCGCATTTGTGGCCACCTACCGGATTTGTGGCCATCCACCGAATTTCTGGCCATCTACCAGATTTGTGGCCATTCATCGGATTTGTGGCCATCTACTGAGTTTGTGGCCATCTATTGGATTTTTGAGCGACCAGATTATGTCGCCATCTCCTAGATTGGTAGCCATCTACCGGACCTATGCGGCGGTGCAAGTTGGACCCAATTATCCATTGAGCTCCTCAACCAGAACACATGGGCCTCACACCCACCTACCTATGGGGCCTCAGCCGTGAGCGCTGCGCGGACGAGGATGGCCACTCCCCTGGGTGAGGCATCCCACACCCCCCCCCCCCCCCGGGACTCTAAGGGGGCACCCCAGAAAACATTCCAGCCACGTTCCCGGAGGTGACCGCAGAGCTCGTTGTCACCCCTTGGTGAGTCTGGTCTCCTGGACCAGAACTACGTCATGGTCCCACCCCGCCACCTCCTCCACGTGGTGACGCAGAGAGGTGACGTTCACTAACCCCACCCGCAGCAATGCCGTCCCAGGGTGGGGGTGGATGTTGCCGCACTGCCCCAAGCCCCCCCCTTCCCCAATCTGCCCCGGGGGGTGGGGGGGGGGGAGGGGGAGAACCCAGACCTGCAGCCAACGGCGGCTCTTGCGCCCGCGGGCGACGCGCGTACGCGTCAAAACGATCAACCCCCGTGACTGGAATTGCGAAAAACTGAGGTGTTCTGCATTGTGCAGGGAGCAGTGGGGTGCCTTGGATGCAGCAAATCTGAAGTGCACAGAAATGCACCCTTGACACCACCTCACCCGGCCAGCAGAGGCACGAGAGAAGGTCAATGTCCGACCTTCTGGTAAAATTTGCAGAACGGAAAGGGACGGTCCCCTCGTTCCCCAGCCTGCGGTGGAGGGGCGATTTGCACCTGCAGGAGCAGGTGCAACGCACATACCAGGCGCTCCCTGCATGCAACAAACAGTGGCAGGCAGGGCGGCGAGAGGAAGGAGCGAGAGAGGGAAAAGTGCCCACAGTAAGAGCCAGGCGAGGACGGCGACCAAGCGCCATCCGGCCGGCCCTGGGTTAGCCTCTATATCCCCACATGTGAGCAGGGAGCGGCCCCTGCCAGCCCAGGTCACACAGGGGGCCAGGCGGTACCCAACAGCAGGTCGTCCCCCCCTGGCCCAGGTCACAGAGCGGGTCAGGCTGTACCCAACAGCAGCAGGACGTCCCTCCCTAGCCCAGGTCACAGGGGGGGTCAGGCTGTACCCTACAGCAGGTCGTCCCTCCCTAGCCCAGATCACAGGGGGGGGGGGGGTCAGTCTGTTACCCACAGCACGTCGTCCCTCCATGGCCCAGGTCACAGGGGGAGTCAGGCTGTACCCCACTGCAGCAGGACGTCCCTCCCGGGCCCAGGTCACAGGGCGGGTCAGGCTGTACCCTACAGCAGGTCGTCCCTCCCTGGCTCGGCCACATCGGGGCCCGCGGCGGCCGCACCAACCAACCCATCCATTGGTGCGTCTGCATCACTGCCCCCAGCCCCCCCAGCTTGTCCTATCGCTTACTGGGAGACCTTTTCGCCCATTTGGAAACACATTCCAAAAGCGTCAATGCAAACAGGGGCAGGGGCAAGGATTGCTCCAAAAAGGTTTTCAACAGAAGAAAGGGACAGACAAGCAATGTGAAACACCATTGACATCGTACTGAGGACAAGAAACGGTGATATTTGATAACTTTCATACGGGGACTGATGGCAGGGGGGGGGTCTTTATTACCGAGCTGCGTTTACCCTGTCGTGGTTTTACGGTCCAAGAGCGAGCAACACGTTTTAGCAGCAACAAGCAGAAGGTCCAAAAATCCTTGTGGTGCCACACGGTGGTCCATTTTGAGGGGTGGAAATGAGCCGTTTTTGAGCGGTGTTTCAGGACGATCGTCCTAACCGTGGACGCACACCTGAACAGCAAGCGGTCTTTCTTCAACAGTGATCTCCAATGCGTCAGACAAGACTAAACCAGGTTGGTAGCTAGGTTAGACATGACATATGAGATGTCAACTATTATGCTGTTTGGTGGTTAGGGGTGACGGTACATGCTGCTGCAGGTGTCATTCCCCACGCCCAACAAGCAGTCAACTCAGTGCCGGTGACCTTTTCTCTTTTTCGCTTTCTCCCTTTTTTTCTCTCCGTTGTGTACTTCCTGTTTTCTTGTTGGAGGTTTGGGGTATCCTGCAGAAAATTGAGAGTCTTAACCTTGACCCCCGACTGAAGAAACTGCTGCTAACCTATGAGGAGGTGTGCGGCACCTTGCCGCCTCCCGTCTCTTGTAAAAAACTGGTCCAGATAGACCTGAAACTGAAACCTGAATTTGAAAAGACGCGAGTGAGGCGTCGTCCCTATCCCGCTCCACAGGAACAGGTTGAAGAAATCGAGTGCCAGATCCAGGAATGTATTGATGCTGGCCTCGTGGAGGAATATAAGAAGGGGGACTACCCCCATCACTGCAGTCCCTGTTTCCTGGTTGCTAAACCAGGGTCGACTGCCCTACGACTGGTTGTTGACTATGGTGAGGTCAACAAGAAAACCCAGAACTACTCAGGGAGTATTCCTAACATGAAAAATACCCTGGAGCGTATTGCCAAATGCAGGTACAGGACCAAAATGGACAAACGCAGTGGTTTCTGGCAGGTAGACCTAACCGCCGCAGCTCAGGAGCTGCTGCCTTTTATAACCCCTAAGGGTCGTGTGTTCCAATGGAAGGTCATGCCTTTCAGGGTGGCTAATGCCCCAGCGCTCTTCCAGGAGCTAATGAACAAAATTTTTTACATACTGAGGCGCCAACCTCTAGTACAGGAGTTGATTTCTCGGGGTGCAGAAATGGAGGCCCACATCGACGACGTGAGTTTGGGTACTAATACCCAAGAGGACAATGTCCTTCTCCTCCGTGAATTTTTCATTGTTTGTCAAGAAACCCATCTCCGAATCAAACTCGAAAAATGTGATTTTCTGAAAGGGGAGATGGAGTATTTGGGTTTCGACGTGGGGTATGGCTGGTGGAAACCAGCCGCGTCTAAGATGCAGCCCCTACAGGACATGCAGATTCGCGATGACCCTAAGAAGGGTCTTCACGACGTGAGGCGTTTTGTGGGCGCCTGTAACTTCTTTAGGCGTCACATCCACAGCTTTACCTACTCCTCCGCCCCCCTCACTGACCTAATCAAGAAAACTACTCCCTGGAGGTGGACCGCCAGAGAGGAGGAGTGTTTCCAGGAGTTGAAGAAGAAAATTGCCTCCTCCAACTGCCTGGGAGTACCCCGCCCTAAGGGCGACATAGTCCTGATCACTGATGCCAGTGATGTAGGGGGGGGTGGAACCATCTACCAATGGCAGGAGCTTAACCCAGCTGAACTAACCCACTGCCATTATCGTACTAGTGGACTGAAGTGTGATGGCTCCTTGAAACATGACTATCCTACCAGTGAGTGGCGGCTGGTGCCACTGGGACACTGGAATTGGAAATCGAACCAAGCGCGTTCCAATTACAGCACCTAGGACCAGGAACTCCTGGCTGGTACGTTGGTGCTTTCGTCACAATCCCGACTCCTGGGATCTAACCCTATTGTCTGGCACTGTGACCAGGAACCTGTGAAGTCTTTTCAGAAGGGCCCACCACCAGAGAAAGCAAAACTAAAGCGGTGCTGGACTTACCTGAGCCAGTTGAGGCTGACAGTTCATCATATCCCCGGTATAAAAAATGAAATGTCTGACTATGTATCGCGCAATAACTTGGATGCACTTATAGGTGAGAGCTCTGAGGCGCTCGCCAAAGAGGCTTTCCAGCATATGAATGTCCAGCTTGACCTGTCCATGCGCACTGCTGGAATCCTGGAGGGTTGGAGCCTAACCGACTATCAGTCAGAGTATAAAGAAATCCCCCAAACCCTCAGCACAGGTCTCGAACCCCGTGTCATTGATGGGCACCAGTGGTACAAAAACAACCAGTACCTCTTCTAGGAGGACCGTATTGTTGTACCTGAGGCCGACTTGATGGGTGCCTACAGTGGTCCCATCTCAGCTCTGGTCACACTGCCGCTAATCGCTCAGTGGACTTCTTCCGTGACTGTTTCTACTCTAGTCTAGCCCCGACTGAACTGAGTGTAAGGTTTTCGTGCAACCTATATTCTCGCTTTTTTCAGTGCAAAATCCTGATATATGTACACCCACAGAAAACCACGATCCCAGCACTGTTTTGGACAGTGTTGGTATCAGTGGATCAGGAATTTCTGTAGTTTTACATTCATGGTGTTTTCACCATTTTCTGTACAATAAAACTGAGTTTGGGTCGGCGACGGCCAGTCCTGAGATCGCGCGCGCCGATCCAGAAATTGTCGATTTCTGACGATTTTTAAGATATTTCAATCAGTTTTATTGATAAGATTAATTCTATATCAGTTTTAGACATAAGCGAATGTTACGGCACTATCGCGGCTCCGTTCCGTGCCAGGTTTTTTGGCGCAAGTATGCCATGTTCATGAATTTTTGTAAAATTGTAGGTGTCTTGAATCCTGAAGTTAAGTACACCAAATCACAGCCCATTAGTAGGGCTTTGCATGCATATGCTGATTTGGTTTCCAAACGCGTCGGTGCACCGGCACCACGAGTTGGGGGGAGACCCATGATCATGTTGTAAATATGCATTGTTTTGCTCATATTCCAATGTTATATGTCCCCTTTTGTTCATATCTTCTTAGGACATGAAAGGGACCGTTTCGAAATCACTCCCGTAATTTCGTCGAACAGGTAGTATGTTTCCGTCGCCTTTTGTGGTTGCATTTGGGGTGTATTTTTGGGTTATTTGAAGAAAAACTTGGATAAGTTTCAAGGAAAACAAGTTCAAGGTCATTCATTTCCAAAAATGAAAAGAATTTCGAAACGCCCTCAACGACGACGACGACGACGACGACGACGTTGAAGACGACGACCACAACGACGCAAACATCGTCAACGAGATCTATGGAGCAATTGGTAAACCCCAAAATCATGTTCAAGAAGGTCCTTGGTGCCTACACCATTTGAGCACCATTTGACTACTTTGAGCCCTATTACAAGGACATTGACGACCAAGGAGACCTTCAGCATCGCGCTGGGAGTGCGTAACGCTGAAGAACAAGCTGCAGCGCGATTATCCCAATGGTGTTTGCAACTTGATAGTTTTCATTTGATTACTCCAGTTGGGTGCCATGGACAGAGTGCCATGGACCTTTGGATGGTTCTCAAGATTGATTACTCCAGTTGGGTGCCATGGACAGAGTGCCATGGACCTTTGCATGGTTCTCAATATTATATCATGATCATTGGTGAGTTCTCAACCTCCAGCAAGGACGACAGCGCTGCCCACATCCTGCAGATTATGAAGTGGTCAACTTGGAAGTCAAAAATATGAAGATTTCAGAAAAAATAATTCATGGTATGGGCCAAGAAGATTGGTGACCTTAATTGTAATCATAATAACTATGGGCCATGAGAAATGGTCTTATTGGTTATTTCTGTATTATCTTATATGATCAGTGGATGATTTTACAAGCTGTGAATTTTTCTGATTTGCTTTGTGTTGTCTTTGGTTTTAGGGTCAGGACATCTCAGATGTGCATTTCTTTATTTTTTGTTTGTCTACTATTTTTTATTTTAAATTCTGTGCAGAGGTCATTTTTTTATGATTAATTTCTGTCCAGGATTGCAGAAATTTTACTGTGATTGAGCCTGGGGGTCAGAGGACCCTATGTGTGAGGCACTTGTGAGTGCCCTGAGTGGTGTGTGTGTAGACATGTACATTACATGCGGGTACCGGAACCCAGCGGTGCCTCCTAAAATCCCAGGTCAGGGATCAAAGTAAAAATCTGTGTTTTTTTATTGCTCCGCGGCTTATCTTCATAGATTCAGCCACAGAAGCACCCATTTTCTGTGGGTGTTTCTGAGCTTGGGAGGGGAGTGTTAACCCGTGGAGCAATTCAGTTTGCGTGGTTAACACCCGACCCAAATGCTTTGCATTTTTCCCACCCAATTTTGTTGTTGCACTACACCTTCTTTGTGCTTTTCAGCCTGAGATGTGTCTCAGGACTTGGGAGGGGAGTGTAAGGTTTTCGTGCAACCTCTATTCTCGCTTTTTTCAGTGCAAAATCCTGATATATGTACACCCACAGAAAACCACGACCCCAGCACTGTTTTGGACAGTGTTGGTATCAGTGGATCAGGAATTTCTGTAGTTTTACATTCATGGTGTTTTCACCATTTTCTGTACAATAAAACTGAGTTTGGGTCGGCGACGGCCAGTCCTGAGATCGCGCGCGCCGATCCAGAAATTGTCGATTTCTGACGATTTTTAAGAGAATTCAATCAGTTTTATTGAAAAGATTAATTCTATATCAGATTTAGACATAAGCGGATGTTACGGCACTATCGCGACGCCGTTCCGTGCCAGTTTTTTTGACGCAAGTATGCCATGTTCACGATTTTTTATAAAATCGTAGGTAGCTCAGATCCTGAAGTTACATGCACCAAATGACAGCCCATCAGTTGGGCTTTGCATGCATATGCTGATTTGGTTTCCAAACGCGTCGGTGCACCGGCACCACGCGTTGGGGGGAGACCCGTGTTCATGTTGTAAATATGCATTGTTTTGCTCATATTTCAATGTTATATGTCCCCTTTTGTTCATATCTTCTTAGGACATGAAACGGACCGTTTCGAAATCACTCCCGTAATTTCGTCGAACACGTAGTATGTTTCCGTCGCCTTTTGTGGTTGCATTTGGGGTGTATTTTCGGGTTATTTGAAGAAAAACTTGGATAAGTTTCAAGGAAAACAAGTTCAAGGTCATTCATTTCCAAAAATGAAAACAATTTCGAAACGTCTTTTCATTTTTGGAAATGAATGACCTTGAACTTGTTTTCCTTGAAACTTATCCAAGTTTTTCTTCAAATAACCCAAAAATACACCCCAAATGCAACCACAAAAGGCGACGGAAACATACTACGTGTTCGACGAAATCACGGGAGTGATTTCGAAACGGTCCCTTTCATGTCCTATAAAGATATGAACAAAAGGGGACATATAACATTGGAATATGAGCAAAACAATGCATATTTACAACATGATCATGGGTCTCCCCCCAACGCGTGGTGCCGGTGCACCGACGCGTTTGGAAACCGAATCAGCATATGCATGCAAAGCCCTACTAATGGGCTGTGATTTGGTGTACTTAACTTCAGGATTCAAGACACCTACAATTTTACAAAAATTCATGAACATGGCATACTTGCGCCAAAAAACCTGGCACGGAACGGCGTCGCGATAGTGCCGTAACATTCGCTTATGTCTAAAACTGATATAGAATTAATCTTATCAATAAAACTGATTGAATTCTCTTAAAAATCGACAGAAATCGACAATTTCTGGATCGGCGCGCGCGATCTCAGGACTGGCCGTCGCCGACCCAAACTCAGTTTTATTGTACAGAAAATGGTGAAAACACCATGAATGTAAAACTACAGAAATTCCTGATCCAATGATACCAACACTGTCCAAAACAGTGCTGGGATCGTGGTTTTCTGTGGGTGTACATATATCAGGATTTTGCACTGAAAAAAGCGAGAATATAGGTTGCACGAAAACCTTACACTCCCCTCCCAAGTCCTGAGACACATCTCAGGCTGAAAAGCACAAAGAAGGTGCAGTGCAACAACAAAATTGGGTGGGAAAAATGCAAAGCATTTGGGTCGGGTGTTAACCACGTAACTGAATTGCTCCACGGGTTAACACTCCCCTCCCAAGCTCAGAAACAGCCACAGAAAATGGGTGCTTTTTTGGCTGAATCTATGAAGATAAGCCGAGGAGCAATAAAAAAACACAGATTTTTACTTTGATCCCGGACCTGGGATTTTAGGAGGCACCGCTGGGTTCCGGTACCCGCATGTAATGTACATGTCTACACACACACCACTCATGGCACTCGCAAGTGCCTCACACATAGGGTCCTCTGACCCCCAGGCTCAATCACAGTAAAATTTCTGCAATTCTGGACAATTCAGTTGCGTGGTTAACACTGAGGTCTCGTATGCAGACCATTGTGGATGCTTGTGGCTGTCATGCCAGCAAGCAGAGCGACAGTAGGGATAGGGGACCCATTTCAAGCTTACCCATACCCTATTGTGCTAACTCTCTTCTCTATGTGGATTTCATCCACGGCCTACAACACTTCGGTGGCTATGATGGTTGCCTAGTGGTCACCTGTGGCCTATCTCGCTTCACCCATGTGTTCCCTTGCAATAAGAAAATCACAGGTGAGCAGACTGTGAAAATGTTCGTCGAACAAAGGTTGGAACCCTATGGGGCACCTAAGCAGGTGCACTCTGATGAAGATGTACGCATCCGCAGTGACACTGGGTGGTACAAGCGAGTGCTAAATGCCCTCAACGTGGAGGTAACCACAGGTGTGCCCTATACCCACACGTCTAACCCTCTTTGTGAGAGACAGAACCGTGTGGTGCAGCAAAATCTAAGAATCCTGATGAAACAGGAGCGTACCAAAGACTGGGTACCTCTAGTGCCCTGGGCAGTGCTGACCATGAACTCACAGCGGAGCTCTTCTACGGATTTCACCCCCCACGAACTGTTTCATGGAGGACAACCTGCTTGGTTCTTCAAGACCCCCTTTCCTGAGGACTTCAAGACCCCTGTGGGAGATTGGCTGGAACACAAGCAGTCTATGGTTAACCAGGCTGGGACTAACCTGAGACACATTCGTGACCGTGAACTGAGCCGGCGGAACCGCCTACGGCGACCTGCCAGCTTCAAGGTTGGTGACCTTGTTTTGGTTCACCATTCACGCCTACCCTCCTGGCCACGTAACTGCCTACAGGACCCTTATTTTGGACCCTATCGTATCATCAGGATAGATGGATCCAGGATCCATGTCACGTGCAGTCCACGCCTAGGTGGTGAACTGCTGTGTGCACCTAAACAGTTGAGGCACTATCACTCCCCTGACGATTTGTCCTGGGATGAGTGGCGCCTCAGCGACAGTGAGGTTGAGCGTATTGACCTAGAGAACGCTGCCAGCCCAGAGGAGGCAGATGAACTCGAAGAGATGACTGCCGATGAGATGGCAGTCGATGGTTACTACGTGGTTGCAGTTATTGCTCGCCACCAGTATCAACAGGGCTGGAAATTCCTAACCCTGTGGGATGGCTATGGGTTATCTGAGGCGACCTGGGAACCTATGTCAGCCTTCATACAACCAGATGGGAGTATAAACCCGATCTTCCGCTCCTACCTTGTTGAGAACAACCAGGGGCAGCTACTAACCCGTGCTGAGACTCTGTCCCAGCGTAAAAAGAAAAACTAATTTCCCTGTGTCAGTCTACTGACTGTGTTCTAACCTTACAGGTGCAGTGAGCACTCTTGTGCAGACGTGCCTGTGTATGGGTGTAAGAGCAGTTGTCACAGTTGCCCCGCATTGCATCGCAGGACAGGACCGTTAGCCCCCCGTGACAACCACTCCCTGGCCGAAGGCCATTGGTTTTTCACAGACCACTGCTTACTGAGCACTGCACTGACCGTGTCTGTGCCCTGCAGTCCGGTGCCTATGGTTTCCAGCGTGGACCAGGTGGCCGCTTATGAGGTTTGCAGCCACCCAGCGAGTGTATGCCTTGTTGACCATGTGTTGCATGGGGAGTGCCCTGATGTAATGACCTTGGGGAGCCAACGAAGAACGGTGGCTTACTACACCAGGGGGGAATGACAAGCAAGGTGTTATGAGGCAAGGTGTGTCTTTTCTCCTTGGGGACAAGCGAGCCCACAGTGAGGACCTCTGACTGGTCCAGATCCGTTGGGTTCTACCCGTCCTTACAGGGTTTACCATACCCCTAAGTGTGCTACGTATGTCTGTGTGTGTCTCATTTCTCTCCCTGGCGTGGCTCCCGGAGACCGGGCTTCGCTGACGTCGGACCGAAGGTCCTAATCAGGTACTATTACCACTCTTATGGCGCCCAATTTCTGTGCTGGCGCCTATCCTTGGAGAAGACGGCAAAAGCCCTACCTACTAGAGGGGAGGGGTGGCCAAGTGTGCTCAGGGCATACAAAACGCCCATTTTTTGCTAAAGGCCAAAAGCTAACGCACTCCCCTGCCCACGAGGAAGAGCACGCGGGACAGGAGACTCCACTACACTACACTCACTAACGCCAGCACCGGCCTTGGAAGGCAGGGTGAGCACTCATCACTTGCACTCAACTCCTGCCAGGCCTGCTGACCCTAACACTTACACACGCTACTTGGAGGTGCTGTCAAAGATGTCACGGGTCCTACTGACCCTCCTGTGAGAAAGCAAGAGAACACAGCGCTACTAAGCGACTCTGGCCTAACAGGGACGCCACTACGCGTTTCTCTGTCAGGGCTTGGAGGGAAGGAGTGTTCAGTGTGCGCGCACAGCGTGGATGGCGGTGAAGTCGGACTGCACTCGCAGTTATTTGTTTGTGTGATCTGCGCAGCATATTTTAGCGCTGCTCAAAGAGACTGCACCAATCGCCCTTACCTTCCCACCTGTAAAACAAAGGCTGATGGCCTGGGTTTGCGGCTGAGGAACCAAGACTACCTCCACGTATTATACGCTTCTCAGGTAGCCCTATAATACGCTGTCCTCAAACCCAGGTGCAAGCAAGCAAGCTTAAGGAACTCCACCCGTTCTCTTATAGAACGTGGGGTGGAGCCCCTGGGTAGCCTAAACAAGAGTTGTACCGTGCGCATTTCGCGTGGCCTACCCTTTAATGCGTCATATGCATGCACAAGTATGCACTGGTTTTTCAATTCCCCACTCTTTCTCCTAATTTAACCCAGCATAACCAATCACAGCGTGACTCTACCAGGAGATGAGCTCCTCCTGGGCTTACCTACCTTACTCACCACGCATCATGTGAATGCCGAGGAAAACACGAGCGCAAAACAACCCTACGCGCTTAAACAAACCTACGGCGAACTATAAACCACCCTAAGCGATTAATGCACTGAGTGTCATGCATGCTTTCCTTGTCTTGTTTCCTGCAAAAAGAGGAGAGGGAGTGGCACACTGCACAGCACAAAATAAGCCTAAGCGTTTTAAGCAACCCTATTTTAGCGCTACGGCAACACGAACACGAGCAAGCACTTTCTTTTCTTACCTGTGAAGAGAGAACAAGGGTGAAGTAGGGCACCGGGAAAGCAACACAGCGTGTGAATGCGTCAATTAGGCACATGCATCGCGAGCACAGCGCATATTCTAACCCTACGTGCGTGCTGCGTGCTCCATTTGCATCGCATACCTTTCATTTCTGTTTTAACCTGTGCAGAGCAAACGAGAGGAACACCCGAACCCCCAACGAACACAGCGGTGACAACCCTAACTTTTGAACGAAGCAACCAAACACGAACGCAATGCATGCGTGTGAAATGACACTGACATACCTGAGAGGTGGGTTGTCCACCTGCTCTGTGGTGCGGGTTCATTTTGGATACTTTTTCCTAAAGTTCATGAAAATTTTGATGCAACTGTGCAAAAATTTCTTTTAGAACTTTAAAAAACTCCGGCTCATACCTTCTTTTTCTTGAGCCGTTTACGCTTGCGCAACCCTGTTTCTGGAGTCTGCTTCTGTTGCGCTTGTCTGCGACTGTAGGCTTTAGTGTAAAAATGACAATTTCTCGCGTTATTTCGTCAATTTTTAGGGATTTGACTTCTTAAATCGCTACACCTTTCCCTAAACCACAGGATTCACTCCCTGTTGGTTTCATTTTCAATTTTTTTCAGCTCCTGGAGATTTGTGTCCTCCATTGGGAGTATTGCTCCGCCCTGGCCCTTGGTCAGGACGTTTACTGAATTGCTGTTTTTGCAGCGATAGCTGTCCGGATTAGAGCGTTGGACTGTACCCTAGTGGGCAAAAATGTGTGCTCTAGGGAGGGAGTCCTGGGTTCAAACCCCACTACCCCCAAATTTTTACTGAAAGTTTTCGTCGCACGCTAGCGGCTTTTGAGGAATGCCCCATCGAAGGGACATCATTCACGGTACATTACACTGTTCTTCAAGGGTACCTACAGTGTGATAGGCTTCTATGAACTGGTGAGAATGTTTTTGGTAAGTTTAGAGCATTTTCTGAGGTAGTTTTGGGAATATTTGAGCCTTTTTCCTTGGTCCTACTAGCTTGATCAACTAGTACTCCAGGGAAGATTAAGAAAAAGTGACTGCCATGTCTTTCTTGGAGGGCTTGATCCAGGCCAAGACCCCCTTAAAACCCTTTTGTTGATGCTAAGACTAACTTAAGTATTTTTATCACTCTTTTGAAGCTTTAAGTACACCTTCTCAAAGTAACTAGGGTTCTAACCCTAGCCCCCCATGAAGGTCACCCCTACCACTCAGCTGAGCGGAGGTATCTTCCTTCATGGAGGATGTACCGAAATAAAATAGGCACTTCATGCCTTAGGCCTTGGAGGTTAAGTCTAGGGGTCTCCCTCCCCAAGACACCCATACTCAATTGTTTCTACCACTTATTGTGGTTCTACGTTTCAACTGTTTCTGAATTCAGTTGCTTGGCCGAGTCATAATCTGTGTCTGGCCTAACTCCTGTGCCCCACATTCCTAACCAGCACCATTTCACCCAAAAGAGTGCACATGAAGTGCTTGATGCTAACTTGGAGGCTAGAGTCAGTCCAGTTTTCACATAAAAATGATTTCTTTTATTCTTTTGTGATTGAATCTTTGTGTTTATACCTGCTTTGTCTATCTGCAGCCCTTCTGTGTTGCACTGGATTTCAAAACTATTCATTGATTCGATCCACATCCTGTTCTTGCTCTACTTGCTGCTTTGGTTTTGAGATTTTCACATCAAAAACCTGCAGAATTTCATCAAAATATCTGGGGCACTAATCAAGGACATCTTTCTATTGCACATGGACTGGTCCAATATATGGACAATACACAATTTTCGCAAGTCAGTGTTGATGAACGGTACAATAAATTGGAAATAGTGTTTCAGAATTTCCTTCATGGACTATCAAAGAATAATGCCTTCGACAACGAGACCAAGGGTGCACGACTGGTGCACAATCAGTATGCTTTCAAATCTGACGAATCGAAGGTGCATTTGTTACTCATGTGGCTTGTCAAAAAGGGATTCATGCCATATGACTACCTGATTGAAGAGGAACAATGTTTAAACGACTTAATGACACAAGGAAAGGGTGTTGAGACAATGTTTGATACATTTGAGGGCTACATACAGAAATGTTTCCGAATGCAGGAATTCGGTGACAGACGCAAACACTTTTCGCTGCACATATTCAAAAAACGGCCATGACCCTGGTTTTTCACGGTAGAATGAATCTGAGTCACAGTATCATTGTTTCTGCATGACTCTGCATTGTTTCTACGTGAATGCAGAGACGCGGGATGCGTGGGGGGGCGGGGAGGGGGTGTTTTGACTGCTCTGCAGGCATACACCCCCTTTCTGTGTTGTTTGTGCGTAACCCAGGGAAGAAAAGCAACACACCTGTATATGTCTGCACAGTATAATGTGGGTTTGTAGAAAATGCGGTCTACAGATACCGTTGACCGAAAAGTACCAACAGCAGGAGCATCTCAAGACGCATGGTGTGGCTTGTCTTTGTTTCTTCTCTCGGGTAATGATGCACACACCACTGTGTCTTCGTGTTTGGTCCGTATGTATGTTTGGGTGTGTGGTGTGTCAGCCCCCCTTCCCCCTGTACAGACCGTACAGATCGCAGCAAGCAGGCGCAACGACGGAGCCGAAGTGCGCTAAGGAAACAGCAGTTAAAAAACCAAGGTGTGATTGGGTTACTCCGCTCCCTGATTGCTAGTTTCAATGTCGCACTAGAGCCACAGGCGGGTCATTAAGTTTGAGGAGCGCTTTGTCGCTCGCTTTTCTTTTGCCTTTGCCAGGTACAGATACAGGTACGATGCAAGGAGTAGTGCAGGTGCAACGGCAATGTCAGCCAGGTACTGTGACCAAGTTGTGGTTGTGCATTTTGTTCCATATCATGTGTGATTGCGGGGGGGGGGGGGTCTCCGCGCTTGTCAATTTGTGGGTCATATGCAGGTGATTGGCGTTCGGTTGGAGCAGCAGGAGCGGGCAGGTACTTGACCATGTGGACGGAGAGCCACAGGCTGGTGATTACTCCCCGCTGACATCGGAGAGCAGCAGGTGGGTGATGGGATTGCGCGTCAATAAGTTCGAGGAGCGCCTTCTCTCCTTCTACTTTTGCCTTTGCCAATATACAGGTACAAGTACTGTACTGTAGTAGTGTACTACAAGTATTACTGTAGTACTGTAGTAGTACAGTACAGTACAGTAGTAGTGCAGTATCAGCCAGGTACCGTGACCGTGTCGTGGTTGTGCAATTTCTTTCATCTTATGTGTGATTGCGGGGTCTCCTCATTAAGTAAGGACGTTTGTCAATTTGTCGGTCATATGCAGGTGCTTGGCGATATGAAGTTCGGCGGGCGCAGCTGGAGCACGATCGGGCAGGTACGTGACCATGTGGTCCGAGGACCACAGGCAGGTGACTAAGTTCGAGGAGCGCTTCCCCTCTCGTTTTACTTTTGCCTTTGCCAATATACAGGTACAGCCAAGATACAGGGGGTAGTGCAGTATCAGCCTGACCGTATTGTGGTTGTGCATTTTCTTTCATACTATGTGTGAATGCGGGTTGCTAGTACCAATGTCGCACGCTGACACATACTGGCATCGGAGGACCACAGGCGGGTGATGGGATTGCAGGTCACTAAGGAACTAACTCCGCTTCCTCTCTCGTCATTATTTGCCAATATACAGGTACAGGTACAATGCAGGGGGTAGTGCAGGAGCAGCAAGAGCAACAGCAGTATCAGCCAGGTACTGTGACCGTGTCGTGGTGGTGCATTTTCTGGGGTATCATGTGTTGTGTGATTGCTGCGTCTCCGGATCAAGCAGTGTCGTTTTCTGGTTTGTGGGTCATATGCAGGTGATTGGCGATACGAAGTTCGGCGGGCGCTGTGGGAGCAGCAGCAGCAGCTGGAGCAGCAGGAGCGGGCAGGTACGTGACTGGTCATTGAACGAACTGCTACTGTGCATCAAACACGATGGACGGCTCTCCTACAATTTCTCGCCACTGCTGTATTGTATGTATAGAGCTACGGGAAGAGATGAAGGAGCTGCGCAAGCAGAACGAGGAGCTGAAGGAGACGGTCAAGAAGCTGAGGGAGACGACGGAGGAGATAAAGGAGAAGTGGGAGCAGTTGGAGCACTTGTAGATCTGATAAGGTAATATATTTGGTGTTCCTAAACACAATCCAGCCCGGCCAGCTGAATTGCAATTCCGAACACATGTATCAAGGCTTCAGTGTCAGCTGTGCCTGAGCGCGAATGCACAATCCAAAACAGCATTCACACCAGAAGAGATAAAGTGCATTATAGATACTTTCACAGGTGTGCCCCTCTTATAGTTCATGGTCATCTTGCTTTTAACAACTGGGTTGCGTATTGGCGGACTCTGTTGCCTTTATTACCCTGGTCTGCGCTCTGCAGTCATGCCAACAACACTATGCACCACAGAGAAGAGTGGTCTATGGTGTTGTACATTTGACTGCATCGTGTTGTATTTTGCTAGCTGGGTGGCTCCATTCCTGTCCATCCGTCCATCCGTGTAGTGATTAATGTGTTTCCAGGTCGTAAGACACATACACAAAAACATACCAGACAGCATGTAGGTGGAAAAAAATGAAAAGGATTTGGACAGAGCACAGGTCAAGGGCATCTGCATTCATTCAGACATACTCTCATCCATCTCATGTGGGTATGTGGATGTAAATCGGAATTCATAATTGCGAAATGGGTGGACCATAGCAGCGCAACTACAGCATGTACCGTATATGGTAGCATAACTGCTAGCATACAAGGTGTACCATTCATCCGTGATGACACCGGGACACACAAAAAATGGCTTCATGTTGCACAGATCATTGACAAACCCTATGGCCCTATGACAACAATGTCCGACAGCCTAAAGGTTGATTCGTCACCATGGTACATCAGAATCTGAAGTGTCTAAGCCAGAATCTGAAGTGAGAAGTGGGCAAACTCATTTAAGCCTAATGCCACCACAAAAGGACCACAATGTTGTCAGATGATCGTCAAATTTACTCATTGGAGTTAATAGTCCAGGACCTGATCCGGAAATACAACCTCCGAAACGGGTCGGAAACACACCGTCCAATACCAGTGACCGAACTAATCAACGCCATATTGCAAGTAATCAACGACACAACAACTGCAAAATCACGGGAAATTTGTGACATGTTTGCCACTTGCGGCTTCTTTAGCGCAGAAAAAGCTGTTTGGGCACCAAAACTCATGGGGTGGCTCGAATTGCATCCCACTTTCACGGTCATTGGAGATAAGGTCGGGCTAAGCAGACAAGCGGACTGTGCACACCAGCAATTGGAGGAGATGTTCATACAATTGATCCTGAATGAAGACCCACAAAATGGAATTGTACCCCTACCCTACTTCATGAATCTCCTCAATCGCATGTTTCTCACCAATGAGTATGATTATGAATTGTTCTCCAACTGTGGGTTCCTTAAATTTGCAACACCCCACGAAGGTCCTCTCCCATCAGAGGGATCATCATCAAGGAAAACACCAAATTGGCTGTACTGAGTGTAGGGGAATATGTGGTGATATTGGATGACGCAGTGTACGGGGCCGCTGACACGCGTGTGCAACACGATATTGAACTTCGTCTGCGGCTGAATTTGATTTTTTGAATCGTCTCAAGGAAAAACTCAAGGGTATTGGGGGGTGGTTGAAATGTACTGATCTTGAGGGTGTCATGGGCATGCCAGCAAGAGGTGCTTAGGGTGTCTTGATGATGGTACGACAGGCAATGAATAGAGGGGGACCCTTTGATATGAAAAGGAAAGACGATCAATGGTATTTCAGTTTACTGGAAGAAAACAAGCGTCCCCGCCGCCCCAAAGTGCTGAAGTGCCATAGTGATGATTGAAAAAATATGTCGCCTTTGGGATGATTGTTCTCAAAAAGCATGCAAATAGAAACTACAGGAAAGAGGCTGTTTATCAAATGGTGGAGTGAACACTCTAGATCATTGGGTTCCAAGCATATCAACAGGGAATCGATAAGTTTGCTATTACTGGCAATTGCAAGTTTTTGTCTGTTCACGAATTGTTTTGCTGGGCCCATCATCGTTCTTTTGCCGCAATGGTTCGCATCATCCTCATGCACATGGTCCCAGTGCCCATGTCACTATGCCTGACGCTTGTATATATGCTAAAGCTGAAACAAACACAAAAAACCGGTGGATCACTATGCGACAGAACACAACATTACCATAGTGGTGGTGGGCAGGCAAGAGATTGATTTCTAGGAGTGTGGTGTGTTCAATATGCATCTGTTGCAAGTTGAAATGACTCATCATCACCAAGTGCATCTTGCGCTTTTTTGGCTTCATCTTGACTTAGAATCTGGCGGCGTCATCGGCAATGTGTGTGTTGCACACCACTGCGGTACGCGAAGCAAGTCGAACGCCGACCAGAGTTTGAGAGAACCCAGCTACATGATGCACTAGTGCAGCTTGGGCAGTGGGATAGGGATCAATGCATGTTCCTCTGTCTGACGCGCATGCATAAGGGACTTTATTGGCTGATACGTCAATGTTGGGATAATAAAAGCCTTTGTTTTCCGTCGCTAGTATCTAGTAGTAGTAGTGTGTATGTTACGCGGCGAGCAGAGTAGGCTGTTGTATTTCGCACCGCACGACATCAGCTCCATTTTCGTTTATGGTAGGTGGGCTGAAACGGACAGCAATACGGGGCGACTGACCGAAGTGCGTAACAAGGTCAGAGGCAGGGTCACCCTGTCGTGCGAGTCACTTGTAAAACAGGTTTCGCGAGGTCAGGTGCCCATGTCCCCTGTTTCCGGTGGCGGTGTCCCGAGGTCTGTACTCAGGGATAATGAGATTACAGGTATTGTAAATCAGCACTAGCCAAATTGTTGTGCTATATTATCATCGCTGGTGCAGGCATGCAAAACCGATGTTGAAAATGACATTTTGGGTGCAACCCGTGTGGGGGATCTGCCACGCAGATTCATAGACAACCTGCGCCGTATGCATCAGTTGATATATGCATTTGGTCCGCCAAACAGAGAAGGGGTGACTGCAAGTCAATGGAACAAACTGGGTTGTTCACAGAGGCTGCATAGCATCAAGGTGATCAAGCAGATTGTGCATGATGTCACTGCAGACACATGAGGCAACTGACCCTATGCCCTTCGCGTATGAACTCCCTGGAGCCCTCACCCAACCTGGTTCCCTCTGAGGTCCCTGCATCAGGGCACCACGGGTTCGTCAAGTAGGGTCATGATGCCAAAATCACCAAAATTGGCGTCATTCCCACGCGTGGCTCGCCCGGTGAGGGCAAGGCCAACGGTCCACAGGACAGGAGGCAAGACCTAGGATCTATATCTGAGTGTACAACTTGAAATTAGGTCCGGGCTCCCTGTGGGCATAGAGATATGGGGACGCCAATTGACCACACGGGGGGGTGAAATTGGGGTCCCAAAAGGGGGTCATTTTGGCTGCTCAAAATGAGCCGAAATCCGGGGTACCCCCAATGGTATATCTCCACGCTGGCTTGGAGATCGGATCCGCCATTCCATATGCGATCCACCAGGAGTCGAACAGAGACTTGCATGCGCTTGGCTCCCAAAGATCTCCATGCCACTCGGCGTGGTGACAATCCAAATTGCGTCCACAATTGCCAAAATGGCAAAATTGTCCACACTCACTTTGGGCTAGCACCTTGACGAAGATTGCTCCGCTTCGCCCACGTGGTGTGCGAACCCTGGTGACCAATATCCATAACACCCATGTCATATATGGTCCATTGGTCCATGCGTCCGGCGTCGACGAGGGGGCTGAACATGGTGCACGGCGGGCAGAAAATGTGGAAATTGCTCAAAATGGCCGAAAATGCGCACACTCATGGGTGGGGCAAATGAGGCACATGCCCGACTTGGACCGGAGTGTGCCATAGGATTGGTATCAAGTCATATGCGTCCAACATATCTTTTGGGCGTTGCCCAAACCCCTCCGGTTTTTGGGAATGGCAGGGTCACCAAGTGAGCCCATGATTTGGGATCGTCCCAAATCGCCAACATGGCGGCCACGGTATGCCAAGCCCAAGGGGAGTTGTTCGCCGGGTCCAAGATATGATGGGCACCGAAGTGTGTACCCTCAGGACATACTTGGGTCATGATGTCAATTGAGAGGAACGTTGAGATACACGGTCGCCACTTGACATCATGACGCGCAAAAAACAGCAAAATTGACGAAAAAACACGCAAAAGTGCCCTGAAAATCGCACAAATATATTATAATATCTTCGGCTTGGATTCAGTAATCGACCAATCGTTCTAAACACAATGACTCGACACCAATGACCTTCGATTCCACATATGTGCTTCACTTGGGGCGCTTTGGAAGGCCCCGCGCGCTGCCTCCCAAGTGGGCACATGCAAACATGGAGTATTGCAAAAAACACACCTTGCTCGCAACGCATCGCTTCGGGAGCGCTCCACAAGCGTCCCTTCACAAAGGTTAGGCTTGCGAATGTTGGTTGGGAGTACAATGAAGGACTTCGGGCGATATGGGGTCCATTGCCGGGTTAGTCTTGGAATGGTGCACCCGTCAAGTGGGCAGGTGATATGACACCAAATATGGCATACAACCCTACCCTCGCCTTCTACACCCAACCTAGTGGCCTAGAATCAAAGTGTGCCTATATTCTAGAGTAACTTTGGTCCCTTAACACGCATGCAAGTGCTTTGGTCGAAAATCGACCTCCCTTCGGAAAGCCGAATTTTAGCATGCACGCAAAATATATTGCCAATATATATATGGACATCATATATGTACTATCCGGGGAAGACAAGTGATATGCCCCGGATGTAGAGGCAAGCAAAGAGGGAGAAAACGCCAACTCAACATACTTCTACACGTACTTGGACGCCAAGTACGTGAAATTGCCCATTTCTTGGAAAACGCTCAAAATAAATAACCCTTTGGGCCTATGGAGTTGGGATCCTCATCCTATGACTATGGGGGGCAAAACCTCATACACAGCGCCTATGAGGCACGTCAATTCGTCCTTGGGCGCTTGAACGCTCGTAACCCTTGTTATTTCACTTGGGGGTTCAAAGCGCCTTCGGCCGCCCAGATTTTCTGGGAAGAATCTGGGACGCGATGCGTTTTATCAAGAAAAAAATTGCGGATCACTCGAAGAGTGTTTCAGTCTTAACTTCCAAAAAGATCGTTTTACAGAATCATCTAATGCAGTGCATGGAACAGGCGAAGTCAGGCGGTGATTTCACGACAATTAGAAATCGCGGTAGAAATCGGGTATTTCACCGATTTCTAACCGCAAATCGACCAAGACAGTAAAATTAGGGTAATTCCACATCGACATAATGGTTAGAAATCGGATTCCAGATTCCGCGGGTTAGAGAACAGGGATATCCCGCTGACAGCCGGTGTCAACGGCTTCCGCACGGGTGTGACGGCTCACAGGCCTCCGGGCCATGGGCCATAACGGGTGTGACGGCTCACAGGCCTCCGGGCCATGGGCCGTAGGTTCTGGGTACCGCTTCACCCCCCTCCTTAGAGCAAACCCTGGGGGGGGCTCGATAACACCCAAGCACGGCAGCGGGTACCCAGGACCATCCCCTGAAGGGGGGGGGGTGTCACATCCTCACTTCAGGCCGATTTGCGGGTTAGGCTGCCAAGTACAATCCCACAGTAAGACAGGTACGGTGCTGTAGCGGTTAGTACCTGCAAGTATAGTATCAAGTATCAAGTCAGGGGTCCTGGCGGCGATGGTGCGGCATCCAAAGGACCCGTTAACTCACACCAGGCGCACCGGGTGCCGGCTGCGACGGTCACTACCACAGTGGCAGTGGCATACACGGCCAACATAGGCGTCACACGACGACCGAGGTGGTCCCACAGGTGGAAAGCGACCACAAAGATCCATCAGGCTATCCCAGGCTTCCCAAGGCCGCAGTCTGGGGGAGAGTCCCCACGAGTCCTTCCTTGGGCGCACCATGTCCATATCCACGACGCTAGCCCAGAGTGGTAAAGCCGAACGAGCTCCTCCATAAGGGATCGGGCATCAAGGCCGTCTTTTCCCTCGCCCCATTACCACGAAGGCCATGCATGAGGGAGTCCTCATGCAGTCTGGGCGGAGGCGTTGACTCCTCAAACCACCAGTTTCCCAGGCAGACTGACCGAGGTCAGGACACCGGAGGTCGCCACCCGACTGCAAGTGCGTCTGCGAGTCGGTAGGCTCACACTGGGACTGACAGTGGCGGACCGCTGGGAGTGTAGTCAGGCAACTGGGCTTCCCGCCTGGCGCCATCAGGATCTCAGCACATCACAGCCACTAGGGCACACGGTATCACGGGCACTCAAACAAAACAATCTGTACTTAGGTACTGGTTCAGGCTGGACCTTATGTAAGACCATGTACACGGCGACTCAGGGCGCCTTCGTATTCCGATTTGCATCCCTTGGGGGGGGGAAAAACAGTCCATATGTCGGTGATGGGCTGATAATACGCAACATACAGATGCACATATCCTGGGGGGGCAGAAAGGTAAGCAATAAACGGGGTAATTAGGCGTGTAAACACACTCTGGACAGAGCGCCAAACCACGCCTAGGTTAGGATAAGGCATCTGCAGGAGGGTGGACAGGAAAACGCCTGAGTTCAGGCCATATATAGTCTGCAGACACACGTAGACTGGTTTGGATCCCGCAAGTGCCATGCGACCAGACCACACACCCAAAAATCGCAATGCCGATGACAGCGGCATCCGTTGCGCAACGTCGTATGGGCTTCAAGGCCCTAAGAGCCCAGGAAATGTCAAGGTCAGTCGCCCTGCCTGGTTTCCCAAGGATTCAGCAGGCGGGGAGTGACGAATAGAATTCGAAGAGAGGGGCCATCCTCCCCTGGATTCAGCAGGGGGGGGTATATGGCCACTCTGATGGCAGGTCACCGAAAGATGGAAGAGAGCAAGCAAGTGAGGGACGATCCGTCGACCTAACAAGCGCTCAAACTGCAACAGGGGAGAACTCAGGGCGGTGATCAGGCGCCTCTGGCTGCAATCGCCCGGGTGAGTGCTGCCAAGTCCGAGACATGGATCTTGGTCTTGTGCTTGCGGATGTAGTCCATGAAGGGGGTATTAATCCGCGGCACGAACGAGGAGACCGGTTCCCAGGTGTCGTGGGACGGCCCATAGCCTCGCCAATGAACCTTGAACTCCAGGCCTCCGGGTGCCGAGGCGTTCAGACGCTGGGCCAGGATCTTCTCGACGGTATAGTCGTCCTGCTCAGCATAGTCATCGTCCGAATCAGCCTCATGTGCGGCATAGTCCAGGGACACATGTTGGCCACGGAGGTTGGGTTCCCGCACACGGAGTTGACTCTCGTGGCGCTCCCGGAACTGTCTGTGACCCACCTTGATGCGGTAGGTGTCCTCACCAATCCTGCGGACCACCTCTCCGGGTGTGAACCAGGCTTTGGTGCGGTGGGTGCCCATAGGGCGGGGTCTGATCACCCACACCGGGTCTCCCACCCTGAACTTTTGCGCTGTCGAGCTCGGGGCGGACTTCTGACGCTCAGCATGCTCCCTTTCGAGCTGCTGGCGGATGTCCCGCGCCGTTGCCTCTTGCCGCGCGAAGAATTCTTTGGCGTCCATGGCCATACCATCACCAGACAAGGGAAGTCCCCGACCAAGGGGGTCCCTGCCGAATAGAATCTGGTGAGGGGACAAACCACTCGGAGTGGGGGTGTCATGATGGGCCTTCAGAGCGGGCCACATCTCCTCAAACCAGTTCCGACGTGGATTGGTGATGTGAATCTTGCGCAGCTTCTCGAAGAGCTGCCTTCCAGCCACTTCAGCCCGGCCGTTGGACCGGCTGAGATAGGCGACACTCTTGGCATGACGTATTCCCATGAGGGAACACATGGCCTTGAACCAGCCACCAGCAAACTGGGGCCCTCGGTCACTGCAAATGGTGCGGGGGATGTCAAAGACGGTCAGCCAATGACGGATCATCATGACTGCCACTTCCTTGGCAAGCAACCCCTTTTTGCGTGCCGGAACGGCCACTACGTAGCCGCTGTGGCGGTCAACACAAAGGACCACACAGTCAAAGGTCTCCTTGCCTATGGGCACTTCGGGCATGGAGAAGACGTCCATGGCCACGCTCTCCATGGGCTGGTCAGGCACCGGAGTCCATTGGGCTTCACCCTTGACGTTCTGGTTGTTGGGATTGCAGGCCTGACAGACCGAGCAACCCTTTCTGACCTTCTTGATAGCGCTGTAGAGACTGATCTGGTCGATCTCAAACCGGCGCTGCATGTCCAGGGCTTGCTTCTTGACCCCTGGGTGCATCATGTGGTGGTGCCAAGCCTCACACAGCTCGAGCACTCGGGACTCTGGGACCAGCAGCTTACCATTCTGGTAGAGCTTGCCATCTTCCTCAGTCAGCCCCTTTGGCCACTTCTGCCGGTCATCAGGGTCGGTCACAGCCCTATATTCGGCCTCAAAGGCCTCAGGCTTGGCGTAGTCGTCGGTCCAGTCGTCCTGGAGGCAAGATTCAGGGAAGAGGTGCTTGTCGGACTCAGCACCCTCAGGGGCGAGTACTCTGACCGCTCTGCCCATCCTCGTTCCGAGGGGGGCATCTGCAGCCATGACGACGAAGCGTTTAACACCCTCCTCCTCCATCAGGCGCTCCATTTCTATGATCCTCTTGGCCTCAGCGGTCTCAGCCTCATCGCCATGGGCGGAGAAATCCGTCATGCCCTTGCTGGCGGGATAGGCCCACCTACTGAGACAGTCCGCCACGGTGTTGTCCTTACCAGGAACATACACAACCGTGAGGTCCAACTTGGCCAAGGTCTCATGCCATCTTGCCCGTCGGGAGGCGGGACCTGAGGGGGTGTCCACGTGCTCTTTGTGCCACGACTGCAGACTCTGATAGTCGGTGCAGACGGTGACGGGATGGAGGGCTATGTACCCAGCCCATTTCCTGAGAGCCATGACGATGGCATACGCCTCCTTTTCTCGGGGCGTCCACGTCCGTCTCTGGCCTTCCACCAGGACTCGGCTCCAGAACGCCACTGGCACGTGCCTCCCATCGTCAAGCACTTGTTCCAACACAGCGCCAACGGCGTAGTCGGAAGCGTCGGTGCGCAGGACGAAACCTCGGTCAGGATCCACGAGGTGCAGACCCACTGCGGATAGCAGCGCCTGCTTCATCCCCTCAAAGGCACGGTCGGACTCAGTATTCCAGACCAGAGCCTTCTGGGACCCCTTCTTGGTCTCCTCTCCGTTGCCCTTGAGCATGGTCGTCATGGGGGCTGCATACTCGGCATACATCTTGATATACCCCGAGTAGTAGTTGCAGAACCCAAAGTACGTCCGTAGCTCAGAGACTGTTTTGGGCGTTTCCCAGTGCTCGATTGCAGCCACCTTGCCAGGTATGGGCTTCCGCTGCCTGTTCCCAACTACGTGGCCAGCGAAGACCACCTGGCTTACCGCAATGGTGGCCTTGTCACTGCTGCCCGTGAGTTTGTGCCGAACCAGAAGGTCCAGCACTCGGGTGACGTCCCTCTCATGTGCCTCCAGGAGCTCCTCATAGCTCATACTGGGGTCCCCGGACGCGATGATCACCTCGTCCACGAAGGGGTCCGCACAGTCACGCAGCGGCGCAAGCAGGCTCTCCAGCATCCGCTGAAAAGCCGCATTGCCGTTGGTAACGCCCATGGGCATCACCTTCCACTGGGGAGGTCCAAGTGGGGTGCTCATGGCTGTGCAGGCACGGGACTCCTCGGCGAGAGGCATCTGATGATAACCATGTTTCAGGTCAATCACCGTGAAGATCCTCCGCCGGTGTTGTTTTTGCAGCATGTCCTCAATGAGGGGCAGCGTATAGCTGTCATGCTGCGTTTGGGCGTTTAGGCCGCGGTAGTCGACCACGAGCCGCCACTCACCCGCCACCTTCTTGGCGACGACGAACCACGGGGAGGCCCACTCGGAGTGGCACGGCTCAAGCCAGCCTCTTTCGATGAAATCACGGAGGATCTTCTCCATGGCCTCCTTCCTCTCGCCCCTCAGGGCGAACTCCCGGTGTCGATACACACGGGGGTCCTGCTTCAGTCGTATCTTGGCCTCGCCATACGGTCCACGCACCGGTGGGGGAAACACAGGTTTTCCGCTAAAGAAGGTTTCACCATACTTCTGCTTCACCCTGGCCCTCACTCCCTGGATCTTGGGGCACTCATCGGACTCCGCCTTGGCTTTTCCGGGCACCTGGACCACTGAGCTTACTTGAGGGGTAGCGACCCCACTCCGTTTCGGCTCAGGTGGTCTTCCCAGGTGGCCCAAAGGGCCATCTCTGGTCTTGCCTCGGAACAGGTCGCCGTAGGTGGGTGGGTTGCGGCCTATTGGCTCGTCCTGGCTGGACATTAGGTCCAGCACCCTCTTTACGAAGGTATTCCCATCATAGGAACCGGAGACGATGGAATTCACTTCCCACCAGGCTTTGTCCTGGCCCTTGCCCTCACGCTGGTTTCCCCAGTTGTGAAAGGGCTGATCCATATACCCCTGAACCAGATCGAACTCCTCTTCAGTGAGGGGGTCCTCCAATTCCCCGATGTCAACAGGGGAAACCGCAAAGCATTGCCGCCATGGCTCCGCTACGATGCGGTTGAAACACACGAAGTCCGTGGCGTCGGCCTGTTCAGGGCCCCCATCCACATAGTGGAATTCCGTTGGCCATCTCTGGGCTGTTCCTTAGCGTCCTGATAGACACTCTCTCCAGCCGGTAGGACGACCTTGTTTAAGGTCATGTTGGTCAATGAGACCATCCAATGTCGGGTGCTTTCCTCCTCGGTGCATCCCATAGGAACAACCAGCACTGCCTTGGAGCAGTCCTTGCGAATCTTCGCTACCGCCCTTGGAATGTCCCATCGGGGGCAATGGATCCACATCAAACCCTGATGCGGACCCCAGTGCTTCTTCCACGCGGAGTCCTGGGCGCTCCAGTACTTCTCACAAACCCGAAGATGGGCGGAGGTTCCTGAAGAGAACGCATCCAGGGCCAGATCCAAAGCTCCCAAGTTCGCGACCACTCGGCTCGCCACTTCGGGCATTACGCCGTACTCCTGGTTTGCTGGCCCAGTTGGCTCAGTGTCCAGCGCGGCTGCTTTGAGCTGATTGCCTTCCGGGTGGATCCATTGGCACTCCACATTGTGCTCAGGTGACGAAAGCCACGAGAGCTGGTCATCCTGGTACAGGGTCATGGAGGCCTGGGCCGGGAGAACGCCGGAATCTGTCTCCATCATGAAGTCGTACCCAACGATCATGCCCCAGTCCATCCCGGCCTCGTAGAAGCGACCTTGCAGGAGGATTTCCTTGCCGAGGTCCGGGCGGCTCAGCTCACAGTGGTTCACGAACTGCAGCCCAATGGCCGCTTCCTTCGTGCCTCCCACCATGTACTGGCCGTTTGCCACCTTCAGCCTGACAGGCTTCCGACTGTCGGTCAAGCACTCTGGCGGAAGTAGGCCAGCCTTGACCAAGCTGACCTGAGCTCCCGTGTCGACCAATACGTCGAAGACCTTCTCCACTTCCCCGCATAAGGCACGGACCTTAAGGTGCAACTGCCGCTCACGCCCAACACGGCGCACGGCGTGCAAGCTCAGGATCTCCGGCCGTTCCAGAAGCTCAACAAGCGACTGGTGCAGGTCGTGGACAATGGGCTCAGGCTGCCCATCTGCAGCATCCACCTGCGGTCCGGGTGATCCTCCGATACTCTCGGATAGATCTTGAAGCACATCAAATACATTCTTGGTCGCGAAGGATGGACGGGTGCAAGGGTTCGTGCCTTCACTTGCCCTCACCCCGCCACCGCGACCGTCTTTCGTTTTGGGTGCCGGACCAGGCCTTCCGCCCGCGGCAATCCCTTTGTGCTCACTGTCTCCCGACTGGGATGGTGTGGCGCTTCCCACGACACCATCCTGCGACCGTCCTGGCTGGGGCCCTTGGCTGCAGGGGCTCCGCTAAGGGGCGTCGGTTGTGGTACTAGGGGTACTCTCCTCCGCACCAACCTCGTTGACACCCTTCTTCTTTCCCCCTTTCTTACCCTTCTTGTCCTTGTCGTTGTTCTTGTCGTTCTCTTCGTTCTCCTTGTTCTTGTCGTCCGACCTGGGGATCCAGTTCCTCTTGATCTCCTGGATCTCCTTGGCCAACTCGGTCCCCACCGGCATCAGCTTGGAGAGCTCGTCCTTGGAGACCTCCACCTTGGCTCCCGGATACCCGCGGATGCACGCTTCTTCAACCCGTGCACCTTCTTGTAAGCCTCCGTGTCGGCCTGGTGGATGGGGCATGTTCGGTGGTCATGGTTGAACCCTTTGTTCCTTCCATAACACACAAAACGGCCCTGAGGGTCAGCTCGTATGAACTCCCCAAAGGACAGCGGAGGGTTGCCAATGCGGCGGGGATCCTTCTTCTCCTTCTTCTTCCAACCCTTCTACAGGGGCTTCCAGCTTCCCCGGTTGCTCCCCGCGTTCAGGTTGTTGGCCGCGAAGGCACAAACGGCCATCTCGGCGGGCTCATCGTCGTCGTCATCGTCGTCGAGAGCCTCATCGCCATCGGCCTCCGCTGGGTCCAGGGCAGCTTCCCCGCCAGGCCCCTCGCCAACGTAGTTGACGTCACGGTCGCCGGGCCTCAACCCGCGGGTGTGGTGGAGGTTCCGGTACTCCTTGAGTACCTCCTCTCCAACCCACTCCAGGATCTCGTCGCAACTCATCCGCGCCGGGATGGCCTGCAGACGGATGGTCTGGCCGCTCACGTCACACTCATCAAGGCGCCACATCGCGGTCTTCTCGCGATCGCCCGTGACGGTGATGAGGAGGGCGTTCCGCAGGGAGTGCCGTTTGACATCCCGGGCCACGTTCTTCCTTGTCCAAGCCACCACGTTGGTATGATACTCCTTGGGGAGCATCATCTTGACCGTGTGGTTGGACTTGGCCCTCTTGGCTTCCTCCTTGGTGACTCTCTTGATCCATGCTTCCGGCAGCATGGAGAGCAGGCGGGCCTGCTCGTCACCCTCATTCCAGTCCTCCACGTTGCGGCAGAAGAGGGTGTATTGCCCCCGGAAGTCCCGCCAATCTCGTAGGCGGATCTCCCGACCATCATGCTGAAGCTTGATGGACTTCCACCGCTTGGCAGCCACCTGCAGAGCGTCCACCTGCTCCTGCTGATTGAGCCACTTCTTGGCTTCCTTGAGGGTCTTGATTTTCCCCTCCTTGGTCGCCATGAAGTATAGCTCTTGGAGCACCTCCGGCAGGCGTTACCTGAACCGTTTGAAGACATATCTCTCCGCATCTGCGGGATCCATGTCTTCAGTGACCGTCATCCCCCAATCGTCCAGCTACTCCAAGAAGCGGTCGAGGTTGAGGGGGTTGCCATCGTATGTGGGGGGCTTGATGTCCTTCAGGTCTTCCCACACGGCGGCATCCGCGGCCTTAGAGACCATGAACGCCGGCCGCCAGGTCGACCGAGGCTCCCATCGGCGTCTCCCACGGACTCCCACGGCCGCCACTTCCATCTCCTCCACGGTATCTGTGTGGCTACGCCGTGGTTCTTCCATGTACGCTGAACCTAGATGTTCATGCCGTACTCCTTCCATGCATGCCTCCTCATCACGGCGCCGGCGGCTGCGTTCAGCGGCCGCCCGTCCTACACCACGCGGCAGGGTAATGCCGAACTCCTCCAGGTCTTCCTCGCCTCCGCCGACATCCCACTCCACGTCCCCTTCGGGGACCTCATCCCTGAGTCCACCAAAACGCCCGCCAGCCATTAGGATTGGCTCCTGGGCTGGTGCAGGGCGTCGGGGGCATACCGGTGTCTGCGGTGGAGCACGGCGGTTGTGGTACTCCGCCCTGAGCCACTCATCACGCCACTGCTCACTACCACTGCCGGGCGGCACGCGCTCGTTACGGCGGCCCGCGCTGTGGTGAGAGGGGGCGCTGAGAGAGGGGGCACTGGCGCTGGGGCGACTCCTGGGGGCTCTGCCGGGGGCGTGGGCTCTGCCGGGACCTGGTCCAGGTCCCCAGCGGTCGTCCGACGAGCCAGACTCCAGGGGTGGGTGGTCGCTGCCGACGCTCCCACGGCCTTCCAGCTCGTCCAACCTCTGCTGCAGGCCGTTGATGACCTTGTTCAGCAGCCTGGTCTCGCCCCTGGCGATGTCCTGCTCCCTCTGGGCGGCGGTGGCGACCTTGGCGATCTTGACCATCTCTGTCTTGGCGATGTCCAGCTCCTTCTGCGCGCCCGCGGCGACCCTGGCGATGCGGATCATCTCGCCCTTGCCCGTGTCTACCTCGCGCTCCAGGGACTGGACCCTCCTGCGGAGGTGGACAATCCACCGCCAGGTGGCATCCGGGTCACCGTTCCCTGGTGGGTCGTCGGGGTCCCCAGGGGGTCCTCCAGGAGGGCCTCCGCCGGGTCCGCCCGGTCCAGGGGGTCCTCCCCCTCCCGGAGGTCCGCCTCCGGGGGGTCCACCTGGTGGGCGTCCTCCAGGGGGTCCTGATGGTCCTCCGCCAGGGGGTCCCGGTGGGTCTCCACCGGGTTGCCTCGGTGGGTCCGAGGATGGGGGCTTCTCCGTGTAACGGAAGTCCATGTCTTCCTCCTCGTCCAGGTCGCCTCACCTAGGCGTCTCGGTCTCGCACTCGGAAGACTCCGAGCTCCTGTAGGGAGGAGGGAGATCCTCACCCTCACCCTCCGGCTCCATGGGGACGTCTCCGCCTCCTCCGCCAGCCACTCCTCGGCGATGTCCGCGGCCTCGTCCATCCCCGTCGCTGGCGGTGAAGAAGGGGTCGGAGTCGTGGGGGTGTCCGCCCGCTGGCCTCCGTGACCTCTCGGGGGTCTTCCCCTTACCCTTCCTCCGTCGGTAGGCGGTGGGGCCACTGTCCCCACTGCTGCCCGTGTCGACCTCCTCCAGATCCAGCGTCGTCTTGGGGGAGGCGTCCCCTTCGAAGAGCTTTCGAAGGGTCTCCACTCGGGATCCTCCCGGAGGAGTCTCGCGCTGGAGTTTGGCTTCCGCCTCCTCCATTGCGGCGGCCGTGGCTGCCGCAGCTCGCCTTTTGGCCTCCTCCCGGGCACGGGCAGGCTCGGCTTCCCAAGCCCGCTGCAGCCGAGCCTTCTCCGCCACCAAGGCTGCCAGCTCCGCCTCCGTCTTTGCCCTCTCCTCAGCGACCTTCCGTCGCGCGGCCTCGATGGCGTCCTTCCTGGCGGCGTCTGCTTGGGCCTTTGCCGTTGCCTCGGCGTGGGCCTTTTCCTCCGCCTCCTTCTTTGCCCTCTCTTGGGCAAGCGCGTCTTCCAGCGCTTTCACCTCGGCCTCCTTGCAGGCAATGGCCTCCTGGGCCAGGCGGGCTTCCTCGGCGGCTGCCGCCACCTCACCCCTGACCCGGGCAGTCGCTGCCTCCTGGGCGGCTGCAGCCGTGAGACCGGCTGCGATGGCCGCCACGGTCGAGGCGTGGAAGGCCATGTCTCTGCCTGAATCTGCAGCCTCCTCCTGGGCGATGCCGACGGCGCGCTCCACGGCAGCGTTCTGCTGCGTGGCCCGTTGCCGGGCAACCCGAACGTTGCAGGGCACCCCACAGGCGCGCTCGCAGGCGCGGGCCACGTCCAATTGGTCGGGAGCGACGCTGCTGCTGGAGCTCGCCTGGTCGGCCGGCATCCTCCCGCGGTGGGCCGACTCCACGTCGCTGCTGGGGCCTGACTTCCTCAGGTGCAGCGGACGGGGCTTGGCCTTGGCCTGCTTGGTGACTTCGAGGAAGTCGCCAAGGGTGCCGTGGCCGGGGTGGTGACCGCCAATGGCCCGTCCGGGGCCGGGGGCTGGGGTTCCGCCCTTGGCGGCTTGGACGGCATCGGCGGGCAGGGATTCCTGGTACTCCCGCCACTTCTTGTCCCGCTTCCTGTCCCCAGTGGACCGCTTCTCCTTCCCAGGAGACGCGCTGCTGCTGCTGCCCTGCAGCGTGCGCTCGTTCTCTGGCTCCGGGAACTTCCTTTCGATCATGTCCCACATGGAGACGTTGATCGTGGCGCCCGACGGGTACTCGTTGGGGTTCTCGTCCTCCTCAATCCCGTCGGGACGCAGCCCTTCGCCGGGCCTGTCTGGGCGAGTCCAGACCCTCCAGCGCTTCTGGCGGAAGCGGTAGGCATACCCTCCCACCCGCAGCCAGTCTTCCACTGACTGCAGGCAGTCGGGGCCAATGTCCTCGCGGAGCTCGAAGCTCCCGGGCATGCCGCCTTCGCACTGGGGATTGCTCTGGCGGTAGTGCTGCCCCCAAACTAACCCACGCAGTAGGCGCACCGCATGGGGGTGGGGCTGCGGCCACGTCTTGCCCGCCTTCTCCCAGCTCACCATCGGTGGTTGTGGAGGTGGGTGCTGTAGCTGGGAGTGCGGCCGGTGCTGGTCGGCCGAAGGAACTCGCTGATGTCGGAGTTCCGGTCACTACACCTCCTTCACGGACTCGGCGCTGTTGCCGGGCGGCGCTGCGAAGCCCGTGGTGCTTGGGGTTCAGGTGGCCCCGAGTGGCACCCGAGGGATGGGTAACCCCGCGGCGGTGAAACGCTTTTCACGCGTTCCCGTGGGGGGCCTGGCCACGGGACGCTGCGGTGGACACGCACAAGCAAGCAGGCAGGCAAAGCACTGCGCTCACAGGGGCATCATCACGCTCATGTCATGTGACAAAGCGTTTCAGGATCCTTGCCACTCTGAAACAAGTGAACAAAAGTATGTACAGCAACACATCAGGATATGTACACATGGGGCTAAGACTGGACTGGGGTAAGGGCATCACAGGACAATAGACACTCAATCCCAACTCATACCCCAATCCCAGGTCCGACCCTCTCAGTGGCTGGCAGGGGCGGGGGCTCAAACACAACCCATGCCCTGCTCAGTCCGGACCCTGAAACCCTGCCAATAGGGGAGGGTGTTCTGCCCAGCCACAGGCGAGTTTTTGGAAGCCAAGGAGCTCAGAGGCCAACCGACAGTCGTCCCCTATGCTCCCTTAACGACAGGTCCTAACTCGCCTCTGAGCAGGAGATAGTGCCCCGCCATTATCCCCTAGGAGTTGGTAGCTGAAAATCGGCTGTTTCAGCCCAAACTGATATTAGCTCGAAAAACTCCAAAATTGACCCCTGGTGCGGACCCACCAGAGGTGGGGACGAGGCAACTGACCCTATGCCCTTCGCGTACGAACTTCCTGGAGCCCTCACCCTACCTGGTTCCCTCTGAAGTTCCGGCATCAGGGCACCACAGGTTCGTCAAGTGGGGTCATGATGCCAAAATCACCAAAATTGGCGTCATTCTCACGCTTGGCTCGCCCGGCCAGGGCAAGGCCAATGGCTCACAGGACAGGAGGCAGGACCTAGGATCTATATCTGAGTGCACAACTTGGAATTGGGTCCGGCCTCCTTGTGGGCAAAGAGATATGGGGCCTTCATTTGACCACACGGGGGGCTGAAATTGGGGTCCCAAAAGGGGGTCAATTTGGCTGCTCAAAATGAGCCAAAATCCGGGGTACCCCCAATGGTATATCTCCACGCCGGCTTGGAGATCGGATCCGCTATTCCATATGCGATCCACCGGGAGTCCAACAGAGACTTCCATGCACTTGGCTCTCAAAGATCTCCATGCCACTCGGCGTGGTGACAATCCAAATTGGGTCCACAATTGCCAAAATGGCAAAATCGTCCACACAAGAATATCAAGTGAATGACGGACATACACACACACACACAAACACACACTGACTAGAAGCTGACTGTTGATCTGCAGGTCAAATGCCAGCGGTTCCGCCCAATTTCGATCCGTTGTGCGCAGCGATGCATGTCCGGAGGATCTGGTGCAGCAGCACAGCCGCACTATCACTCGTTTTGTGTCATCTTTCATCTCGGACACGATGAATGCTCACAGCGTGCTTACAGGCTCAGGTCCTCCGGCCCCAACTAATCTATCATTCATCCATTTCTACGCAATGTCCCGTACGTTTGCATATCGTGACGGTGACCGCCGTCGATGCTATATTTGACCTGGTTCCGTCCTTGGGTTGCCTTCTGAAACATACAATGATGTTGTGCAGCATCTGCAGTGCATCACAAAATTCAAGATTACGTATGTGTCGTTTGTTGACAAGCAATGGAAGTGGTGCAGAGCAGCCGTCAACCGTGACACTACACCTCAGTCTGTACAGACCTCCTTTGCTGCGCGGGGTGTTGAAAGACGAGGAGCACAGAAAGATGTCCTTGATTAGTGCCCTAGATATTTTGATGAAATCCTGCAGGTTTTGAAGTTCAAAACCCAAACCAAAGCAGCAAGTAGAGCAAGAACAGGATGCGGATCGAATCAATGAATAGTTTTGAAATCCAGTGCAACATAGAAGGGCTGCAGATAGACAAAGCAGGTATAAACACAAAGATTCAATCACAAATGGATAATACAAAAGAGTTTATATGAAAGCTGGACTGACTCTAGCCTCCAAGATAGCATCAAGCACTTCATGTGCACTCGTTTGGGTGAAATGGTGCTGGTTAGGAATGTGGGGCATAGATGTCAGGCCAACACAGAAAATGACTTGGCCAAGCAACTGAAATCAGAAACAGGTAAAAAGTAGAACCACAATAAGTGGTAGAAACAATTGAGTATAGGTGTCTTGGGGTGGGAGACAACTAGGCTTCACCTCCAAGGCCTAAAGCATGAAATGCCTATTTTATTTCGGTATATCCTCCATGAAGGAAGGTACCTCCGCTCAGTTGAGTGGTAGGGGTGAACTTCATTGGGGGCTAGGGTTACAACCCTAGCTACCTTGAGAAAGTGTACTTTAGGCTTCAAAAGAGAGATAAAAATACTTAAGTTAGTCTTAGCATCAACAAAAGGGTTTTAAGGGGGGCTTGGCCTGGATCCAGCCCTCCAAGAAAGACATGGCAGTGACTTTTTCTTACTCCCCCCTGGAGTACTAGTTAGCTAAGCTAGTAGGACCAAGGAAAAAGGCTCAAATATTCCCAAAATTACCTCAGAAAATGCTCTAAACTTACCAAAAACATCCTCATCAGTTCATAGAAGCCTATCACACTGTAGGTACCCTCGAAAAATAGTGTAATGTACCGTGAATGATGTTCCTTCGATGGGGCATTCCTCAAAAGTCGCCGGCGTGCGACGAAAACTTTTGGTAAAAATTTGGGGGTAGTGGGGTTCGAACCCAGGACTCCCTCCCTAGAGCACATATGCTTGCCCACTAGGGTACAGTCGAACGCTCTACTGCGGACAGCGATCGCTGTATCAACAGTGTTTTAGTAAACGTCCTGACCAAGGGCCAGGGCGGAGCAATACTCCCAATGGAGGACACAAATCTCCAGGAGCTGAGAAAAATAGAAAATGTAACCAACAGGGAGTGATTCCTGCGGTTTAGCGAAAGTGGTAGCGATTTAAAAAGTGAAATCGCTAAAAATTGACGAAATCACGCGAGAAATCGTCATTTTTACACCAAACTCAAAGTCGCAGACAAGCGCAAAGGAAGCGGACTTCAAAAAAAAGGTTGCGCAAGCGTAAACGGCTTTTGAAAGAGAAGGTATGGGCCATAGTTTTTCTTTTCGGGACGCCCACCTGGCCGCCCCCGACGAGGCCACTGCCACGCGGATGGGCCTCACGGACCAGGAAACCTACGTCAGAGGCCTCAAGACGAGCCTCCAAGAGGTACACCGCTGGCACGCCCGCTCCCTGTCGCCCCCACGGGGACAGGGGGGTTCACCCGCCCCCGACACCCACCAGGCCAAGAAGACCAAGACAGGTCAGGGGGCCCGCAAACGCGCCCGCCAGCAGGGCGCGACGCCCCGACCAAGGCCCGGGTCCAGCCACACCGCACCACCCCACGCCCAGACCCCCGGGGCACACCAACAACACCGCCACCGCCAGCGCCCACCACCACCACCGTACCGCAGCACCCAAACCCTGCAGCCCAGTCAGCCACCACCGCCCACACACGTCCACACCATGCCAGGACCACCATACGCGCAGAGCCAGGAGACATGGCACCACCAACACCACCACCACGCCCCCGTCCCTCCCAACCCCTACCCCCTAATGCCCCCATGCTACAGCGACCCCCACCAGCTACATCCCCACCACGCCCCAGCACAACCAGGCCCCGCGAACCACCCACCCCACATAGCGCACATCACCGCACCACACCATCACGTGTTCCACCACCACCACCCCCTGCCACCACACCCACCAACGCCGGGGTACCACACACAACCGGCACACCCTCCACACCACCGGTACGCGGTCCAGCACCACCCGCCGCCCCCGCTACACGGGCCCACGACATACGAGCCACGGTACACCCCCATGGACCCGCGAGGAGCCGCGCACGCACACCAGCAACACCAGGGCCTAGTAGGAGCGCCCCACCACCACCAACAGCCCCCCCACCCACACCCCATACCAGCGAGCACCATCCACCAGCATGTTCACAGCAGCCACCCATCACATACGGACCACAGCCCCACCCGGGGGCTCATGCGGCCGCCTCCCACCCGCACCCCGGCACCACAACCAGTCAAGAACCGCAAGGGCCACACGGCTCACACACGCAACACCCACACAACCCACAGGGACGCCCGGACCCCCAGCCAGCACAACACCCACCCCCGCCCCCCCCACCCCACCACCACCAGCAGCCCCCCCACCCACACCCCATACCAGCGAGCACCATCCACCAGCAGCCACCCATTACATACGGACCGCAGCCCCACCCGGACGCTCATGCGGCCGCCCCCCACCCACACCCGGGCACCACAACCAGTCAAGAACCGCAAGGGCCGCACGGCGCACACACGCAACACCCACACGACCCACAGGGACGCCCAGACCCCCAGCCAGCACAACACCCACCCCCGCCCCCCCCACCACCAACAGCGCCACCCCCACACCACCCCCCCCCGCCCCCCCCCCGAGACAAGGCCACGGACACAACACGCGGCAGCCAGCACCAGCCAATTGACTTCGATACCCCCGCCGACACACGCCACCGCGAATCCCCCCTCCCGCGACCGCCACAAGAGACCTCATCACCGGACCCCACGCGCGACAACGACGACCACCCTCCTCAACCCACACCACCCCCCCCATCACACCCCGCACCACCAGCCGCCGCACCGGCCGAACCCTACGCCCTACACAACCCCGCAGCGGTACGGCAGCACCTCCGGGGACTGGGGGAACAGGACGTCGTGCTGTACCTCCGCACCTCCGGCACCAGCACCCCCATCCGGGCGGCCACCCTGGTCCAGGCGGCCACCCTGGGGGAAGGCGTCAGAGACTTCCTCTTCGACGCCTTCCTCCACGTCGCCCGACACGAGCGCCCCCCACGCGCCACGCCAGACGGCGAGAGCCCGCCCCCCACGGGGAGCCGGATCTGGGTGCCCCCCATCGACTGGGGGCGACACCTGGTCGGACACCCCGTGCCGGGGCGGGTGGACACCAAGGGCCGCACCCGCTACCACGAGCCCGACATGGCCCACCCCCCACCCGACGCCAGCCCGGACAGCACCAAAGAGTGGGAGCGGGAAACGTGGGTAGCCCGGATGGCCTCCCTGAGCAACTTCCGGCACCACGTCCCGGGGGACATCCCCACCCCCGACGAGCAGCAGCCAGCCCCCTCCACGTACATGACCCTCATGTACAATCTGCACTACACCCTCTCCACCACCAACTACCACGCACCCACGGACCACTGGGTGGTACACGGCACCGACTCCCTCCTCCCCACCGACTACACCCCCCCCACACACAACCATGGCCCCGACACGTACGCCAGGGGGGACGACCCGGGCGACCCCCATATCTGTGGCACGTGGGAACCCAAATCCCTGGACACGCTGCTCTCCATCCGCAGCGGCTACCAGGGCCTTGGTAGGGCGATGTATTGCCTCGCCAAGTGGACCCAACGGACCTGGGGGATCCCCACGGACCGATGGGTGTGGGTGGTCACGCTGAGCCCCCAGCAGAGGGAAGCCCCCCCAAACCGCAGGGGACCCACCCCCCCACGCCCCACCACCCTAAAACTATGCCCGTACATGGTGGCAGCCCGCCTCATGACACTACTGTGGCCGGGCCCAGATACCCCCACCGAAAAATAACCCCCACCTCACAGAGGAGGACATGCCCGGCATCCAGCGATGCTTCTTCCAGACCCTCGACTACCTCCAGCAAACACACCCGCACGTCCTGGAGCAGATATGGCCACCCCCCGGGTAACCCACGTGCCCGCGCAGCCGCGAAAACGCCGCCACGCCAGCACCAGCACGCACGGATCACCAGGGAAAACGCGCGCACACGCCCGGTGGCCGAACCTGCACCCTCGTTCTCGCTACTTACAGGACCCAGCATCATACGCCCGCCCCCGCGACCCAGGACCCTCCGCCGTCTCCCACAGCCCTCTCCTCCGCCTCCGACTCCACAACCTCCACCACCACGACCACCTCGTCCACCACCACCACCACGTCCTCATCCAGCACTCCACCCCCCAGGCCGCGGGGGACACCTCCCAAACGGGCCTCCAAACCCGCCCCCACCGCGAGCAGCCCCGCCGCCGCCAAGGCCCACGCCCCGACGAAGCCCACACCCACGACCCAGCCGAAACCCATGACCGCCGCCAAACAGCCACCCAAGCCCGCAGCCAAGCCCAAACCCAAGTCCAAACCCGGCGCCACGACGGCAGCGCGAGCCCGGCCCCCCGAGGACGTCCTCTATGACATCCGGCCCCAGACGTCCCAGGCCCGAAGGGGGCAGCGGCCAGCGTGGCGCCCCCCCACCGTCACCGACGCCACCGGCACCACCTTCATGGCGGAGCGCGCCGCGGCCGAAGCGCGACGCACCTCGTCCCGCCACCTCTCAAAGCCCGCATCCCAGGCCCACGGACCGCGCCCGACCAAGCCAGAACGACGCCAGGGTCCGCCAGCAGCGTCCGCGCCCCCCTACCAACCCCTGATGACAGCCCACATACAACGCATGCCCCACTACCGCAGCCGCCGCGAGTCCCCGCCCAACCCCGAGGCGGAGACCGTACGTGCACACCCGCGGGTCCACATCCGCGTGCGCCCCCACTCCCCACGCACCCCCACGGAACAGGACTACGAGGAATCCCCCACGCCCGCCACCGCCACCGGTCCCGGCGACCCCGTCACATCCACCAACGCCCACTCCTCCGCCCAAGACCGCAGGCCCGCCCAGGAACAGTGGTGGCAGCGCTGGACCCACACGCAGCTCTGGGAGCTGCAAAAGTGGGCCCGGGGAGAGCCCTCCCTCGAGGGCCTGGTCCATCGGCCCCGCAAGGGGTCGGTGGAGAACTGCCGCCTCCGGCCGGCGGGGGGGTGGATGCCGCAGGCCGCATGGGAAGCCATGCTGGCCGATGTGCTCCGCCCCCTGGAAGTCCACCCCCGCAACCTCCCCGAGCCCCAGGACCACCCGTATGTCCTCAGGCGCCTGCGGAAGACCCTCCAGGAAACGCAGCGAGACGGCATCCGACTCTGGGACATCACCCAAAGCCCAGCCCCGCACAAACACACCCCCTCACCACCCCACAAGCGTCGGCGCACCGACACCGGCGACACCCACAGCACCCCAGGAGCCCTGCGCGCCACACAACACGACGCGCCTGACCCCCCGGCCAGCGGCGCCGCCATCTAACCCCGTTACCCAGCAAACCACCACCACGGGGCGCCACGCCAGGCCCCGCCCAGAAGTCACCAAACAAACCGGACGCCGAAGGAAGCCAACGCACACGACAACGAGCACCACTACGCCCAAAGGCACCGAACCCAGGCTCGCTACCGTCGCAACCGCCTAACCGAGCCAGAACCCAAGCACAAATCAAACCCGAGCCACACCCCGAGACCGCTAACCCTTGACTCCTGACCAAGCCCGCCGAGGGAACACCGTAACCACAGCCCACACCCACAGCCCACACAGCCGCCTAACCAGCCAGCTCCAGAAGCAAGGAGACACCTCACCAATCCCACCCTGACCCAAGCCCGTGTACATCAGGACGCGCGAGCCGCACCCCTGGGGCGCGACCCTGCCACAGCACCGACGACACACGCCAGAGGACACAACGCTATTGCACCGCCGCACCAGCTGCCCATGCCTGTGCCTGCAGTGTACGCGCGCCCCTGTTCTTCTCTTTTTTGTTTTTTCTTTTTTTTCCAAAAAACAAAAAAAAAAAACAAAAAAAAAAAAAACCAAAGAAAAAAAAACAAAAAAAAAAAAAAGAAAAAAAGAAAATTAGGGGGGGGGGAAGAGGGACACAACCACCCATGGCACACGCGCACCGCACACAGCACGCACACCGGTGAACAGGAGCCCAGTGGCCCAGGACACCGCACATGCAACACAACACACCGAGCGAGCACACCGGTGAACAGGAGCCGGCCGGCCCAGGACAACCCAGACGCACCACAGCAAACCACGCGGGCACACCGGTGAACAGGAGCCCAACGGCCCAGGACACTGCACACACGTAGGGCGGCCGAGGGACAGGAAAGAACCAATACCCCATGGGTCGGACGCACTGGGGCGACCCAGCCGACCCACCGGGCCAGTGGCAGGAGCGGTACTCCGAGGCCACTGGTCCGAGCCCGGCCAGGCTGCATCGGGGACCATGGCAAACGTCACCCGGAGCCATGGAAGCAACCGGTGAGTGGCGAGCCGGTACACAGTCCAGGAGGGGGTCACCTGCCAAGCAGAGTGGCCCCGCAACTCAAGCCACAAGGGTGAGGCGGTCGTACCGTAGACAAGCGGGAGCAATACCCCTTGTGGTGAGAGATACTCCACACGGCTGGGCAGCCCCCCAGAGCTGCCGCTCAAAGGAGGGGGCATGTGGCCCTACCCGTGGACACATGTGGGGACACCCTCCCACCTGGGACACATGGACCGGGTGGCCGCGACAATGCCTTCCCAAGCACATGCGGGAGCGGCTCAAGAGGCACCTGACATAGGGCAGTGGGAGGGACAGGACGTCCCCTTGGTAAGACCTTCTTCCTGCAATGTCAAAGGAGGCATCCCGAGCTCCCGAAGATACCTACCTACCTACCTCTGCTGACTAGCACTTTCGTTTGCTGTTCACATCGCGTGCAGGGCACCCGCAAGCACCATTTCAAGGCCTAACATCTGCTGTGGAGGAATTGCACTTTTGACATCAATGTAGCTTGCTTACGAAGGAAATCACCCCTGTAAATTTTCGGCTCGAAAAAATCCAACAGCATCCGACACCGCATGTAAGAATATCAAGTGAATGACGGACATACACACACACACACAAACACACACTGACTAGAAGCTGACTGTTGATCTGCAGGTCAAATGCCAGCGGTTCCGCCCAATTTCGATCCGTTGTGCGCAGCGATACATGTCCGGAGGATCTGGTGCAGCAGCACAGCCGCACTATCACTCGTTTTGTGTCATCTTTCATCTCGGACACGATGAATGCTCACAGCGTGCTTACAGGCTCAGGTCCTCCGGCCCCAACTAATCTATCATTCATTCATTTCTACGCAATGTCCCGTATGCTTGCATATCGTGACGGTGACCGCCGTCGATGCTATATTTGACCTGGTTCCGTCCTTGGTTTGCCTTCTGAAACATACAATGATGTTGTGCAGCATCTGCAGTGCATCACCAAATTCAAGATTCTGTATGTGTCGTTTGTTGACAAGCAATGGAAGTGGTGCAGAGCAGCCGTCAACCGTGACACTACACCTCAGTCTGTACAGACCTCCTTTGCTGCGCGGGGTGTTGAAGGACGAGGAGCACAGAAAGATGTCCTTGATTAGTGCCCTAGATATTTTGATGAAATCCTGCAGGTTTTGAAGTTCAAAACCCAAACCAAAGCAGCAAGTAGAGCAAGAACAGGATGTGGATCGAATCAATGAATAGTGTTGAAATCCAGTGCAACATAGAAGGGCTGCAGATAGACAAAGCAGGTATAAACACAAAGATTCAATCACAAATGGATAATACAAAAGAGTTTATATGAAAGCTGGACTGACTCTAGCCTCCAAGATAGCATCAAGCACTTCATGTGCACTCGTTTGGGTGAAATGGTGCTGGTTAGGAATGTGGGGCATAGATGTCAGGCCAACACAGAAAATGACTTGGCCAAGCAACTGAAATCAGAAACAGGTAAAAGGTAGAACCACAATAAGTGGTAGAAACAATTGAGTATAGGTGTCGTGGGGTGGGAGACAACTAGGCTTCACCTCCAAGGCCTAAAGCATGAAATGCCTATTTTATTTCGGTATATCCTCCATGAAGGAAGGTACCTCCGCTCAGTTGAGTGGTAGGGGTGAACTTCATGGGGGGCTAGGGTTACAACCCTAGCTACCTTGAGAAAGTGTACTTTAGGCTTCAAAAGAGAGATAAAAATACTTAAGTTAGTCTTAGCATCAACAAAAGGGTTTTAAGGGGGGCTTGGCCTGGATCCAGCCCTCCAAGAAAGACATGGCAGTGACTTTTTCTTACTCCCCCCTGGAGTACTAGTTAGCTAAGCTAGTAGGACCAAGGAAAAAGGCTCAAATATTCCCAAAATTACCTCAGAAAATGCTCTAAACTTACCAAAAACATCCTCATCAGTTCATAGAAGCCTATCACACTGTAGGTACCCTCCAAAAACAGTGTAATGTACCGTGAATGATGTTCCTTCGATGGGGCATTCCTCAAAAGTCGCCGGCGTGCGACGAAAACCTTTGGTAAAAATTTGGGGGTAGTGGGGTTCGAACCGAGGACTCCCTCCCTAGAGCACATATGCTTGCCCACTAGGGTACAGTCCAACGCTCTACTGCGGACAGCGATCGCTGTATCAACAGTGTTTTAGTAAACGTCCTGACCAAGGGCCAGGGCGGAGCAATACTCCCAATGGAGGACACAAATCTCCAGGAGCTGAGAAAAATAGAAAATGTAACCAACAGTGATTGATTCCTGCGGTTTAGCGAAAGTGGTAGCGATTTAAAAAGTGAAATCGCTAAAAATTGACGAAATCACGCGAGAAATCGTCATTTTTACACCAAACTCAAAGTCGCAGACAAGCGCAAAGGAAGCGGACTTCAAAAACAAGGTTGCGCAAGCGTAAACGGCTTTTGAAAAAGAAGGTATGGGCCATAGTTTTTAAAGTTCTAAAGGGAATTTTTGCACAGTTGCATCAAAATGTTTATAAACTTTAGGGAAAAGTATTCAAACTCAACCAACACCACAGAGCAGGTGGACAACCCACCTCTCAGGTATGCCAGTGTCATCTCACACGCATGCATTGCGTTCGTGTTGGTTGCTTCGTTTAAACCTTAGGGTTGTCAACGCTGTGTTCGTTGGGGGTTCGGGTGCTCATCTCCTTTGCTCTGCACAGGTCAAAACAGGAATGAAAGGTATGCCATGCAAATGGAGCGCGCAGCGCGCACGTAGGGTTAGAATATGCGCTGTGCTCGCGATGCATGTGCCTAATTGAGGCATTCACACGCTGTGACGCTTTCCCTGTACCCCAATTCATCCTTGTTCTCTCTTCACAGGTAAGAAAAGAAAGTGTTTGCTCGTGTGTAGCCGTAGCATTAAAGTAGGGTTGCTTAAAACGCTTAGGCTTGTTTATAACTCGCAATAGGGTTGTTTTGCGTTCGTTTCACTTCGGCATTCACGCGATGCATGGTGAGTAAGGTAGGTAAGCCCAAGAGGAGCCTACCTCCTGGTTGATTCAGTGTGGTAATGGTTCCGCCTCCCTTCCCTGCGTGCGTGCACACGATGCATTAAAGGGATTTGACAGTAGGCCACGCGCTGTGCACGCGGTATGAACCCTTGCCAGGTTACCCAGGGCTTCGCCCTACGTTCCATAAGGGAACGGGCGAAGTCCTTAAGCTTGCTTGCTTGCAACTGGGTTCAGGAACAGTGTATTATAGGGCACACTAAGAAGCGTATAATACGTGGAGTGTGTCTTGGTTGCTCAGTCTTGAACCCAGTCCATTGGCCTCTGTTGTACAGGTGGGAGAGGTTCAGGGTGATTGGTGCACGCAGCAGCTGCCTTCGGCGGCTATCCCATTTTTCTGCCCCAGCTAGACAGGGGCGCTGATCACACAATCAATTGACTGCGCCTCAGCCAGGAGTGGCGTGGGCAGTTTGACTCCATCGACATCCGCGCTGTGCACGCAACAAGAGCACCCCTTCCCTCCAAGCCCTAGCAGGGAAACCTGTTGTGGCGTCCCTGTTAGGCCACAGTTGCTTAGCAGCGCTGTGTTCTCTTGTCTTCTTCACAGAAGGGTCATTAGGACCCGAGACTTCATTGACAGCAACACCAAGTAGCGTGTGTAGGGGTTAGGGTCAGCAGGTCTGGGAGGAGTTGAGTGCAAGTGATGAGTGCTCACCCTGCCTTCGAAGGCCGGTGCTGGCGTTAGTGAGTGTAGTGTAGTGGTGTCTCCTGTCCCGCGTGCTTTTCCTGGTGGGCAGGGGAGTGCGTTAGCTTTTGGCCCTCAGCAAAAATGGGCGTTTTGTATGCCCTTAGCACACTTGGCCACCCCTCCCCTCTAGTAGGTAGGGCTTTTGCCGTCTTCCCCCAAGGAGAGGCGTCAGCACAGAAATTGGGCGCCATAGGAGTGGTAATCGTACCTGATTAGGACCTTCGGTCCGACGTCAGCGAAGCCCGGTCTCCGGGAGCCACGCCGGGGAGAGAAGTGAGACACACACAGACATACGTAGCACACATAGGGGTATGGTAAACCCTGTAAAGAAGGGTAGAACCCCACGGATCTGGACCAGTCAAGGGTCCTAACTTAGGGCTCGCTTGCCCCCAAGGAGGGAAGACACACCTTGCCTCATAACACCTTGCTTGTCATTCCCCCCTGGTGTAGTAAGCCACCGTTCTTCGTTGGCTCCCCAAGGTCATTACATCAGGGCTGTCCCCATGCAACACATGGTCAACAAGGCATACACTCGCTGGGTGGCTGTAATCCTGATAAGCGGCCGGCTGGTCCACGCTGGAAACCATAGGCATGGGCCTGCAGGGCACAGACAGGGTCAGTGCAGTGCTCAGTAAGCAGTAGTCTGTGAAAAACCAATGGCCTTCGGCCAGGGAGTGGTTGTCACGGGGGGCTAACGGTCCTGTCCTGCAATGCAATGCGGGGCAACTGTGACAACTGCTCTTACACCCATACACAGGCACGTCTGCAGAAGAGTGCTCATTGCACCTGTCAGTAGACTGACACAGGGAAATTAGTTTCGCTTTTTACGCTGGGACATAGGCTCAGCACGGGTTAGGAGCTGCCCCTCGTTGTTCTCAATGAGGTAGGTGCGGAGGATGGGGTTGACACTCCCATCTGTTTGTATGAAGGCTGACATAGGTTCCAAGGTCGCCTCAGATAACCCATAGCCATCCCACAGGGTTAGGAATTTCCAGTCCTGTTTATACTCGTGGCGAGCAATACCTGCATCCACGTAGTAACCATCGACTGCCATCTCATCGGCAGTCATCTTTTTGAGTTCGCCTGCCTCCTCTGGGCTGGCAGCGTTCTCTAGGTCTATACGCTCAACCTCACTGTCGCTGAGGTGCCACTCATCCAAAGACAAATCGTCAGGGAAGTGATAGTGCCTCAACTGCTTAGGTGCACACAGCAGTTCACCACCTAGATGTGGACTGCACCTGACATGGATCCTGGATCCATCTATCCTGATGATACGATAGGGTCCAAAATAAGGGTCCTGTAGGCAGTTACGTGGCCACGAGCGTAGGTGTGAATGGTGAACCAAAACAAGGTCACCAACCGTGAAGCTGGCAGGTCGCCGTAGGCGGTTCCGTCGGCTCAGTTCACGGTCACGAATGTGTCTCAGGTTAGTCCCAGCCTGGTTAGCCAGAGACTGCTTGTGTTCCAGCCAATCTCCCACAGCGCTCTTGAAGTCCTCAGGAAAGGGGGTTTTGAAGAACCAAGCAGGTCGTCCTCCATGGAACAGTTCGTCGGGGGTGAAACCCGTAGAAGAGCTCCGCTGTGAGTTCATGGTCAGCACTGCCCAGGGCACTAGGCGTACCCAGTCCTTGGTACGCTCCTGTTTCATCAGGATTCTTAAACTTTGCTCCACCACACGGTTCTGTCTCTCACAGAGAGGGTTAGACGTGTGGGTATAGGGCACACCTGTGGTTACCTCCACATTGAGGGCATTGGGCACTCGTTTGTACCACCCAGTGTCACTGCGGATGCGTACATCCTCATCAGAGTGCACCTGCTTAGGTGCCCCATAGGGTTCGAACCATTGTTCGACCAACAGTTTCACAGTCTGCTCACCTGTGATTTTCTTATTGCAAGGGAACACACGAGTGAAGCGAGATAGGCCACAGGTGACCACTAGGCAACTATCATAGCCGCCGAAGCGGGGTAGGCCGTGGATGAAATCCACGTAGAGAAGAGAGTTAGCACAATAGGGAATGGGTAAGCTGGAGATCAGGCCCCTATCCCTACCGTCGCTCTGCTTGCTGGCATGACAGCCACAAGCATCCACGATGATCTGCATACGCGACCTCAGTTCAGTCAGGGTTAGACTAGAGTAGAAACAGTCACGGAAGAAGTCCATTGAGCGATTGGCGCCAGTGTGACCAGAACTGAGATGGGACCACTGTAGGCACCCATCAAGTCGTGAAGCCGGTTCGGACCCCCGTGGCCATTTTGGGGTCACTTGGGGTGTGTATCTATGTGCCGGCAAGCCGCCTTTGGCTGATATCATACTCTCCCATCCACCTGACCTAACCCGATGTGATAGTGTGATAGGTTTGGCCATTCCGGCCATGAGCAGCCATATTCAGTACCGAGGCACCGCCAGCGGAGATTTATATATCGGAATATCAGGAATCAACAGGGTTTTTTTATCATAATGTTTCCGTAATTTTTCAGCCTTCTGTTCTGATGGTCAATGTATCGGCGACTGTCAGTTGGCTCGCGATTTTGCGGTAACCGAATGGTTAACTGTTATTTACAGATATTTTGGCGGAAACCCCGATGAAGGGTCAGATTTCATCAGTAAAGGGTTCGTTGCTTCCGCAATTTTCATATTATACACTCGCAAATTAATCCGATTTTTGCAGACTTTCAGATTCGGATTTTCAACTTCGACATCGCCGCACTTGATATGACGAATCTCGAGTGGTCCGACATTTTTCGCCGATCACGAATGAACCTTCCTTTTGTTATGCCCTTAATTTGTCTTGGGGATATAGTCGAAACAAAAGTGATTCGTGAGACCACTTCGAAAGGTCATATCTCCGGCTCACGGCGAGGTATAACAATTTCGAGAATTGGGTTGAAACTGCCTTGGTCTCAACTGAATTTAGGGAGCATCAAACGCCTTTGATGTGTACACATGCCCGGTATAGCAAGGGATAAGGGTCAAGAGGGTAGAAAGTGATATATAACTCTTGGACCGTGCAACCGAATATTTTATTGCGACTTTCGAGTGTACCGCATGAGTGTTGGGGTTGCATAGCAACTTTCCTTGGGTTCCTACGTATTTTTAACGTGACGTTATGTCCATGGAGGGGCATGGCATATCATGGTGGGAGCCACTTTTGAGGGTATGTGTTATATGCATGGTTTATGTCTTGATATGCTCACGCTCATGTTATATATTTTCGTGTGGCCGAAGAGATGGCGAACCACACGTGACAAGGGCTTTGCCCATGTCCCAATTGTGGGATTCAAAGCGCTAGACTAAGTCTACCGCGTATGTATTGCTCATGGTATGTTTGGCAAAGAGATCCATGAGTGCAGTCCCATTTTCATGGGGCATGTAGATATGAGTGGCGAAGGTATCTCCATGCGCTCGATTGGGGATCCAAGTGGGGGAATTGTTCGCAGATGGTCCCAATCATTTGTATATTGAACCATGCGTGTATATCATGGGTGAGCATAGAGATATACTATCATGACAACTTTGTATTTGGACATATTTTCATGTTTTTGACCTCATTTTAAGCTCATTTTTGTGTTTTATGTGCTCAACTGGTCAGCTAACAGTAAAGTGCCTAGAGATCTGTGAACTATGGTATGTTGCTTATATGTTAGCATATGCTTCGGTGTTGCACCTCACCATATGCCGGATCACGTGGTCACTTTGGCTTGGCACACGAGGCCTCACAAAATTAGGTCTCAAATTCATGAGTTGACTTGTGAAGCATGTCATGTACATAACCGGAGGAGTTTGGGAGGCAATGTTCGGATATTCTTGGGCATGGACCTTTCGTCTATATCACCCTTGTATGCTACTTTCCGGTTTGACACATGCATGGAGCATTTGGATATTTGCCGTATGCATTTTTGAGTATATAATTGACTTTTGGGCATAATGGTGTGATTTGCCTGATTTTGCCATGTTGTGAGGTCATCTTCATGGGGCAGCTCTCCAAGCCCATTTGACTCCAAGTCCAACCAAGGTTATGTCAGGGTAGGGCATGGTCCTGAGTGCCACTCTAGGCCATGACACGCCACCTCCCCTATTGGGCTAGGATTTAGAAGCTTGGGAGTGAACACATTTTTGGGGTTTGTGTAGTGACTTGTGACACATGGAATTCAGCCATCTCATTTGACCTGGTTGGGGGCAATATGTTGGTGAGTCAAGGGAAGGTCTTGAGTCCAGGGAATGAGGGGTTTATGGCTGTGAATGTGTATGTTTGCCTCTTTCCCCAACTTTGCTTTATTTGTGTTCATATGCCAATTTCAGGGTTTTCCTCTTTGGTGCAATTCTTGTACATGCCCGCCACCGTGGGACGACCGGTGTGCTGAACAGAAGCCTGCAGTGTGAATTTGGATTGTGGATTGGGCTATTGCTGTATTCGAGGGATCTGGTTGCTGTTCAGGGTTGAAGGAGGATTTTATTTTCTATATTTTTGGATTTTGGACCCGGGACTTTGAGAAATGCAAGCATTGATCAGGAGCAAATCAGCAGGGATTACAGGCGGAAGGGGCACAGCAGGGGCCGGTCCTGGTAGGGACCTTCTTTATGGTAGCAGAGGCGTACCTGCTGCCCCTACCTACCGCCGACCCGGGGACTTGGGCCCCCATGAGCCCTGCCCAAGTACGCCCCGGGTGCGTATTGTGGACTCGGTGGAGACCACGCCGGAAGTTGAAGCCCGAAGAGAAGTACGACGTTCGGGAAAAGGAGGACTTGACATGGAGGACCTGGTCTCCATGTGTGAGCGTCGCTGCCGAAAGGCATGCAACCTCCGCTCCGCCGCGGAGGACTCTGAGGAGGCCTGCCATTCAGGCAGCAGTGGAGGACGGGCCCGGCGCTACCGAAAGCGCGGGTCACCCAAGCCCGCGGCAGGGGACGCCGGGGCTATGGATACGGACCCCAGCCCGGTCAGGCTGTGGGACTCCGAGCACTCCGAGGGCTATGGGACAGCTTATGAGCAACCCTCGGAGTCGGAGGAGACAGCCAGACCGCCCACAAGGGCGAACACGGCCCCAGAACCCAGCCTGGAGCATGATGCCGAGGCGTTGGAGAGGCCCGCCAGAGCCAGGACGGCGCCTGTGGCCCGGCACACGGAGCCAACGCGGGATAGCATGGGCGACACACCCATGGCGGAGGACTCCGAGGCGCCGGGAACCGCGGGATGCGCCGGATCAGGTGGAAAGCACGCTGAGTGCCACTGCGAGCGCGCGTCGTTCCTCATGGGCAAGTACCCAAAGATGGGGATGGACGCCATCGTGCATCGCCTAGACCGCCTGGACAACGCGAAGGACGGTCTAGAGGAGGACGTCGCGGGGATCCTGGATGACCAGTCGGCCGCGGAGAGAGACATGTCGGAGCTGCGAGCGGAACAGGACCGATACCGGGGGAATCTGGAGCTGGCCCTGGAGAAGCAGCAGCGAGTGGTGGACAGCCTCCTCCACCTGGTGGAGGACATGTCGGGACGCCTGAAAAGGCTGGAGGAGCTACAGCCCCTCACCTCGGGTCCGGAGCACCCGGCAAAGCCGGCAGCGGCAGAGCTGGTGGAGCGGGTTAAGACCCTCAGAAGCGCCATGGATAAACCCATGGGCGGCCCTGCAGAGGCACCATACGCGCCCCCGCGTGTTGACCCGGGTGCGCTGCCGTTTGTTCCCATGTTCAGCGAATCCACAATGCTCGGGGAACACACGGGACCGGCTGGGTCCATGCGGGAAGGGCACGCAACCACGGACCTGAGGTGCCTGACGGTACAGATGTCCCATGCCGCCCAAGATCTACCGATCACTACGACTGCCCATGCAGTTTATGCGGAAGAGGAGATCCAGAGCCAGACCATGCAAGGGGCGAACCATGGGAAGCGCCGACGGACATGGTCGAGGTCATCCAGGCGGAAACCTGTGGGCGAAGGACCTCAATACGGGGATATGGACGGCCGGTGGAGCAAGACCTTCCCGCATTCCAAACCCCATGGGTTCAGGCCCAACTGGACCGCACTCCATGGAGGAGAGGGATGTACGGGGAGTGTACTCACACCCCCCGGCCACAGGTGGTATCCGTCTTGGTGGAGTGGTGGCTGCCGACGTCGGAGACGCCATCAGGATTGACGACCTCAGGGGAACCAAAACCCCCTACTTTGATGGCAACCCCTCCAACCTGGACGACTTCATCCTGGATTGGGAGGACTTTGCCGAGGAAGTCGTCGGCGAGATGAAGGGAGCGCAAAGGGACAAGTGGGTATGCCGGACATTCCCACACAGGCTGGCGCAGGACCTGAAGGAGGAGCTGCGGGATCAGATCCGGGAAGGATTGATCCGTACGGAGCAGGCCTGCCTCCAGTGGTTGGAGGATGAGGAGCGGGTGGACGCTCCGAACCAGAAGCTGGAGGACTTGTGGTCCATCCCGCTGTAGCTGGACCGCGGTGAGTTGCGGGTCCCGGAGTGGAACCGGTACCTGCGGAAGTACCGACGGAGCCTCAAGCTGGTTGAGGACTGGAACGAGTCCAGCGAGATCCGTCACTTGCTGAAGGATGTCCTCCCTGGCCACTGGAAGAGAAGAGTGGAGGACGAGGAAAAGAAGAGAGCGAAGAAGCGCGTGGCGGTGAGGATCATGGCGGCGGAGGATACCCATGCGGGTATCATGGAGTTCTTCAGGAGGAGCCTGGGCGAGCCCAACCGGATGTTGGGACTGAAGAACGTCGTGTACGTGGAGGTATTTGGAGACCCCATGGGGCAAAGGTTGCTGCGCCTCAACAACGTGGAGTGGAGGCGCGGGGAGCCGCTGAGGATGCAGGTCATCTTCGCCCGCATGAGCCTGGACGAGATCGTGAAGTACATCACCGTGGAGTTGAAGCTCAATGCGAAGAACGAGGCCCACGTGCAGGATCGACATGGTCATGGACAACGAGGCCACCGAGAAGACCGCCATCATCGGGAGATCCAGGGGGACACGGCCATTTCCGCGGAGAATGGTAGTGGAAGTGGCCAAGACCACTGGACCTGGTCTCGGGAGGATCACGAGGAGGCCCATTTCTTCGCGTTTGTGGCGCACAACGTGAGGGATCATGGGCAGGATCGGTCCAGATGGAGCCGGGTGGGACCCAAGAAGGGCAATGAGCCAAGGAGGATCGGGAACCCACCGCTCTCGTTCCGAGAGTACAGGTCTCAGCACGACGGGTGCTGGGTCTGTTATGGCGAGGGAAACAACCATGCACACGACCACCGTCAGTGCAAGGTGTATGAGGCGGACAAGAAGGCCTACTCCGCCGCTCACCCCGAGAAGAAGCCCGAGGAGCAGCGGATTTCCGATTGGAAGGCGAAGGGCAGAGACGGGGGAAAAGGCCAAGGCAAAGGCCAAGGAAAAGGCGGAGGAAGAGGCTATGGTGGTGGACCTGGCCAAGACCGACGAGTGAGGTCGATCGAGGAGGTGGCTGAGGACATGTTGAGGACGTTGGACGAACTCAAAGCCCAGCAACGTGGTGGACAAAGTCCTGGCGGATCGCAGCCAGAAGGGGCTGCGGGAAGCCAAGTCTAGAGGAGCCCCCACGGGAGTGGGACCTCGGAGGTCTCTCCTCCGAAAATCAGTGGAATCCCAGAGAACGCAAATGCACATCTGGTGCCTGAGAAGGCTCCAGAAGAGCCAAAACCACTGAGTTTCGCCACTCCCAACCCCTGGAGCGCCCTGCCAAGGGAAGTACATGTGGGTACAGGACATGGCAAGAAGGAAGAAGCGACCACGGAGAGCCCCGTGGACGGGCAGGACCAACCCAAGATCTACACCATCCGTGACCATACCCTTGAAGTCCTGATGCACCTGGACGTGCTAGAGTTGCATGCCGTGAGAGTCGTCCATACACCTCATGGCGACGAGCGGCAGTTGCACTTGAAAGTGCGAGTACGGTGCGGACGAGAGGAGAAGGTGGTGGATGTGTTGGTGGATACGGGTGCCCAGGTGAGCCTGGTCCGGAGAGGGTTGGTCAAGGAGGAATTCCTGCAGCCCAGCCGGAGACCGGTCCGCCTGAAGGTTGCCAACGGAGAGATTATGGGTGGTGGCACCCATGAGGCCACTATCAGTATGGAATTCTGGGAGCATGAGCGCTTGAACCGCCCTGATTTGGCGAAGAGAAGCACTCTATCCGGGAACTTCTATGTGGCCGACCTTACAGATTAGGATATGATCATGGGGTATGACTTCATGGTGGCAAATGCCATTGGAGCCCTTCCGCATCGTGCAACGCTGGTCCGGGAGGATGATGAATGCCTCACATGGCTGTCCACGGACTATGCATGCGGATCATCCCAATGGAATGCTGAGGAAGAGGATCGAATCGTCCAAGCGGTGCAAGCTGTGGGAGCCAAGTCCAGAGGGGACCGCGGAGTTCAGCTCACAGAGTATGGAATGGCGCCGCAGGTGTAAGCCAGGATGATCCAGACGCTGCGGGCCGAAGCGCCTGAGACGGACGTCTTTGCTTCCCGGGATGCCCCACTTCTGAGGAAGTGTAGGCGGCACTGGCATCGAGGAGACTCAGCCTGGCACCGGCATTGGGGTTTGAAGGAGTGGGGACCCATGTATTGGCATGGCTCCCTGGACAATACCAGACGTACGGTGGAGAAGATCATCGCGGATAGGGCGGAGGGGATCCTGGTCATAACCGGCATAGGATCCACCCCATGTCCGCTGGAGGGTCTCAAGTCGATGCTGGACTCCATCACCTTGAACGAGATGTCATTCGGGCCAGAGGAGGAGTCGTTCATCGACGCCAAGGGTGTATCAATGCCCTCCCCGGGTCAAGTGTGGGGTACCAAGGCTTTCCTGGTGGATGGGGCGCATACCCAGCCCACGGGTGATGAAGCATTTATCCATAGGGTTGAGGCGGTGCCCATGAAGGTCATGTTTGAGCCGAAGGAGGGGACGGATCGGCCTATTGATGGCATTGACGTCCTGTCCCACGCCGAGATCGACGACGTCGTCAACTACATGCGGATGGGGATGCACGACCGTGTGGCAGCCAAGAAGAGGCGGGCCATGGTCACATCTCCGCATTGGTGGGATGACAAGATGTTGGTCACCGGCAAGTACGAGAAGGACGAGTTCGTGGCGAGGGTCATGGATCACATCGCGGACCAATACGATGGTCCGGTCGGGTCGGACCCACCAACATGGGATTTTTCAAGAATGGGTGCCGATAGCGACAGTCACCAGCCCGAGGCCGCAAAATTCCGAGGATTATCGGTGGGAAGAGCTCCCCACGACGATGAAGACGGCATATCGGACGAGGAGAAGTCGGACTCGGACCCAGAAGAGGCCTATACCGCAGTGCGGTCGGTTGTATCTATACCGAAGCAAGCGGCTGAAGAGGCCCAGGAGAACCCGAAGGTCGCCGAGCTGAAGGAAAGGCTGATCAATGCCTATCCGCGGCTATTCAGTGGCGTCGCCAACAAGAACCCTCCAGATCGTGGGAGGTTTGGTACAGGGAAGATCAAGCTGAAGCCGAATCCGAAGATCTATCGTCATCGGGAGTACCAACTTCAGGGCGATCGGGCCGAGGCCATGAAGAAGTTGTTGGCCGAGTTCATTGAGCGAGGATGGATCGAACCCTCCGACAGTGAGTGGGCCAGCCCAGCCTTCATCATGCCCAAGAAGGAGAAGGGCGAGTGGAGGTTGGTGGTGGATTACAGGGGTTTGAACGAGCAAACCGAGCACGACTCGTACTCGCTTCCCCTGATCGACTCCATCCTCCAAAAACAACAGAAAAAGCGGATCTTCACGGTGTTGGACCTGAAACACGGTTATCACCAGATGCCGCTATACCCGGACTCCAGGCCCTGCACAGCGATGTCGACGCCGCTGGGGCCCATGCAGTGGAAAGTGGTGCCTATGGGCGCCAAGAATGGCAACGCCGCTTTCCAGCGCATGATGGAGGACCTACTCGGTCCTGTCCGGGACTGTGCCGATCCCTTCGTGGATGACATCATCATCGGGTCCGGCACGGAGAACATGACTGAGGACGGGCTCATCGACGCGCATGAGAAGGATCTGCGCCGAGTGCTCAGCGAGCTGGACAAGCACAACATGGTGTGCAAGCCCACCAAAGCCTCACTCTTCGTGAAGGAAGTGGAGTTTGCGGGTCACGTGGTTGGTCACGGGCAACGCCGTCCCATGCCTGGGAAGCTGGCGTCCCTGCACCACTGGGAGAAGCCCCAGACCATCAGCGAACTCCGGTTCTTCATGGGGTTCTGCAATTACTATTCGGGCTATGTCCGGATGTATGCAGAACTCTCGGGGCCGCTGCACAAGATGCTGCAGGTGGGCAAGTTCGATGGCTGGAAGGGGAGCAAGAAGAAGCTTGCCTGGACCCCTGAAGCCGAAGTTGCGTTCAGCCGCCTGAAGGAGCGACTCCTGGGGCAGCTGGGGCTATTCCTGGTGGACCCGGACAAGGGATTCGTGCTACGGACGGACGCCTCAGACTATGCTGTAGGGGCAGTCCTCGAGCAGATCCGGGACGACGGGTCGCACCTACCCGTGCCGTTCTGGAGTCGGATCCTGGCCGAGGGCCAACGTCGAACATGGACCGCGAGGGAGAAGGAGACGTATGCCATTGTCTGTGCGCTCAGGAAGTGGTCTGGCCACATCGGATTGCAACCGGTGGTGGTTTGTACAGACCATCAGTCCTTGCAGAGCTGGCACAAGGAGCACGTCGACACTCCCTCGGGACCGGCGGCAAGGAGGGCCCGATGGCATGAGACGTTCGCCAAGTTCGACCTCAGCGTTGTATACGTCCCGGGGAAGGACAACACTGTGGCAGATTTCCTCAGTCGGTGGGCCTACCCCGCGGGCAAGGCTTGGATGGACATATCCAGCCATGGAGACGCCGAGGAGAATGAGGAGGCCAAGGGCATCATCGAGATGGAGAAGGCCACGGAGCAAGAGGGGGTCAAGTGCTTTGTGGTGATGGCAAACCGTACGGACCTGGCCAAGTTCCGGGGCGCCCGAGTCCAAGCTATTCGAGAGGAAACCCTCGAGCAGTGGATGGTGGCCCCTGTAGAGCTAGTCAGGTCGGTGCTCACAGAGGACTGGTCGGATGACTATGCGGCATCCGAGCACTGGAGCACGTACTGGAATGCCGTGAGCGCTCCGTCGGACGACGAATGGCCCGAGGGCTTAACCGAGGATGGGGACAAGTTGTTCCTCAAGGACAAGCTGCTGGTGCCCGAGAACCAAGTGGAGGAGCTCATTGACCATTGGCACAACGCCCAGCTCATGCACCCTGGCCGAGACAAGATGCAGCAGGACCTGGAGTGGCGCTTCAAGTTCCCTCTGGGGTACTACGCCATCCTGGATAGGTACTGCAGCGACTGTGCCGTGTGTCGGGCCACGAAGAGCCCCAACCACTCCACAGCGGGCAACCCGGTGTATACGGCTATACCGGAGGCCCCTATGCGGTCCGTGGCCATGGATGTATTCGCCATGCCGGAGGTCACCGTGGAAGGAGAGACCTACGACTGTGTCATCCTGGCGGTGGATAGGCACAGTGGGTATATCGTGGCGGTCCCTGGCAAGAAGTCCAAGAAGAAGGACAAGAAGGACCAGCATGGAGTGGGGCTGCAGGCCAAGACCGTCGCTAATGCCATGATCAGGCATTGGCTGACGATTTTTGATGTCCCAGCTGTCATCTGCAGCGATCGGGGCAGTCAATTCGTGGGGACGTGATTCAAGACGATGTGCAAGCACATGGGCATTCGACATGCCAAGACCGTGGCGTACCACAGCCGGTCGAATGGCCGGGCTGAGGTTGCCGGGCGGCAGATGTTCGAGAAGTTCCGCCAGCTGCACATCGACGAACCGGGCCAGAATTGGTACAATTCGCTGTGGAGAGTGCTCCAAGCGTACCACGACCTTCCGGGACCCACTGGACTGTCGCCCCATCGTATCCTGTTCCTACGGGATCGAGTGTCACGCACTCTCCCATGGTTGAACCATGGCAAAATGGCCCGGGATGCGAACGCTATGATGGCTGAGGCGGACGACACGGCGGCCAAGGTGTGCAAGGCACTTCAGGACGAGCATAACAAGAGGGCCAAGTACTTCAAGCAGGGGAAGGTCCAGAAGTATGCTCTCCAAGACACCGTGTGGGTGGAGCGGCACCACAAGGATGTCCTGTCCAGGCATCGGCAGGCATCTTGGTATGTGCCGGGGGTAATCGTGCGGAAGGTTGGGCAGGATGTGTATGCGGTTTGTGTGGGGGATAACAAGATCCTGGATCGCGACCATACCCAGCTTCGTCCCCGAGCACCAGACCCCAGCGGACGTCCCGTCACCTTCGAGTTCACGGCCTGCGATGTGGACTCGGACGACGAGGGTGAGGACGACGACTTCACCGCTGAGAAGATCCTGGCGGACAAGCCGGACCCGGGGACGCCTGGGGGTAGGCTTTATGAAGTCCGTTGGAAGAGATTCGCCGCATCCAGGGATTCGTGGGAGCCTCCCAGCAGTTTCGTGCCGAGGTACACCACGGTCTGGAAGGACTATCTGAAGAAGAAGAACATTTCTTTGGATGTCAAGGAAGTGTTGGTCCATTTGGTGGCTGCAGTAGCACCGTAATGGATCCCCCTTGGCATTTTTGTTTGTTTCTGTGCTTGGGGAGACGGGTGAGGGCGTTCATCCGGGGACTTTTCGGCCTTGATTGGCCATATACCCCCTTCACTCGATCTCCACATATATATTTCATTGTGGTATACTCTTTTAGGTCGACCGACGACGTTTTTCTATCTTTGATCCCCTTGGTCCATGTTGTAGATCAAGAGGAGACCGGATATGGCGTAGGGCACCGATTATCAGTGTCCTCACCCCTCCCTTGAGGCGTGGGGGACGCCTACGACGTGTGTGGGGCCTCCATGTGTCCTTGGGACATGGGGGGGGGGGGGGCTGGAGCCCATTGGGGTCCTCCCGTCCTCTCTTCAATGACTTCCGAGCGGTGACAACGCTCTGAGAAGGGGGGTGAAGCCGGTTCGGACCCCCGTGGCCATTTTGGGGTCACTTGGGGTGTGTATCTATGTGCCGGCAAGCCGCCATTGGCTGATATCATACTCTCCCATCCACCTGACCTAAACCGATGTGATAGTGTGATAGGTTTGGCCATTCCGGCCATGAGCGGCCATATTCAGTACCGAGGCACCGCCAGCGGAGATTTATATATCGGAATATCAGGAATCAACAGGGTTTTTTTATCATAATGTTTCTGTAATTTTTCAGCCTTCTGTTCTGATGGTCAATGTATCGGCGACTGTCAGTTCGCTCGCGATTTTGCGGTAACCGAATGGTTAACTGTTATTTACAGATATTTTGGCGGAAACCCCGATGAAGGGTCAGATTTCATCAGTAAAGGGTTCGTTGCTTCCGCAATTTTCATATTATACATTCGCAAAATTAATCCGATTTTTGCAGACTTTCAGAATCGGATTTTCCACTTCGACATCGCCGCACTTGATATGACAAATCTCGAGTGGTCCAACATTTTTCTCGATCACGAATCACCCTTCCTTTTGTTATGCCCTTCATTTGTCTTGGAGATATAGTCGAAACAAAAGTGATTCGTGAGACCACTTTGAAAGGTCATGTCTCCGGCTCACGGTGAGGTATAATAATTTCGAGAATTGGGTTGGAACCGCCTTGGTCTCAACTTAATTTAGGGAGCATCAAACGCCTTTGGTGTGTACACATGCCCGGTATAGCAAGGGATAAGGGTCAAGAGGGTAGAAAGTGATATATAACTCTTGGACCGTGCAACCGAATATTTTATTGCGACTTTCGAGTGTACCGCATGAGTGTTGGGGTTGCATAGCAACTTTCCTTGGGTTCCTACGTATTTTTAACGTGAAGTTATGTCCATGGAGGGGCATGGCATATCATGGTGGGAGCCACTTTTGAGGGTATGTGTTATATGCATGGTTTATGTCTTGATATGCTCACGCCCATGTTATATATCTTCGTGTGGCCGAGGAGATGGCGAACCACACGTGACAAGGGCTTTGCCCATGTCCCAATTGTGGGATTCAAAGCGCTAGACTAAGTCTACCGCGTATGTATTGCTCATGGTATGTTTGGCAAAGAGATCCATGAGTGCACTCCCATTTTCATGGGGCATGTAGATATGAGTGGCGAAGGTATCTCCATGCGCTCGATTGGGGATCCAAGTGGGAGAATTGTTCGCAAATGGTCCCAATCATTTGTATATTGAACCATGCGCGGATATCATGGGTGAGCATAGAGATATACTATCATGACAACTTTGTATTTGGACATATTTTCATGTTTTTGACCTCATTTTAAGCTCATTTTTGTGTTTTATGTGCTCAACTGGTCGGCTAACAGTAAAGTGCCTAGAGATCGGTGAACTATGGTATGTTGCTTATATGTTGGCATATGCTTCGGTGTTGCACCTCACCATATGCCGGATCACATGGTCACTTTGGCTTGGCACACGAGGCCTCACAAAATTAGGTCTCAAATTCATGAGTTGACTTGTGAAGCATGTCATGTACATAACCGGAGGAGTTTGGGAGGCAATGTTCAGATATTTTTGGGCATGGACCTTTCGTCTATATCACCCTTGTATGCTACTTTCCGGTTTGACACGTGCATGGAGCATTTGGATATTTGCCGTATGCATTTTTGAGTATATAATTGACTTTTGGGCATAATGGTGTGATTTGCCTGATTTTGCCATGTTGTGAGGTCATCTTCATGGGGCAGCTCTCCAAGCCCATTCGACTCCAAGTCCAACCAAGGTTATGTCAGGGTAGGGCATGGTCCTGAGTGCCACTCTAGGCCATGACACGCCACCTCCCCTATTGGGCTAGGATTTAGAAGCTTGGGAGTGAACACATTTTTGGGGTTTGTGTAGTGACTTGTGACACATGGAATTCAGCCATCTCATTTGACCTGGTTCAGGGCAATATGTTGGTGAGTCAAGGGAAGGTCTTGAGTCCAGGGAATGAGGGGTTTATGGCTGTGAATGTGTATGTTTGCCTCTTTCCCCAACTTTGCTTTATTTGTGTTCATATGCCAATTTCAGGGTTTTCCTCTTTGGTGCAATTCTTGTACATGCCCGCCACCGTGGGACGACCGGTGTGCTGAACAGAAGCCTGCAGTGTAAATTTGGATTGTGGATCGGGCTATTGCTGTATTTGAGGGATCTGGTTGCTGTTCAGGGTTGAAGGAGGATTTTATTTTCTATATTTTTGGATTTTGGACCCGGGACTTTGAGAAATGCAAGCATTGATCAGGAGCAAATCAGCAGGGATTACAGGCGGAAGGGGCACAGCAGGGGCCGGTCCTGGTAGGGACCTTCTTTAGTCGTGCCTCAGGCACCACAATTTGGTCCTCGTAGAAGAGGTACTGATTGTTTTTGTACCACTGGTGCCCGTCAATGACACGGGGTTTCGAGACCAGTGCTGAGGGTTTGGAGAAATTCTTTGTACTCCGACTGATAGTCGGTTAGGCTCCAACCCTCCAGGATTCCAGCAGTGCGCATGGACAGGTCAAGCTGGACATCCATACGCTGGAAAGCCTCTCTGGCAAGCGCCTCAGAGCTCTCACCTATAAGCGCATCGAAGTTGTTGCGCGATATATAGTCAGACAGTTCATTCTTTATTCCGGGGATATGATGCACTGTCAGCCTCAACTGGCTCAGGTAAGTCCACCACTGCTTTAGCTTAGCTTTCTCTGGTGGTGGGCCCTTCTGAAAAGACTCCACAGGCTCCTGGTCACACAGCCAGACAATAGGGTTAGATCCCAGGAGTCGGGATCGTGACAAAAGCACCAACATACCGGCCAGGAGTTCCTGGTAATAGGTGCTGTAATTGGAACACGCTTGGTTCCATTTCCAATTCCAGTGTCCCAGTGGCACCAGTCGCCACTCACTGGTAGGATAGTCATGTTTCAACGAACCATCACGGTTCAGTCCACTAGTATGATAATGGCAGTGGGTTAGTTCAGCGGGGTTAAGCTCCTGCCATTGGTAGATCGTACGAGCCCCCCCTACATCACTGGCATCAGTGATCAGGACTATCTCGCCCTTAGGGCGGGGTACTCCCAGGCAGTTGGAGGAGGCAATCTTCTTCTTCAACTCCTGAAAAAACTCTTCCTCTCTGGCGGTCCACCTCCAGGGAGTATTCTTCTTGATTAGGTCAGTGAGGGGGGCAGAGGAGTAAGTAAAATTGTGGATGTGACGCCGATAGAAATTACAGGCGCCCACAAAACTCCTCACGTCGTGTAGACCCTTCTTAGGGTCATCGCGAATCTGCATGTCATGTAGGGGCTGCATCTTAGACGCGGCTGGTTTCCACCAACCATCAGCGCTCTTCCAGGAGCTAATGAACCAAATTTTGTACATACTGAGGCGCAGGCCTCTAGTACAAGAGTTGATTTCTCGGGGTGCAGAAATGGAGGCTCACATCGACGACGTGAGTTTGGGTACTAATACCCAAGAGGACCATGTCCTTCTCCTCCGTGAATTTTTCATTGTTTGTCAAGAAACCCATCTCCGAATCAAACTCGAAAAATGTGAGTTTATGAAAGAGGAGATGGAATATTTGGGTTTCGACGTGCGGTGGGGCATTAGCCACCCCAAATGGCATAACCTTCCACTTAAAGACACGGCCCTTAGGGGTTATAAAAGCCAGCAGCTCCTGAGCTGCGGCGGTTAGGTCCACCTGCCAGAAACCAGAGCGTTTGTCCATTTTGGTCTTGTACCTGCATTTGGCAATACGATCCAGGGTATTTTCCATGTTAGGAATACTCCCTGAGTGGTTCTGGGTTTTCTTGTTGACCTCACCATTCACTTTGGGCTAGCACCTTGACGAAGGTTGCTCCGCTTCGCCCACGTGGTGTGCGAACCATGGTGACCAATATCCATAACACCCATGTCATATATGGTCCATTGGTCCATGCGTCCGGTGTGCACGAGGGGGCTGAACATGGTGCACGGCGGGCAGAAAATGTGGAAAATTGCTCAAAATGGCCGAAAATGCGCACACTCATGGGTGGGGCAAATGAGGCACATGCCTGACTTGGACCGGAGTGTGCCATAGGATTGGTATCAAGTCATATGTGTCCCACATATTTTTGGGGCGTCGCCCAAACCCCTCCGGTTTTTGGGAATGGCAGGGTCGCCAAGTGAGCCCATGATTTGGGATCGTCCCAAATCGCCAACATGGCGGCCACGGTATGCCAAGCCCAAGGGGAGTTGTTCGCCGGGTCCAAGATATGATGGGCACCGAAGTGTGTACCCTCAAAACATACTTGGGTCATGATGTCAATTGAGTGTAACGTTAAGATACACGGTCGCCACTTGACATCATGACGGGCAAAAAACAGCAAAATTGACGAAAAAACACGCAAAAGTGCCTTGAAAACTGCACAAATATATTATAATATATTCGGCTTGGATTCAGTAATCGACCGATCCTTCTAAACACAATGACTCGACACCAATGACCTTCGATTCCACATATGTGCTCCACTTGGGGCTCTTTGGAAGGCCGCGCGCGCTGCCTCCCAAGTGGGCACATGCAAACATGGAGTATTGCAAAAAACACACCTTGCTCGCAACGCATCGCTTCGGGAGCGCTCCACAAGCGTCCCTTCACGAAGAATAGGCTTGCGAGTGTTGGTTGGGAGTACAATGAAGGACTTCGGGCGATATGGGGTCCATTGCCGGGTTAGTCTTGGAATGGTGCACCCGTCAAGTGGGCAGGTGATATGACACCAAATATGGCATACAACCCTACCCTCGCCTTCTACACCCAACCTAGTGGCCTAGAATCAAAGTGTGCCTATATTCTAGAGTAACTTTGGTCCCTTGACACGCATGCAGGTGCTTTGGTCGAAAATCGACCTCCCTTCGGAAAGCCGAATTTTAGCATGCACGCAAAATATATTGCCAATATATATATGGAGATCATATATGTACTATCCGGGGAAGACAAGTGATATGCCCCGGATGTAGAGGCAAGCAAAGAGGGAGAAAACGCCAACTCAACATACTTCTACACGTACTTGGACGCCAAGTACGTGAGATTGCCCATTTCTTGGAAAACACTCAAAATTAATAACCCTTTGGGCCTATGGAGTTGGGATCCTTTGGCCTCATCCTATGACTATGGGGGGCAAAACCTCATACACAGTGCCTATGAGGCACGTTAATTCGTCCTTGGGCCCTTGAACGCTCGTAACCCTTGTTATTTCACTTGGGGGTTCAAAGCGCCTTCGGCCGCCCAGATTTTCCGGGAAAAATCTGGGACGCGATGCGTTTTATCAAGAAAAAAATTGCGGATCACTCGAAGAGTGTTTCAGTCTTTACTTCCAAAAGGATCGTTTTACACAATCATCTAATGCAGTGCACGGAACGGGTGACGTCAGGCGGCGAATTCACGACAATTAGAAATCACGGTAGAAATCGGGTATTTCACCGATTTCTAACCGCAAATCGACCAAGACAGTAAAATTACGGTAATTCCACATCGACTTAATGGTTAGAAATCGGATTCCAGATTCCGCGGGTTAGAGAACAGGGAAATCCCACTGACAGCCCGTGTCAACGGCTTCCGCACGGGTGTGACGGCTCACAGGCCTCCGGACCATGGGCCATAACGGGTGTGACGGCTCACAGGCCTCCAGGCCATGGGCCATACGTTCTGGGTACCGCTTCATTGGTACATCTTCGGCTCTTGTGTTGTGTGTGGCGTGGCTGCAGACAATGTACCGCACGTTAAGAGAGAAAAACTGTGTCACAACAATACCGTGAGTAACGGATGGATGAATATGCGGTACATGGCAACTGCCTTGTGTTTGCTCATTTTACTAGTGAGCGGTGGACCTTAATGGAGCTGCAGCGGCTGGACAATGTTTTGGTTTGGCAAAGCGAGTACGGATGTGCATGCCCTGATCCCAGGGATCTCACCACCGCGATTGGCTCGGGACACAGAAGCCGTGGATACATCCTGAAGGGGTCCCTTGGGTTGCCGACTACCAAGAAACACGCCTTTTTTCTGTGTAAGGTTTGTGGTAAACAGCGGGACCAATGAACATCTCTTCACATTAGTGCCAGAGAGTCGCCCGTGAGGCTGAACCTTGACTAGGTAGCACGTGGGTGCTCAGAGGCTCTGTTTATATGGGGGGGGGGGTCTTTGCTGAGGCAGTCGGAAGAACGCAATGCGGACAATAGGGTTCAGACAGAAATTACTGAGACATCAAGTTTGGGCTCTGCTTTGTTTGAAAGCATGGGGTAGGCATACATTTTGTGTGTTTTGTCGCCAATGCAACATCTCCGAATTGTCACTGGTGCGTCAAATGAGACTTGTCGATGTAAACAAAACATACAATTCAGATTGCAACAATCACACACTACAAGCACTGAACAGCAGAATGCAAAACACAACTGGGAAAATACCACGAACTTAACGTTCCCTGGGATGTATAAGCGGTCACAGCACAAAAACAGAGAGACCTCTTTTTTTCTCTTATCATAGGGGTGTTAGGGATTGTGGCATTGTATCATCATATAGCCAAAAACGAACAAAGTTGGTGGTGAAACCGGAATTTTGGCTCAATTACCATGTTTGAGAACTGTGTCGGCAATTGCGGGGACCATACGGTGTTGGAATAACCGTTCAACATCCGCCGATACATATGTAGAACATTGAAGCGTAACACCGATGGCATGATAAACGGTATACCCATCGTACGGGCGAACAAGACATCTGGCGATGTGGTGTTTGGTGGTACCAATCCATTGAAAAATTTGTCGGACAGTACCCTGTTTTGGGTACGTCGGGCGGTCGTGGCTGCGGACCGCATGGGAGCCCCCTTCCATTTGAATCACTTCTTTCCGTATATTGACAACACAGTATACATGCGTCGCCAAACGCAGGTTATTATAACGTGGTGACCAACGCCGGTTGGGGCTCCGGCGATGCAGTCATGACGGTTTTTTTTTTTTACGTAGACCAGTTCGAAACAAAGTTCTGGGCCGTGGCACCACCCCATGCTAAGTACATTGGAAGGGGGTATAACATACAAGAAGGGAGGTAAGGTCGCGGGTCATGGGTCATGCATGGTAGTTGTGTGTAAGGTTAGCCCTGTCCCTTCTTAATTCGCTTTTTGGGTGGTGCTGAGGAAGGTTTGGGTAGAGGCCTTGACCTGGATTGCGGTAAAGGTGGTGTGGGAGAGGGTCGTGCTGGTGGTGGTGTTGCTGTGCGCTGCGGGAACGGCTTACGAGGTTAACACAATGAGTGGTGATACAAATGTTTAGGTGGATGGTGTCGCGGCACCCAATGCAGTGCTTAGTGGGCGCACCGGTTCGAATGCCTGGCAAGATGAGACACTAGCCTACTGATATTGGGGAGAGTGTGATACCGCCGCGTTGTTACTGTATCATTGTTTGCTGACCAACGATCAGAAGAATCACATTGTTGTGTATCTGAATGAAAAGTGGGAAACCAACTTCGCGTTATTTTGGTCTTAGTTTCGGACACATGGTCACACCAAACACGATTTGGTCGCCGCTCAAAGATGTTACGAAAGGTACCGAATAGTGTAAACCCCCGGATAGTGTAAACCCCTCACACTGTTGTGCGAGTCCCTCGTAAAAGGTTTCCGTGTTATCTGCCATATGACTACTTACACAACTTAATGACACAAGGAAAGGGTGTCGGGACAATGTTTGAGGGCTACATACAGAGAGATTTCCGAATGCAAGTATTTGGTGACAGACGCAAACTCTTTTCGTCGCACATTTTCAAAAAACGGCCATCATCCTGGTTTTTCACGGCGGAATGAATCTGAGTCACATTATCATTGTGCAGGGGGGGGGGGGTATTCAGAAGGGGGTGTTCTGCACACACCCCCTCTCTGTGTTGTTTTTGCTTAATCCAGGGAAGCAAAGCAACACGCCTGTATATGTCTGCACAGTATAATGTGGGTTTGTGAAAAATGCGATCTACAGATACCGTTGACCCCAAAGTCCCAACAACAGGAGCATCTCAAGACGCATGGTGTGTTCTGTCTTTGCGTTTTGTTGTTTGTTTTTCGAACTGTGTTTTCATGTTTGGTCCGTATGTATGTTTGTGTGTGTGGTATGTCAGCCCCCCTTCCCCTGTACACATCGTACAGATCGCAGCAAGCAGGCCCAGCGACGGAGCCGAGGTGTGCTAAGGAAAAAGCAGTTCAAAAAGCAAGGTCTGACCCCACTCCGTGATTGCCAACGTCGCACGAGAGCCACATGCGGGTCATTAAGTTTGAGGAGCGCTTTCTTGCTCATTTTTCCTTTGCCTTTGCCAGGTACAGATACAGGTACAATGCAAGGAGTAGTGCAGGTGCAACGGCAGTATCAGCCAGGTACTGTGACCATGTTGTGGTTGTGCATTTTGTTCATATCATGTGTGATTGCGGGGGGGGGGGGTGGGGTTGAAGGTTGAATAAGGCCATTTGTCAATTTGTGGGTCATATGCAGGTAATTGGCGATACGAAGTTCAGGGGGAGTAATTACCAGCCTGTGGCTCTCCGACCACATAGTCACCTACCTGCTCGCTCCTGCTGCTGCCCTCCCCTGATTGCCAGTTCCAACGTCGCACGGTCACATCGGAGAGCCGCAGCCGCGTGGTGGGATTGCGGGTCACTAAGTTCGAGGAGCGCTTTCTCGCTCGTTCTACTTTTGCCTTTGCCAATGTACAGGTACAGGTACAATTCAGGGGGTAGTGCAGGAGCAACAGCAGTATCAGCCAGGTACCGTGACCGTGTCGTGGTTGTGCATTTTCTTCGGTATCATGTGTTGTGTGATTACGGGGTCTCCGCATCAAGTAGTGTCGTTTTCTAGTTAGTGGGTCATATGCAGGAGAGTGGCGATACGAAGTTTTGCGGGCGCAGCAGCAGCAGCAGCAGCGGCGGGCAGGTACGTGACCATGTGGTCGGAAAGCCACAGGCTGGTGATTACTCCCCCCCTTTTCCCCGTCCCTGATTGCCAGTTCCCACGTCGCAGAGTCCTGTGACCGTGTGTTGGTTGTGCATTTTCATTCATGTTATGTGTGAACACGGGTTGCAATGTCGCATGCTGACACATACTGGCATCGGGGAGCCACAGGTGGCTGATGGGATTGTGGGTCATTAAGTTCGGGGACCGCTTCCTCCCTCATTCTTCTTTTGCCTTTGCCAATATACAGGTACAGGTACGATGCAGGGGGTAGTGCAGGAGCACCAGGAGCAACAGCAGTATCAGCCAGGTACTGTGACCGTGTCCTGGTGGTGCATTTTCTTCGGTATCATGTGGTGTGTGATTGCTGAGTCTCCGCATCAAGTAGTGTCGTTTTCTAGTTTGTGGGTCATACCCAGGTGATTGGCGATACGAAATTCGGCGGGCGCTTTGGGAGCAGCAGCAGCAGCTGGAGCAGCGGGAGCGGGCAGGTACGAACTGCTACTGTGCACCAAACACGATGGATGGCTTTCCTACAATTTCTCGTCACTGCCATATTGTATGTATAGAGCTACGGGAAGAGATGAAGGAGCTGCGCAAGCAGAACGAGGAGCTGAAGGAGACGGTCAAGAAGCTGAGGAAGACGATGGAGGGGAGAAGGGAGAAGTGGGAGCAGTGGGAGCAGTGGTAGATCTGATATTAGGGGTCGGAGTCATGTTTTTGCGGTCCCACGGGCTCGCCTTAGTGCGTTTGATCAAAGCACATCGCTGACGTGGCTTTTGGGCGAGGCAGGCCCTCGAACGTTTCGCCGTTGGGTTTCTGGGTTGGGCGGGTGCGTGCGTCTTTGAGTGAGTGGTCTGTTTTCTATCCCAATAAAAAAAGCTCCATGCCCAGCCGCCGTTGGTTGCCCTGAGCGGTCCGCGATGCCGTCACGGCGGCTTTCGGCCTTCGGTCTTGTTGGGGAACAAGAAAACAGCACACGTTGAATTTTTGTGGAACCGTGATTTGCAAGTTTCTGTCAGTAGAGACAATGACAATGACGGATCAATGTATTTGCGGTCACCAACTGGACCGGATCTGCCTTCATACGTTTGTAATATAACGACGGATGTTCCAATGTCAATTGCTCGTGGACAATACTGTTCGAAATGCACTCCATATTTGGTTATGCAAACTGCGTGCGTATGTCTGTTTGTCTCCCTTCTGCGCCATGGGTCTCGCTTTCGCCTCATCATAGACCCGAAAGATAACATCATTTTCTGCTTTCACATCGAAAAATGATGCCACATAGTAAACGAAAATAAGGAGGGGGGTATTCATATTTGGTAGGTGACCTTTCTCCTAATCGAACCTCGTGTGAGAACGTACATACTGGAGATGTTTACGGAACCCACATTGGGCCAGACACATTGTAGCACACCATGCAGGACGCTTGCAAGGCCGGGTACAATGACATTTTTTGCATACCAAAAGGGGGTTGAAGGCGGGCAGTGGCATCGGAATTCAAGTAACAGATAGGCACCACACGAAGAAGCTGGTAAGTCCTGACCGTGCCTATTTGGAAAGAGACTACAGCGGTGTACACAAAAAATCCCAGGTAGGATGGGAGTGCACTTAGAGGTTGTACCTTTAAGAATTGTCCTCCCGCCCCCCCTCCCGATAAAACCAAGGCCGGCAGTTGCTTGATCAACAACCAAAAATAATCAAGATTTGTTGCCTTCCATTTGTCCATCTCATCCCCCCCCCCCCCTCTACACAGCAACAAGTGTTCCTATATTGTTGCTGTTGCACACCCAATGTGTGGAGGGTGGCTTGATGATTGAATATCTCATAGAATATGTGGTAGTCCTATTGCGTCCGGATACTCGCGTTGTTGAGCAGCATGCAACTGCCCGTTTGCAGCTTGCCTGTGCAAACCAGTCTTTGAAATCGGGGTACCAATCCGTGATACTGTGGAGCAGCCATTGCCAGGACCGGCCAGTGTGCAACTGTCCGGTGTAGCTGCTTAACTGCCCTTTCAGTCAATGTCATTGAGTGAAAAAGCAACCATATACCAGAGAACAGCTCGCGGTGGCGGTCCTCATTATCTGCGGCAATTTTCTGCAACACTGCCAGTAATTCTCTGTCCTCCCTCGGAGGATTATGTGTCCGGCCGACGTGTCTGTGGTATTCACCCAGCAAATCATTCATGTTCTGGAAGTCAAGTCTGTAATAGGGGTGGAAGTCTGTTCTCTGTACGGCACGACCACGACCTCGACGAGGGTGCATTGTGTTTTTCTTTTGTAGACATCGATTGAGTTCGATCAAAACTAAACCGCCATGTACGGCCAACTAATCTGGACCCATAGACCTATGCACCTGTGGACCTGTGGACCTGCCAACCAAACTGGTTATATCAGGTTAAATCTCAAGTTATACCAGTTTACACCAGGTTGCAAAACAGTTCATACCGGTTTCGAAAAAGAGACAGCTTTGCTACCCTAACCAGCAGAAGCCTAATTGTAGCACAATGGTGGGAATAGCAAGCAGAAACATGGACTAGCACTGTGACAGTCACCAGCAATCTCCAGTGGTCATTCTGTGAAGCTTGGACACTGACTTCCCTTGACAGCCTGCATTGCTTTCCTCCAGTAATGCTAAAAATGTGATATACTGTGATATACTGCAGTTCAAACAGATCTGACTGCATTGCCGTTGGCAGGCGTCAACTGCAATCTTGACGGAAGCCAGTCACAACCCCGTCACGACCCCATTACAGGACGGCCGGCTTGGTACCCATGTGTTGGTGACGGGGCGTTTTTGAAATTCACTTTGCATAGCTAATAACAAGCTACATGCTCCGATGTGAAGGATGCAGATTGCTCAGCATCAATGCGACTCTTGAAACTTCAATTCCCGTCACAGCTTTGTGTGCCCGCCAATGCGAATGTTGCAAAGACCGTGTCTGCATTCTTTAACGAATTTGTGACTTGCTGCGGCCCCACTAACTGGGCAGGGAACTTTGGGCATCTGCAAAGCTCCCTGAGAACTAAATACATCAGTATTTACATCTGGTGTTCCAACAGCGAATGCGTGCAATCAACATACTAGAACCATTATTCCTGAGAGCAAACTCACACATACGGGACTTTGTGACTACACATAAGCTGTGGCTAGTTTCGTAAAATATTCTGCACATTAGAGTGCTGCTAACTGGTAGCCCATGAGTGTGATTGAGACAATAAAGCAAACTCATGCGGCGTCATTGGCTTGACGTTTTTTGTCCACGATGAAAAGCGATGTCAAGGGCGTCTCACAATGCTTGTTGAAAGTCTTCTGTTTGCATTGACGCTTTTGGAATGCGTTTTCAATTCGGCCAAAAGCAATCAGTAAGCAATAGTGGCCTTCAACTACGACTGCCGATTCTCGAACAATGCTCCTTGAATTTGCCTTTGTGGTTCTGCTGACCAGCACTTTCGTTTGCTGTTCACATCGCGTGCAGGGCACCCGCAAGCACCATTTCAAGGCCTAACATGTGCTGTGGAGGAATTGCACTTTTGACATCAATGTAGCTTGCTTACGAAGGAAATCACCCCTGTAACTTTTCGGCTCGAAAAAATCCAACAGCATCCGACACCAAGTCAACAACCAGTCGTAGGGCAGTCGACCCTGGTTTGGCAACCAGGAAACAGGGACTGCAGTGATGGGGGTAGTCCCCCTTCTTATATTCTTCAACGAGGCCGGCGTCAATACATTCCTGGATCTGGCGCTCGATTTCTTCAACCTGTTCCTGTGGAGCAGGATAGGGACGATGCCTCACTCGCGTCTTTTCAAATTCACGTTTCAGTTTCAGGTCCATCTGGACCAGTTTTGTACAAGAGAGGGGAGGCGGCAAGGCGCCGAACACCTCCTCATAGGTTATCAGCAGTTTCTTCAGTCGGGGGTCAAGGTTAAGACTCTCGAGTTTCTGCAGGAAATCCTCCTCAGCATGGAGGTTCCTCTTTCCATGTTCTTTCTTTTTCTGCCGATCAGCAGTTTCGGCAGGCACAGAACCATCGTCCCACTCAGGGGCACATTGCTGCTCATAGTGCAGAGAATACACTAGCGGTATCTCAGGATCAGGCAGCGTATGGGAATCATCGTCCTCCTCAGACCAGATGGAGGATTTCCAGGTCTGTCTGAGGTATTGCAGCCGCTCTTGGCGGTCAATACCTTCGGCCGTCAGGTACAACAGCCGCCGCAGTTCCTGAGTGTCATGTTCAGACAATGGCATGTTATTAGAAGCAGGTCGCGCCAGAGCATCAGCACTCCTGGCCACGGGTTCACCTGTGTGCATAGGCTGCATGTGTAGCACTGGCTTCCCAACAGGGGAAGCGGGGTCAGGGGTTGACTCTAGATCTACCTCCTCTAGCAACAGCTGGGCTAGGAAGGCACTGTGTTTTAGGTCAACACAGCTGGGATCAACAGGAGGGATAGTGCTGGCGATCTCAGACAGCTGGTCGTCAGCATCCTGCTTTACAGCTGCAGGTCCAGATAGTCATCGGAAGAGTCACACCCTGTAAGTGTGGCAGATAGGTGCTCGGGAGATCGATTTTTGAGATCAGACAGGGTCAGGCCACGATTTTAGGCCATGACCTCTTTCAGTAGCACCTGGTCTAGGTCACACAGGGGTACAGGATTGAGAGATCCATCGACGATGGACAGAAAACTGGCGCACTCAGGGGCCTGCATAGCTGTGTCTGAGTCCTCAGGCACATAGATGGGGCAGTCGGGGAGTTGCACTCTTCCCACGGTCATTCGATCTAGCATACGGCACCAGTAAGCATGTTCACCAGAGCAGCCCCAGTCAGGGGTGCACATGACAACCCTTCCTCCCTCATAAGCGATTTTGGTTAGAACCTTCGCGAGCAGGGAGAAGGGAGGGTTAGCATTCCCTAGGCCCATTGCTTTCCAGAAGAAACGGAAAGCATTGTTCAATTGTTTCGAGCAGTACAACTGCATGATGTGCTGTTGTTTGCTCACAAACAATTCCACCTGGATCTCATCCAGGTTTACCTGAAGGGCCGCCAGTCCATTTTCAAGAACGTGACACGCCAATTGGTAGTTTTCAGTACGATAGTTAGTCTTGGATGCGTAGCGCAGCCCAGACTCTTTTCGTCCTGACAGCTCCAAAGGTACGGAGAACAGCCCACTGCCAAAGTCGCAGTGCAAAGAATAGGGGCGCTGGAGAGACAGCATTTTTACCTTGGGGTTTCTTTGTAGGAAGTCTGTACCAATGACGATGTCAAAGGCGTCGGTGTCCAGCACTCTGCAGTGTTGGGTCACGGTTTCGTCGCCCAGGCATATAGTCACATCGACCCCCCCCAAGAAATGGATGGTACGCCCATCCCCTACTCTTATGGCCACGCTCTTAGTTTTCTTGAAAGTCTTTAGCAGGCGCCGGGCCACTATGGAAAGTGTTGCACCGGTGTCAAGCACCGCTTGAAAAACTTGATCCCCGATTTTCACAAGGATCCAGAAAACCAAGTCCTCCTCTTCGGAGCCGCCCCCCTACTCCTCATCAGGGAACTTGACATCCACCCCTGAAGCTATGAGGGACCTGGCCATCCAGGCCAAGCGCCTCTTCTTGGAGTTATTCCCCTCAAGGGTAGCGTTATCCCCCTGGGGGCGCTTCTTGGGATCACCTGCGGCAGGAGGGGGTGTAGCAGCAGGAGAGGGTGCAGCAACGGGCGCTGATGAGCGCCGCTGGGGATTAGGGGGTCCATTTTTGCCCCCCCCCCCCCTGCCACCTTCTTTACCACCTTTATCCCCATTCTGAGGGCTTTTGGTTGGTGTTTGGGTCTTCTGGCGTTCGGCCTCCTGACGCTTGAGTTTATCAGTCTCGCGTTTCTTTATGTGACATTCGTCTTCGTAGTGACGACGTTTGCCACAATAGCCACAGGTGATGGTACACCTGAAATGATCCTGATGGGTCACAGGTTTCCCATCCTTGGTATGCTGCTGTCGTTTCATCTGCAGCATACAGCTACTGCGTTGATCGCAGTCAGGGGCATGACAAGCCCCCCCCTTGTCATTGACAGGTTTGCAGTAGAACAAAGGGGGTGTACCTGCCTCAGGTTTAACCTCATTCATGGCACGTAGGTTACCCCTTCCTTTACCACCTCCCTGGTTGGCGTTAGTGGGATTTTTAGGCCCTTTCCCTTCGCCACGTTCGGGGGTAGGGTGTAAGTGCGGCTAGCCCCATCTGCTCAGATTTTCAGACATTCTGCCCAGATTGGCTACATTTTGGTCATTTTCTTTGCTTCGGCGGAATTGCCGCCTCGCAGCTCAGTCACAGGATATTTCCTTTATATTTCTGATATGCCGGATTTGATTCCGCGGTCCATTTCCCGTAAATCCGCCGCGTTCCGCTATTTTAGCTGGAATCGCCATTTGCCGCTGACGCGCGCTCGCGGGCCAGATCGGCCAAACATTTTTACATAATTGGATTATTTAAATCTTTTCAGACAGTTTTGGACACTCAGATGTATTTAGAATAATTCCCCTCAATTTTCTTCATAGACTGGGATTTTGTGCCGGACCACAATCAACATGGACCTTGCTTCAGTTGTTGCTGCTCTCGCCTCTGGTGGTGTCCGAGTATCCGGTTCCACCCCCAATAGCAGCATTCAGGGAGACTCCTCGCGTGCCTGCCCCACTGGTCTTGCCGGCTCCGAGCCCTCCGGCACCCACAACGACCCAGGGCAGCACTTTCATGGTAGCAGAGGCTACCTGAATGTTGTTCCTTTGGTGTCCCAACCACAGCTAGCTCCCCAGTCCGGCCCCGTAGACTCCGCAACCTCCGGAGACGTAACGATTACGCTGCCGTGGTGCTGTGCGAACGAGGCCTTGAAAGGAATGCCTTGCGCAAGCCCAAATTGCCCAAGAAGGGCACAAATCAGCAGCTGTGGAGGCCCAGATTACAATCAAAATCCCAGTCGAAATTGGCCATCAAGTAGCTGGAATCTCCCAGCCTACGCTAATGGCAACGCTCCGGTGGAGCTTACGGACCTGGCAGGTACCAATACTCCCTACCAATGTCCACATTTTGAGACCATCGACGCCGACATTGACGACATTGAGATGGGTGGTCCAGGTGAGGTACCTACCTATAATCGACCAGACAATTGGGCACAATGGGACAACCATTTGTCTTCAGAAGTGACCCGTAACCTTGAGGCGCTTGAGGCCCTTTGTCTATTAGCCACGTCTAAGCTGATAGGTCAAGAAAGAATCGCCTCTGATTTTTTATTTGAATATTTTTTCCTTCTTCAAGAAGAAATTAATACCAGGATGTGGTGGTGTTCTCAAGAAGATGAATCCTTTGCCATTTTTTTGCAGATCTGGGAGGCAAGTCCCTTCCCGAAGGAGAAGACCAAGGCACCTGTTGCCGGGCCCTCCGCCCCTCATCCCTCTGTTTCCATCCGCGACGATCTAGCCGCCGCGGTTGAGGAAGGAATTTTAGAGGCAGCTAGGCAGGCAAGCCTGGAAATTAGGACTGAAGGAGCTCCCCAAGTGGACTCCTGGCTGCGAACCACTGAGATTAGCGGTCCGACAGCCTGCTCAGGTCCTTCAGGACACGGTATGTACTGTCCTGCCGACTGCTCTTGCAGATTACAGCGAGATACTGAGCTCCAATTGCTCAAAGATCAAATGCAACTCTCCATTCAGACGCTGGGAATTAAAGATCTTTTCAAGACCCACATGAGGTCTGAGGGCGCATCATCGGTGGAACAAACTACAGAACCGTCGGAGGAGGCGACAGAAATTTTTTCGATTGCTCCTTCGGTGGACTCTAAGACCACCGACGCAAGGATCAGCAGGACTAAGCTAAAGGAAAGGGTTACAATCTCTCGATCTCAGAGTAGATCGGCGAAGGCTAGGAATGAGGCTCAGAATGCCAAACGAACTGCCTCCCGTACTACCCTTCCTGCTGTTGATTCCAATGCAATAGCCCAGATGTTGCTCGCCCAGACCCTCGCCGGAGCTGGTGTGGCTAATGATGCCGCCAAGGTGTCTGCCATTACGGCCGGTGTTGGGCTGGATTCACTTCTAAATCCCACTTCATTGCGACTTCGTCAGGTTGCCAAGCAACCGAAGTATAATGGAAACCCCAGACATTGGCCTCAGTTCCAACGGGAATTTAAATTGTGGGTTAAGACTCAAAAGCTCCAGGATGATCAGTTCCTGATGGCCGTTTTGGACTGCCTTGAGGGAGCGCCGGCCAACACTTGGCTCAGAACCTGGAGTGATCGTGAGGATTCAAGTTCCCCCCTTACCTTTGATGAGGTGTGGGAACAGTTGGAGGTACGTGGATCCCGACTGCCAGAGGACCATTATCACCAGATGTTGAAGAATTTTCCTTCGTTCTCGCGATTAATCTTGCACGAAGTGCAAGACAAGAGACAGCGCTTTTGGAATCTCGTAGAAGAATCTGAACATTCAGGCGAAAAATTTTCTAGTGCCAAGCTGAAAAATTTGATTTTTGACAAGATCCCCTCCGAAACCGCCGCCACCCTTCGGAATAAACAATCCGAAGAAAAGGTCAAGACCTGGTGGGCGGAGATCGATGGCTTTGATGCCTCGGCCAACCGGTTTACCGTCAGAGAGGCACTTCAAAAGTGCTCCCCCACGTCGTTTACCAAGGTGAAATTCACTGAAAACACGTGGAAAATCAAGTTTAATGAACACGAGGATCGGGACTTGTTTGTCCAAGTCCTCAACAGGGGAGTAAGTTTCCACGGCCATCGCCTGAAGGCCAGGAACTGGGTGTTTTCGTTCACCCCGCAGGAACTGTGGGAAGAGGTTGAGCGGCTCGCTGACGCCGCCAATCAAAATTTCCATGAGGGTCTTGGGGGAAACAAGAATACCCAGCAAAACACCCAAAATGGGGCCCAAAAGGGCAACAAAAGGGTGAATGACACCCGGAATGTTCAGGATCATTGTAGCATCTGCCTTCTTTTAGGTTCTACGAACCGAGCTAAGACGCATTCTACTGCTAATCACCGATGGTCTGCTTACGATCACAAGGTGATTGGTGAAAATGTCAGTAATTCGCAGAATTCAGACAAGAATGACAGACAGGTGCATGGTGCTAAGGGGGGAAAGGGTAATCCGACCCCCTCCGGTGGAAACAAAAACACTGGAGGCCCTGGCGGGTCCCAAGGCAAAGGAAATCGGACTCCATCCGGCTTCGGTGGGCAGCCAAACGGCCAGACAAGTCCCAATGGCAACGCCGGAGGCGGAAATCGAAATCCAGGCCAAACCCCTCAATCCGGTACTAACAAAGGAAATGCTCCAGGATCACAGGGTAAAGGTAAGGGAAATCCTTCAGGAACCCCTTTCTCTGGTAAGGGCAGAGGGCGTGGCGACGGTGGTGGCCCATCATCCGGCGGCCGTGGCCGTGGACGAGGAAAGGGCAATCATCGTGTGGATCAGGTCTCAGGTGCAGATCAGGTGTCCGATGCGGATCGAGATTATGTCGAAAATGCCCTGAATCCAGCGGATGATCCGTTCCAAGATGAGTGGATCGACGAATCAGGCTGTGTTCACAATGTTAACGCAGCCGCTGGAGGTCAGAACGCCTAGGGGAGCCACGAAAATCGCCCCTCCCCAGGCGATTTCAGGCATGATCCCCAAATTCCTGATCGACCATTACTTGATGTAGGGTCGCTTGTCTCCTCTCCCCTGGATCCGGCAGCGGATCCTTCTGTTGTAGTGGACGAGGTTGGTGTACAGTCCAAGCACAGGGCCCGTCAGTTTGTCACAAAGCTGTGGGTCTCTGATTGCAAGGGAAATTTCCATCTGGCCACTTGTTTGTGTGACAATGGATCAGAGGTAAATCTCCAATCCAATTCATTCTTACCCGACGACTGCGTGTTTGAATCGCCTCATCCTGTTACCCTCGAGGGAGTTTCTGGACATTCTCTCGCAGGTGGGCAACGCGGTTGTTATATATCAACTCATTTGGTCGCTCAAGACCTTTGGGAAGAGCAAAAAGTGGAAGAAGTTGTCCTTAAGGATGACTACTTCTATCGTGCTGACATAAAGTATGACCTTTACTTGGGCCATCCTTGGCTTCGCAAGAACAGGGTAGCGCCCGTAGGTCATCGTCGTTGTTTTTTGCTGGAGTCAGGTCCCTTGGAGCGTCCTGAATTTCGTTTTTTGCACGCAGGGTTTAAAAGTGCAGAAGAATTTTTGAAGCAAAAGGTGACACCAAAATTTGGTGAAGATGTCACCATTGCAGAGGTGAATGGGAGTGCCGATTACTCCCAAGAGTTAGAATGTCTTCGTAGGGACTCCCAGCCACGACGCCCTTCGCGCTGGCACTCTTCATCCTACAGAGTTGTCGACAAATGGCGCGATGCAATTTGTGAATATTTCCATGAACACCATTCCTTTTGGCCACAGTATGATGCCTTTGCTAACCGTATGAACAAGCGCTTTGACAAGCACTTTAGCGACGCTTGGACCCATAAATGGGACAAGAAGATGTGGATTAATCCTCCGTTTCACTTAATCCAGCAGGTCATCCACAAAATCAAGCAAGATAAAACCCAGGCAATTTTAGTTGTGCCCTTGTGGGACGACAAGCCTTGGTTTCAGGAATTACAAGACATTTGTGTAGATTACATCGAACTTCCCAGGAAGATTAAGCTGTATGCCAGGGACGACACAGGTCCCCTGCCACAGCGGTCCTGGAGTTCGCTTGCATTCCTGGTGGATGGAAAGCTTTCTGACTCTAATTCTGCTGATTCTGGTACTGATTCTTGTGTTGGGTCAGAATCTGAGGTTGAGCGTGGTACTGATGATGAATCTATTTTTTCTGATTTTTGTCCGTCAGATACCCAAGGTGATTCAACGTCCAATGGATCCGCCTCGTCTCCCTCTTCCCCAATACGATCGACATCGAAAAGAATCTTCAGTGCACGGGCGAGGAAAAATTCCAAATCGCGCCGCAAATTCAGAGTTTTTTATGAAAAACCCCCTGTGGAAGCTTTCATGGATCCTTTCGAGGAGCTGGATCATGAAGAGAATCTCTGGGATTTCGACACAAGACCCACCTATCTTCAAGAGGCAGTTGATACGGACCTGTTTAGGGACATCCGTAGGAAGATTCTTCCTGCCAAAGCCGAAGAAGTCGCCAAGGTTTTTTCGACAGTAATTCCTGGCGATCAGGTGGACACTGAATTGTGTTCCAAGTCAAGAGAAAAGATTTTTGAGGAACGGAAGGACACAACCCTTTCAGGGAAGTTGATCAAAGACCCCCCTGTCCGTGGACAGTTCGGTGAAGCCTTCATCGAGCTTCGTGAAGGGTACAAGGCAAAGAAACAGCGCCCCTATGAAAATCATGGACATAAACATGAGATCCTCAGAAAAATCATCGAGAGAAATGTCAGGGAATTTGGTTGGCTTGAGGGTTGTATGACCAGCGAATGGTGCTGTTCACCCTTCACAGTCCCGAAGCCACCGCCTGCAGACCAGAACACCATTGATGGTTGGCGAATGGTTGTTGATTTTCGCAATCTCAACGCCGAAACAAAGGCGGATTCACACCCCCTGCCCCTCATTGAGGAGGAGATCGCTAAGAGGGCAAGAGGTCGTTTGTTTTCTGTGCTGGATCTCCGTCACGGCTTTCACCAAATGCCGTTGAGGAAGGACAGCCGACCTCTCACCTGTATGTGCACGCCATGTGGCCCAGTCCAATGGACCGTCATGCCCATGGGGCTGAAGAACGCCCCCTCATTTTTTCAAAGAATGATGGAGGATGTGCTGTTCACAACCCATCCTGAGCTTCGTGCCTTCGTGAGTGTGTACATAGATGACATAATCATCGCGACGGAAGGGGAGGGACTGACCGAAGCTGAGTTGGTGGCCCTACATGAGAAGCAGCTGAACCAAGTTTTGGACATTCTTGACGCCAATCAGCTGATTTGTGGGCCAAAGAAGGGAAAATTATTTTTAAAATCAGTCGAATTTTGTGGTTCTCTCCTAGAGAATGGCACCCGACGACCCAGTCCAGGGAAGCTCGTCGCTATTCAGAAGTGGAAGCGCCCTGAGACGATCACGGAGTTGAGAGGATTCCTGGGTTGTTGCAATTTTTACCACACTTTTGTGCCGAATTATGCCAAATTTGCTGCCCCCCTCACTGAATTATTGAAGGTAGGGAGAGATGCGGGCAAGGCAGGTTCAAAGGTTCGTGTCAAGTGGACTGACGAGTGCGAGGAGGCCTTCCATCACTTGAAGGCAGCCCTCTGCGAAGTCGCCACGTTGCATGTGCCCCAATTTGACCGACCCTTCTACATTAGAACCGACGCTTCTAGGTACGCGATCGGAGCTGTCCTTGAACAGGTTGATGAAGCCACCGGCGATCATTACCCTCTTGCATTTTGGTCTCGGAAGCTAGCCCCACGCCAAATGCAATGGTCGCCGCGTGAGCAAGAAACCTACGCCATAATCTGTGCTTTAAAAAAGTACCAATCGTGGGTTGGCACCAATCGAGTCGAGGTCCTGACGGATCATCGATCTCTGGAGTATTGGGCCACTGAACACATTGATACTGTCGCGAGCCCAGCTGGTCGACGGGCCAGATGGCACGAATTTCTCTCTCTGTTTGACCTCCATGTGTCGTATTTGCCTGGAAAACACAACACGGTAGCGGATGCTCTGAGCCGATGGGCTTACCCCGCCTCAGAGGGGCTGCAAAGTACCAACATCCATGGTACGGAGCAGGACCGCCATGTCATCATCGAATGGGATCAGGAAGAAAAGAAACTCATTCGACGTACATGCATGCAATGCGCTGTTAAACAGCACGCATTACCGTGCCATGACATCACGGCCATCACAGATCCGGCGCATGCTCATGAGATCTGCACCAAAACACTGAAAGTCGTGGAAAAAGTCACCGATCCCTCCTCAGGGAGTGTGAAACGGTTTGACTATACCCGACAAGTAAGTCGATTTCGGTTGATCCAGGGCATTAAGCGTCGAGATCCGGCCAAAACTCCACCCCTGCCTAAGGATTCCCTGATCATCCGTGACTGGACGTCCGATTACCTGCAGGATCCCATGTTTAAAGAGGTCTTTGGAAATCTCAAATCCAAAGATGCTCACAGGGATGGGATTTTTGCTGAGTACTCGTTGGATGGGGGGAAGCTGTGGATGGAGGGTAAATTGTGTGTGCCAGACGCCCTAGCCCCCCGAGTGTTAAACTGGTGGCATAAATGGGAGTCCCCCCACGCACATGGCCGTCGACTGTGGTCGATGATTAAACATAGGTTGTTTGGCTCACGGCTATATACTCATTGCATGAAAGTAGCCGCCGGATGTGCCCAATGTGCTGTCTCGACGCCCCCCAGCGCGAAGAAGCACGGCCATCTGAGGCCTCATCCTATTCCGGAGCGCCTCTTTAACAGAGTCACCAGTGATTTCTTCTATCTCGGTGAACTCGATGACGAAGAGTGCCATTGGACTAACAAAAAAGTCAATGGTGTGCTCCTTATTCAGTGCCGTCATTCCGGCTACATTCAAGTGTTGCCTTGCAACATTGAGTCGATGACTGGCAAGGCTGCCGCCAAATGGTGCGCGCAGACCTGGATGGGAGGTTGGGACGTCCCATCCGAGGTGGTGACGGATTCAGGCAAAGAGTACACCTCCGAATGGTGGAGAGAATTATGTGCTCACCTTGGAATCCACCACCTCCGATGTGAAATCCACTCGCATCGAGCGCTGCCTGGCGAAAGAGCCGGCCGCTCTATAATAAACATGCTTCGTAAGGAGCTCGCGAGTGAAAAGGATTTCCATTGGAGGGAAGTTCTCTTCGCATTGCTTCGCCGTTACCACAACACGCCTTTGTATCATGGCCTTTCTCCAAATGAAATTGTCTTTGGACGAAAGAAGTGTTGGTGGAACATGCCGTTGAATAATCCTCGCCCCTGTAAGGATGCTTCGCTGTTTTTGGACGAAGTCCAACGAGCAGATAAATCTGTGTCGAAATTAATCGAGAAGCATCAAGCTGACTGGCTTTGGGTTCAAAATCAAGGCCGAAAAAACCCCCACAATTTTGAAGTTGATGATCGAGTTTGGCTTCGAAAATCCGAAACCACCCTGGACGGAGATGACAAGCTTCTTCCCTTGTGGGAGGGGCCATTTGCTGTTACAGCGCGTCTTGGTGAGAACAGGTGGAGGATTCGTGTGGATGTCAGCAGGGAAATTGACGTTTCGGGCGATCGCCTCAAGAGAGAGATCCCCTCCCCCAAAGATCGAGTTAAACCCCTTTTTTGGACTGCGAAACACTTGTCTGATCGGGTCATCGAAGGGGGGAAGTACGAACTCAAGAGGATTGTTGAAGCAAGACGTGACGCCAAGGGCGAATGGGAATTTCTGTGTGAGTGGAGGGGCTTTGATTCCAGTCACCACAACTGGGAACCAGCCCAAATTTTTGTCCATGGGTACACCAAGGGGTTCATTGACTTCCTCAAGAAGCACCCCGAAATTGGAGTACTCCTGACAGATTGTTTGTCGAAACCAGACAGACAAGTGGAGAGCGACGGAAAACGACCTGTGGTGAATCGAGATCCAGCCTTTTACGGCCCTCAGCAGCCATATTCCAGGGCTGATCCGTCGATCCCCCCTCCTGCGGTCAGGCCAGCCCAGGAGCCAAATGAGGACCAAGCTTCAAGTTCGGCCGCTCATTTGCAGCGCCCAAGCCGTACGAGGGCCAGACCAGACAGGTTGGTGGTCACATGTATTCGTGCTTAGCCGAATTGAGGAAGCCATCCTACCACATTCTGCTCAATCCACTGTTCATTCTTTCTGTTTATGTCATGATGTGGAGAACTGCGAATGTTTGATAATTTGACGTCAATCAACTTTTCTTTGGTCTCCGTTCGGCAGACAAGGCGTAGATACGCTGACGGAGTGTGCTGCCGTGTTCAGAAAAAACCAAACTCAGGCTTAATTCAGGCAGATTCGGGGTAATCTTGTCTCTGTTGGTCTGTGCATCTTTGGAATTTGGCTACTCGTGCAGATGGAAGCAAATGTACATAGTGTCAACGCCGGCCGGCGACATTCACCCCTACAGGCACCCCCTGTAGTACTGGCTGCACCAGATGCGACGCCAGGAACTCAGATCTCACCTTCATTTGCTGTGATGCTGACGCCAAAGTCCAGATTCAGATCCAGGATTCTCAAATTTACCTTGAATTTCTCAGGTTTGTCCATCATTCTGCCACTGTTGTACGAAACCCAGACGTCAATTGTTCAGACAATCTTCATCTAGGAGCTCTAGGGACTTCTAACAGCCACCTCTGCAGTCCGTAAGCTTCGTTGTATTTTTGGCACACGCCAATGTGAGCTCAATCCGACCTGAAACTGTCGAGAATGGTGAATCCAAGTGTCTTGTGGGACTCCATCGAAAGATTGGCCTTGTCCAAGTCGATTGACACCACCGCCACTGTACATTCGGTGTCTCTCAGTTATATACTGTCAGTAAAGCGCCTTCAGCGAACCTTCGGCGTGTTACATGCCAGGGATCCAGGGCTATCATGTCCCATCATGATGCATCATCACATGATCCACATTTTGATGGAATCTGTTGGATGCTCGCGAATCAACGTGCCGGAAAGCACAATTGAGCTGAATAAACGACAATATATATTAACTTTAGTCTAAACGAAAGTGTTAGTAGTTTCAGTTCTAGACATTCCGCTTCATTTCACCTTCATCTTAGGGAATGTGCTGATTATAGGACAATTTAGGTTGATTGCCTTGTCATCTCCCATCATTCCTCGAAGATCTGTTTAGATCTAAGTGAACAGAAAAGCATCCTCACCTTCGGTGGTTCACTTAGAGTCTGTAGACTACATTTGTATTTGTTTACCCTCTCTTTGAGTGTTTAATCTCCTTCATCTCTGCCCAAATTCACTCTCATTTTGCTGAATCTTGTGATCATCCACCAGATGCGCCAAATCTGAGCCTCATGCTGTACTTTTCAGAACGACAAAAGCGGGATAACACGATGTAGAGTTCGGCGAGGACACCGTAGCGTGCCCGCGACAGCGAAACTGTGCCAGAGCGCTGAGATGTCACTCCAATTCTTGATCCCCCCACTCAATCCATCAATAATCTACCTCATTCTCAACCAATGCATGGTTTGGTATCGATTCTCGATACGTTTACATGCTTTTTAGCCTTTGACCTAATGTTTTACTGCACGGAGGACTGTTCGTCACTTCTCATTCTGTCTCATTTCAGGTTCATCCAGCCTGATTCAGTGCCAATTCAGCCCAAATCAGGTCAGATCAAGCAGATTTCGCCCCATCGAGGCTACATTTCTATGTTTTTCTGGGACTTACCCGCACTACGTTCTTCGTTGACGTAGCGACACACCCCAGTGTGTTTTTGGAGGGGGAGTGTAAGTGCGGCTAGCCCCATCTGCTCAGATTTTCAGACATTCTGCCCAGATTGGCTACATTTTGGTCATTTTCTTTGCTTCGGCGGAATTGCCGCCTCGCAGCTCAGTCACAGGATATTTCCTTTATATTTCTGATATGCCGGATTTGATTCCGCGGTCCATTTCCCGTAAATCCGCCGCGTTCCGCTATTTTAGCTGGAATCGCCATTTGCCGCTGACGCGCGCCCGCGGGCCAGATCGGCCAAACATTTTTACATAATTGGATTATTGAAATCTTTTCAGACAGTTTTGGACACTCAGATGTATTTAGAATAATTCCCCTCAATTTTCTTCATAGACTGGGATTTTGTGCCGGACCACAATCAACATGGACCTTGCTTCAGTTGTTGCTGCTCTCGCCTCTGTTGGTGTCCGAGTATCCGGTTCCACCCCCAATAGCAGCATTCAGGGAGACTCCTCGCGTGCCTGCCACACTGGTCTTGCCGGCTCCGAGCCCTCCGGCACCCACAACGACCCAGGGCAGCACTTTCATAGGGTTACCCCCTCGACCCAAGTGCTTCTTGAGGAATTTCTCCATGTGGGAGTCATTCTCCCTCTCAAGAGGTAGCTCAATCAGGAGGTCCACCAGTTCATCGTACGAGTGGGTCCGACTCTTCCTCTCAGAGCTAGAGCGGCAATCGTCCCATGTACGTTGGGGGATCTTACTCATGAGCCACAGGTGGGGCTCAGTGGCTCCGTAGGAGCCCACGTTGATCCGCGAAAACAGATACTCCAAGTCGCACACGTATTCAGAGATTCGCGCAGCGGAAGGAAACTCAGGGAGCATAGGTAGCTCCTCTATCTGTGTGCGCACACTGAGGTCGATCTCATAGACTGGGAACGTTCTCTCCAACCTTTGGAGTACCTCTGCCGAGGTGGAACAGGTTTTCACAATCTGTTTCACCTGTTTTTGCAAAAATTTCTTTTTGCATGAGCGTTTCAACAGTGAGCATTTGGTGGCCACATCCACATGGGATTGGCCAGTCAGCAAAAGAAACTCAGCAAATTCTTCTGTCCAGTTGGGCAGATTTTTGGGGTCGAACTCCGGCAGTTCCAGCTGGATGTTCGCCTGGGCAATAGGTCTGCCCGTCTTCCCACCCCCCGGAGTTAGGCCAGAAGGTGATACGCCGGCAAGAGGTGCCGGGGCTGACAGCCCTTTTTTCTCAGTCTCTGTCACTGAAGCCGGTTCGGACCCCCGTGGCCATCTTTGGGTCACTTGGGGTGTGTATCTATGTGCCGGCAAGCCGCGATTGGCTGATATCATACTCTCCCAACCACCTGACCTAACCTGATGTGATAGTGTGATAGGTTTGGCCATTCCAGCTATGAGCGTCCATATTCAATACCGAGGCGCCGCTGGCTGAGATTTATATATCAGAATATCAGGAATCAATAGGGTTTTTTTATCATAATGTTTCCGTAATTTCTCAGCCTTTCGTTCTGATTGTCAATGTATCGGCGACTGTCAGTTGCCTCGCGATTTTGCGGTAACCGATTGGTTAACTGTTATTTCCAGATATTTTAGCGGAAACCCCGATGAAGGGTTAAATTTCATCAGAAAAGGGTTCGTTGCTTCCGCAATTTTCATGTTCTACACTCGCAAAATGAATCTGATTTTTTCAGACATTCACAATCGGATTTTCGACCTCGAGGTCGCCGCACTAGATATGATGAATTTCGAGTGGTCCTACATTTTTCCCCGATCACGAATCAACCTTCCTTTTGTTGTCTCCTTCATTTTTCTTGGAGATATAGGCGAAACAAAATTGATTCGTGAGGCCACTTTGAAAGGTCATATCTCCGGCTAACGGCGAGGAGTTACAATTTTGAGATATGGGCTAGAATCGCCTTGGTGTCAACTTAAATTAGGAAGCGTCAAACGCCTTTAATGTGTATACATGCCTGGTGTAGCAAGGGATAATGGTCAAGAGGGTAGAAAGTGATATATAACTCTTGGACCATGCAACCGAATATTTTAATGCAACTTTCGAGTGTACCGCATGAGTGTTGGTGTTGCATAGAAACTTTTCTGGGGTTCCTACGTATGTTTAACGTGAAGTTATGTCCATGGAGGGCCATGGCATACCATGGTGGGAGCCACTTTTTGAGGGTATGTGTTATATGCATGGTTTGTGCTTCGCTATGCTCACGCCCATGTTATATATCTCCGTTTGTAGGAAGATATGTGGAGTCATACGTGGCAAGGGCTTCGCCCATGTCCCAATGGTGAGCTCCATAGCGCTAGACTAAGTCTACCGCACATATAGTGCATGTGGGAGGGCTTATGAAGCGACCCACAAGCGCCACTATCAATTTTCCCATTTTCATTGTGCGTGTTTGGAGGAGGTTCGAAGGTGTCCCTATGCGTCCATGTGGGGATCCAAGTGGGGGGATTGTTTGCAAATGGTCCCAAGCAATTGTGTTTTGAACCATATATTGATACCATGGGTGAGCGAAGTTATATACTATTGTGATTACTTTGAATTTGGCAATATTTGCATGTTTTTGACCTCATTTTATGCTCATTTTTGTATTTGATGTGCTCAACTGGTCGGCTAACAGTAAAGTGCCTAGAGATCCCTGAACTATGGTATGTTGCTTATATGTTGGCATATGCTTCGGTGTTGCACCTCACCATATGCCGGATCAGGTGGTCACTTTGGCGTGGCACACGAGGCCTCACAAAATTAGGTCTCAAAATCGTGAGTTGACTTGTGAAGCATGGCATGTGTATATCCGGAGGGGTTTGGGAGCCAATGTTCGAATATTCTTGGGCATGGACCTTTCGTCTATATCACCCTTGTATATTACTTTTCGGTTTGACACATGCATGGAGCATTTGAATACTTGCCGTATGCACTTTTGAGTATATAATTGATTTTTGGGCACAATGGTGTGATTTGCCTAATTTTGCTATGTTGTGAGGTCATCTTCATGGGGCAAATCTCCAAGCCCATTCGACTCCAAGTCCAACCAAGTTTATGTCAGGGTAGGGCATGGTCCTGAGTGCCACTCTAGGTCATGACACGCCACCTCCCCTATTGGGCTAGGATTTAGAGGCTTGAGAGTGAACACATTTTTGGGGTTTGTGGAGTGACTTTTGACACATGGCATTCATCCATCTTATTTGACTTGGTTCAGGGCATCATGTTGGCGAGTCAAGGAAAGGTCCTGAGTCCAGGGAATGAGGGGTCTATGGCTGTGATTGTGTATGTTTCCATCCTTCCCCAATGATGCTTGATTTGTGTTCATATGCCAATTTCAGGGCTTCTTTTTCCATTATTCTATTGGTGCAATTCTATGTACATGCCCAACGCCCGTGTCTCCGTGTGCACCGTGAGACGACCGGCGTGTTGAAAGGAATTGTTGAGTGTCAACGCGGGACCTCAAACACCCTTGGAAGCCCTCAGTGTGGATTGATTGGATTTGGATTGTACTTGGGAGTGGGTTATTGGAAGGGATCAGGATTTGTGTGAAGGAGCCACATTTTACTATTTTTTGTGGGAAATTGTGCAGGATAGGGCAAGATCATGCAGAACCTGGTGAGAAGCAAGACCATAGGAGTGACAGGAAATGGTGGAAGGGGTACAGCAGGGGCCGGTCCTGGTAGGGACCTTCTTTATGGTAGCAGAGGAGTACCTGCCCCCTACCGCCGCACTGGGGACTTGGGCCCCCATGAGCCCTACCCAAGGATGCCCCGGGTGCAGATCGTCGAGTCAGTGGAGTCGACACCGGACTGGGAAGCCCGAGAAGAGCGAAGATGCTCAGAACGGAGAGCCCTTGCAGGGCATGGGCTAGACATGGAGGACCTGGCCTCCATGTGTGAAAGGCAATGCCGCAAGGCTTGCAATCTCCGCTCCGCTGCAGAGGAGTTGGAGGAGACTGGCAGCAACGGCAGAGCTCGGCGTTACCGGAAGCGCGGGTCCCTAAAACCCGCGGCGGAAGCCAGGGCAATGGAGACGGATCCCAGCCCGGTCAGCAGGGTTGGTACAATACAGTACGTGTAATGTATTGTATCGTTCCGATACAGTACTGTAATGTAATGTATTGTATCTCAAATTTTTCTGACAAAGTAGTGTTTTAGTTTACAACCTGCAATGGTTTGCGAAAACAGTTTTTTGCCTTTCTTTACGTTTTCTGGATACCTTTTGTTCTATATTTGTTTATGATGTTCAAGACAGGGTTGGGATTAACAAACGTTGCTTGTTAATTTTTTTTTGAAAATTAACGAACAAACGAACCAACGATGAAAATAAACGAACATGGTTTGTTAATTTTTTCCTTGTTCATGTTGTTTCGGTTTGCTTCTAATGGTTTACTTGCTTCTATTGTGCCCCTTCCTAGTGCTTTTTCAAAAAAAGTAGACTCACAATGTTTTTTGTTGACAAAATAATGTTTCGGATTTTTTTAAAAACCATTGTGCTCCTTTTGAAAAAAGAATAATTCAGATATTTTTGAAAACCGTTGCGTTCGAGATCAAGGCCCCAGGAATTCCAGCCTCACAAAGGCACCTGTCCCCAGGCTGACCAGCAAATGGCCAAAAATGGCAAATGGCAAAAAGCGAGCAACCAGCAAAAAATAAAGCAAGCGCATGTATCTGTACAGCTGCTGCAGCACACATAACAGGTCCCTGGCGTCACTTGAAGCCTCTGTGCAGAAGTGAAATTTTGAGATTCAAATGACATCACTGAGATGCAGCAGCAAACTGACTGAGTCCACCATAAAGGGTCATATAAAGGACAACGAAGGCTCACTCAAAACTGTCGAGACAACAGAAGCGAGCGCGACGAACACTCAAACGACACTCACAGCACGCGCCGACACTCAAATGACACTCACAGCACGCGCCGGCACTCAAATGACACTCACAGCACGCGCCGACACTCAAATGACACTCACAGCACGCGCCGGCACTCAAAGGACACTCACAGCACGCGCCGACATTCAAATAACACTCACAGCACGCGCCGACACTCAAATGACACTCACAGCACGCGCCGACACTCAAATGACACCCACAGCATGCGCGAACACTCAAATGACACTCACAGCACGCGCGAACACTCAAGTGACACTGACAGCACCTTCTTCCTTTTGTGCTCCTTCTTCGTCTTCTTTGTCTTCACTCCTCAGTCTTCTTCGCTGCTGCAGCTTCTCGATCTTCTTCTGTCTTCTTCTTAACGTCTCTTTGATCTCCTTCGCCTCTTCCGCTTCTTTCTTCTGTTCTTTCTCTCTTCATATTCTTCCCTCCTGTTCTTCTTCTCCTTCTTCTTCACTTGCTTCTTGTGTCGCCCTGCAAACGCAAGACAGGCAGAAAAATTCAACCACCAATGTTAATGAAACGAAATTCAAATTAAAATCATTGCAAATTCTATAAAGTAGCTCACATTTGCACTGTTAATCCTTGGCAATGTTTGTTTGCTCAGCGGCGCCCGCGGCTGGCGCCAGATGCTAGCCTAGGAACAATACGCGTACTGTATTGTATTCTCGCGATACAGTACGCGTATATATACGTTACGCGTATATATACACCGTCTTTTCCAACCCTGCCGGTCAGGCTGTGGTCAGCTGCAGATTCCGAGAAGCGCTCTGAGGGCTATCGGACCGCTTACCCTTCGGAATCGGAGGAGATGGCCAGACCGCCCACAAGGGCGCACACACCCCCGAACCCAGCCTGGAGCATGACGCCGAGGCGTTGGAGAGGCCTGCCAGAGCCAGAACGGCGCCTGTGGCCCGGCACACGGAGCCAACGCGGGATAGCATGGGCGACACACCCATGGCGGAGGAGTCTGAGGCGCCGGGAACCGCGGGATGCGCCGGATCAGGTGGAAAGCACGCTGAGTGCCACTGCGAGCACGCAGCGTTCCTCATGGGCAAGTACCCAAAGATGGGGATGGACACCATCGTGCAGCACCTCGACCGCCTGGACAACGCGAAGGACGGCCTAGAGGAGGACGTCGCGGGGATCCTGGATGACCAGTCGGCAGCGGAGAGAGACATGGCGGAGCTGCGAGCGGAGCAGGACCGGTACCGGGAGAAGCTGGAGATGGCCCTGCAGAAGCAGAAGGAGTGGTGGGCACCCTCCTCCACCTGGTGGAGGACATGTCGGGACGCCTGAAAAGGCTGGAGGAGTCACAACCCCTCGCCTCGGGTCCGGAGCACCCGGCAAAGCCGGCAGGGGCAGAGCTGGTGGAGCGGGTTAAGACCCTCAGGAGCGCCATGGATAAACCCATGGGCAGCCCTGCAGAGGCACCTTACGCGCCTCCGCGTGTTGACCCGGGTGCGCTGCCGTTTGTTCCCATGTTCAGCGAATCCATAATGCTCGGGGAGCATACGGCACCGGCTGGGTCCATGCGAGAAGAGCACACAACCACGGACCTGAGGTGCCTGACGGTACAGATGTCCCATGCCGCCCAGGAACCACCGACCACTACGACTGCCCATGCAGTTTATGCGGAAGAGGAGATCCAGAGCCAGACCATGCAGGGGCGAACCATGGGAAGGGCCGACGGACATGGTCGAGGCCATCCAGGCGGAAACCTGTGGGTGAAGGACCCCACTACGGGGATATGGACAGCCGGTGGAGGAAGTCCTTCCCGCATCCAGAACCCCATGGGTTCAGGCCCAACTGGTCCGCACTCCATGGAGGAGAGGGATGTACGGGGAGTGTACTCACACCCCCCGGCCACAGGTGGTATCCGTCTCGGTGGAGTGGTGGCTGCCGACGTCGGAGACGCCATCAGGATTGACGACCTCAGGGGAATCAAAATCCCCTATTACGATGGCAACCCCTCCAACCTGGATGACTTCATCCTGGATTGGGAGGACTTTGCCGAGGAAGTCGTCGGCGAGATGAAGGGAGCGCAAAGGGACAAGTGGGTATGCCGGACATTCCCACACAGGCTGGCGCAGAACCTGAAGGAGGAGCTCAGGGATCAGATCCGCGAGGGATTGATCCAGACGGAGCAGGCCTGCCTCCAGTGGCTGGAGGACGAGGAGCGGGTGGACGCCCCCAACCAGAACTTGGAGGATTTGTGGTCCATTCCGCTGCCGCTGGAGCGCGGGGAATTGAGGGTCCGGGAATGGAATCGGTACATCCACAAGTACCGAAGAAGCCTCAAGCTGGTGGAGGACTGGAATGAGGCCAGCGAGATGCGACACCTGCTGAAGGACGTTCTCCCCGGCCACTGGAAGAGGCGAGTGGAGGACGAAGAGAAGAAGAGAGCAAAGAAGCGCGTGGCTGTACGGATCATGGCATCGGAGGACACCCGCGCCGGAATAATGGAGTTTTTCCGGCGGAACCTCGGCGAGCCCAGCCGAATGTTGGGGTTGAAGAATGCCGTCTACGTGGAGGTATTCGGCGACACCATGGGGCAAAGGCTGATGCGCCTCAACAACGTGGAGTGGAGGCGCGGAGAGCCGCTGAGGATGCAGGTCATCTTCGCCCGCATGAGCCTGGACGAGATCGTGAAGTACATCACGGTGGAGCTGAAGCTCAACGCCAAGAACGAGGCCCACGTGCAGGATCGACAAGGCCAAGGACATCGAGGTCATCGCGAAGATCGCCACCACCGAGAGGTCAAGGGGGACACGGTCGGCACCGCGGAGGAAGGGAGTGGAAGGGGCCAAGATCTCTGGACCGCGACCACCCCAGAGGATCATGAAGAAGCCCACTTCTTCGCGTTTGCAGCGCACAATATGAAGGAGAATGGGCAGGACAGGTCCAGGTGGAACCGCCTGGACCCAAGGACCAAGAACCGCAGAGAACCGCGGAGGATCGGGAACCCGCCGCTCTCGTTCCGCGAGTACAGATCACAGCACGACGGCTGCTGGGTCTGCTACGGCAAGGGGAACAACCATGCACATTACCACCGGCATTGCAAGGTATATGAGGAGGACAAGAAGACCTACTTCGCCGCCCATCCCGACAAGAAGCCCAAGGAGCAACGAATTGCCGACTGGAAGGCAAAGGGCGGAGACGGTGGAAAAGGCCAAGGAAAGGGCCAAGGGAAAGGCGGAGGAAAAGGCTATGGTGGAGGACCCGGCTCAGACCGACGCGTGAGGTCGATCGAGGAGGTTGCTGAGGACATGTTGAGGACGTTGGAGGATCTCAAAGCCCAGCAGCGTGGTGGACAAAGTCTGAGCGGATCGCAGCAGAAGGGAGCTACGGCAGACCGGTCTAGAGGAGCCCCCACGGGACTGGGACCTCGGAGGTCTCTCCTCCGAAAATCAGTGGAATCCTAGAGAAAGGGAAGGCACATCGGGTGCCGAAGAAGGCTCCAGAAGAGCCAAAACCACTGAGTTTCGTCACTCCCAACCCCTGGAGCGCCCTGCCAAGGGAGGTGTATGTGGGCAAGGGACGTGGTAAGAAAGAAGGAGCGACCACGGAGAGCCCCGTGGATCGGCAGGACCAGCCCAAGATCTACATCATCCGTGACCATACCCTCGAAGTCCTGAGTCACCCGGATGTGCTAGAGTTGCATGCCGTGAGAGTCCTCCATACACCGCAGGGTGACAAGCGGCAGTTGCACTGAAGCGTTTTTGTGGACCCCTTGCAAAGCACCGCAATTTCTGCAAGAATCGAACATTTCGTGAGTCGGTTTAAGTTGCTTAAACTGTTCTCAGGCGTTAGCCACAGGCCTTCCAAATCTACATAGATGCCTGTGAAAACACGGGAAAACAGTGAAATCTCGCGAATAATTACAAAATGGGGTACAACAGCATAAATTTATTATAAAAAACTGCTATTTTAACATAAAAAACGGCAATCCTCGCTATTGTTCTGTAGCCTTCGTAATCCCATTTTACGTCATAAATTGCGCTATTCAGCGCGCGTGCGAGCCACAGCGGGTAGCGGTAGGGAGACCCTCCCGCTACCGCTTCACCCCCCTACTTAAAGGTTTGTTTATCCCCCAAGGGGAAAAACAAACCCCAGAGGTAGCCTCTTCCTAGGTGTCCGGTGGGGAGCACCAATACTACCCTCAGGCAAAAACCTGCTTTGCCACACTAGGAAAAGAAAAGAAAAAGGCCTTGGGTGGCCTGCCCCGTTTGTTTTGAAAACCTGGCAAAAGTTTTCAGTTTCCCGAAAACCTCCATGCTTTCAAAAACCAAGCAACAGGACAAGCACGCACACAGCACTGTAACTCAGCATCAAACCCATGTTGCTGTGTCAGTTCGTGCCTTACCCAGGCACCGTGCACTGTATTGTACAAGTGCGGGTGCGTGTGCCAGGGGCTGAGCTGCCCCATATATACATGTGTTTTTAGACCCACATATATACCCGGTTGGTGGAGCCTGACAAGACTGGGCTCTCACCACGGCAAGTCTGACAAGACTGGACTTGCCCACAGGTGTTCCAACAAACGGAATTTCAAATTATCACCGTCTCCAAGGACGGCTGCCACTGCCCGGCGTCTGCGTCCCACTGTCTTGGTTGGTCGCTCCGCTGGCTCTGGCGGTCTTTTTCGGCGTCTGGAAGTCCTCCACGACCTCCACCCTTTTCTTCGCTTCGCCCGTAGCGGACCTCGTCTTGGACGTCTTCTCCAGGCGGCGCACTCGCTCTTGCAGACTCTCCTGCTCTGACTTCAGGGTCCGGATCTCCGCTGCTGCATTCCTCGCCCACGCTGTCATCTCTGCGGCCCAGGCCTTCAACTCCACCGTCTCGGTTGGTAGGGTGGCGAGCTCCGAGCTTAACCGACTCGGACTGGGGTTGTGTGGATTTCCGGTGATCTCTCCTCCACGTTGGGGTACTGGTTGGTACTCCGGCGCTTTCTGGGGCGCAGGTTGGCGCTCCCTCGACGCCTGACCACGGTCTGCGTGACCACGGTTTGGACCTTGTCTTCGGTGGAGCGCTGATTGGCGCTCCGGCGTTCTCCAGGATGCTGGTTGGCGCTCCCACGCTGCTTGACGATGGTCCGGCTTGTGGAAGAGTTCTCGTTCGACGGCTGGGTGGCCGTCACGGTTATCCGGATTGCGGCTGGAACTGCCGCTCTTTGGGACGACAGGTGCTGCCGCCGTACTGGTTCTCACGGCCATAGGGTTGACGGCTGGAAGGGCCATACCTCTGTTGCTCGAACGCGGGACTGCGGCTCGAACTCTGCCTTGGACTGGGACTCCAGTCTGACGCGTCGCTCATGCTGTCCAGGTTGTAGCCGCCATTTTGCGGTCCCCACGTCCTGACGCCGCTGCTGTCGCTGCTGCTCATCCGGGACGCTGCGGAGGCACCTGCTGCCTCTCCTCTGGCCGCTTGCTGCGGCTGACGGCCACGTTGCGGTGATGACTGGCGCTGCGCCCAGCGCCTTCTGTTTCAGCGCGTGTTAGCGCCGCTCCTTGGCGCTGCGATGCACTGCGGCCGGCGGCTGTCCCTTTTCAGGGTTGTTAGAACAGTTTTGAAGCGTTTTCGTGGACCCCTTGCAAAAGCATCGCAATTTCTGCAAGAATCGAACATTTTGTGAGTCGGTTTAAGTTGCTTAAACTGTTCTAAGGCGTTAGCCACAGGCCTTCCAAATCTACATAGATGCCTGTGAAAACACGGGAAAACAGTGAAATCTCGCGAATAATTACAAAATGGGGTACAACAGCATAAATTTATTATAAAAAACTGCTATTTTAACATAAAAAACGGCAATCCTCGCTATTGTTCTATAGCCTTCGTAATCCCATTTTATGTCATAAATTGCGCTATTCAGCGCGCGTGCGAGCCACAGCGGGTAGCGGTAGGGAGACCCTCCCGCTACCGCTTCACCCCCCTACTTAAAGGTTTGTTTATCCCCCAAGGGGAAAAACAAACCTCAGAGGTAGCCTCTTCCTAGGTGTCCGGTGGGGAGCACCAATACTACCCTCAGGCAAAAACCTGCTTTGCCACACTAGGAAAAGAAAAGAAAAAGGCCTTGGGTGGCCTGCCCCGTTTGTTTTGAAAACCTGGCAAAAGTTTTCAGTTTCCCGAAAACCTCCATGCTTTCAAAAACCAAGCAACAGGACAAGCACGCACACAGCACTGTAACTCAGCATCAAACCCATGTTGCTGTGTCAGTTCGTGCCTTACCCAGGCACCGTGCACTGTATTGTACAAGTGCGGGTGCGTGTGCCAGGGGCTGAGCTGCCCCATATATACATGTGTTTTTAGACCCACATATATACCCGGTTGGTGGAGCCTGACAAGACTGGGCTCTCACCACGGCAAGTCTGACAAGACTGGACTTGCCCACAGGTGTTCCAACAAACGGAATTTCAAATTATCACCGTCTCCAACGACGGCTGCCACTGTCCGGCGTCTGCGTCCCACTGTCTTGGTTGGTCCCTCCGCTGGCTCTGGCGGTCTTTTTCGGCGTCTGGAAGTCCTCCACGACCTCCACCCTTTTCTTCGCTTCGCCCGTAGCGGACCTCGTCTTGGACGTCTTCTCCAGGCGGCGCACTCGCTCTTGCAGACTCTCCTGCTCTGACTTCAGGGTCCGGATCTCCGCTGCTGCATTCCTCGCCCACGCTGTCATCTCTGCGGCCCAGGCCTTCAACTCCACCGTCTCGGTTGGTAGGATGGCGAGGTCCGAGGTTAACCGACTCGGACTGGCGTTGCGTGGATTTCCGGTGATCTCTCCTCCACGTTGGGGTACTGGTTGGTACTCCGGCGCTTTCTGGGGCGCAGGTTGGCGCTCCCTCGACGCCTGACCACGGTCTGCGTGACCACGGTTTGGACCTTGTCTTCGGTGGAGCGCTGATTGGCGCTCCGGCGTTCTCCAGGATGCTGGTTGGCGCTCCCACGCTGCTTGACGATGGTCCGGCTTGCGGAAGAGTTCTCGTTCGACGGCTGGGTGGCCGTCACGGTTATCCGGATTGCGGCTGGAACTGCCGCTCTTGGGACGACCGGTGCTGCCGCCGTACTGGTTCCCACGGCCATAGGGTTGACGGCTGGAAGGGCCATACCTCTGTTGCTCGAACGCGGGACTGCGGCTCGAACTTGGCCTTGGACTGGGACTCCAGTCTTACGCGTCGCTCATGCTGTCCAGGTTGTAGCCGCCATTTTGCGGTCCCCACGTCCTGACGCCGCTGCTGTCGCTGCTGCTCATCCGGGACGCTGCGGAGGCACTTGCTGCCTCTCCTCTGGCCGCTTGCTGCGGCTGACGGCCACGTTGCAGTGATGACTGGCGCTGCGCCCAGCGCCTTCTGGTTTCAGCGCGTGTTAGCGCCGCTCCTTGGCGCTGCGATGCGCTGCGGGCGGCGGCTGTCCCTTTTCAGGGTTGTTAGAACAGTTTTGAAGCGTTTTCGTGGACCCCTTGCAAAGCATCGCAATTTCTGCAAGAATCGAACATTTCGTGAGTCGGTTTAAGTTGCTTAAACTGTTCTAAGGCGTTAGCCACAGGCCTTCCAAATCTACATAGATGCCTGTGAAAACACGGGAAAACAGTGAAATCTCGCGAATAATTACAAAATGGGGTACAACAGCATAAATTTATTATAAAAAACTGCTATTTTAACATAAAAAACGGCAATCCTCGCTATTGTTCTGTAGCCTTCGTAATCCCATTTTATGTCATAAATTGCGCTATTCAGCGCGCGTGCGAGCCACAGCGGGTAGCGGTAGGGAGACCCTCCCGCTACCGCTTCACCCCCCTACTTAAAGGTTTGTTTTTCCCCCAAGGGGAAAAACAAACCTCAGAGGTAGCCTCTTCCTAGGTGTCCGGTGGGGAGCACCAATACTACCCTCAGGCAAAAACCTGCTTTGCCACACTAGGAAAAGAAAAGAAAAAGGCCTTGGGTGGCCTGCCCCGTTTGTTTTGAAAACCTGGCAAAAGTTCTCAGTTTCCCGAAAACCTCCATGCTTTCAAAAACCAAGCAACAGGACAAGCACGCACACAGCACTGTAACTCAGCATCAAACCCATGTTGCTGTGTCAGTTCGTGCCTTACCCAGGCACCGTGCACTGTATTGTACAAGTGCGGGTGCGTGTGCCAGGGGCTGAGCTGCCCCATATATACATGTGTTTTTAGACCCACATATATACCCGGTTGGTGGAGCCTGACAAGACTGGGCTCTCACCACGGCAAGTCTGACAAGACTGGACTTGCCCACAGGTGTTCCAACAAACGGAATTTCAAATTATCACCGTCTCCAGCGACGGCTGCCACTGCCCGGCGTCTGCGTCCCACTGTCTTGGTTGGTCGCTCCGCTGGCTGTGGCGGTGTTTTTCGGCGTCTGAAAGTCCTCCACGACCTCCACCCTTTTCTTCGCTTCGCCCGTAGCGGACCTCGTCTTGGACGTCTTCTCCAGGCGGCGCACTCGCTCTTGCAGACTCTCCTGCTCTGACTTCAGGGTCCGGATCTCCGCTGCTGCATTCCTTGCCCACGCTGTCATCTCTGCGGCCCAGGCCTTCAACTCCACCGTCTCGGTTGGTAGGATGGCGAGCTCCGAGCTTAACCGACTCGGACTGGGGTTGCGTGGATTTCCGGTGATCTCTCCTCCACGTTGGGGTACTGGTTGGTACTCCGGCGCTTTCTGGGGCGCAGGTTGGCGCTCCCTCGACGCCTGACCACGGTCTGCGTGACCACGGTTTGGACCTTGTCTTCGGTGGAGCGCTGATTGGCGCTCCGGCGTTCTCCAGGATGCTGGTTGGCGCTCCCACGCTGCTTGACGATGGTCCGGCTTGCGGAAGAGTTCTCCTTCGACGGCTGGGTGGCCGTCACGGTTATCCGGATTGCGGCTGGAACTGCCGCTCTTGGGACGACCGGTGCTGCCGCCGTACTGGTTCCCACGGCCATAGGGTTGACGGCTGGAAGGGCCATACCTCTGTTGCTCGAACGCGGGACTGCGGCTCGAACTTGGCTCTGGACTGGGACTTGAATCTGACGCGTCGCTCATGCTGTCCAGGTTGTAGCCGCCATTTTGCGGTCCCCAGGTCCTGACGCCGCTGCTGTCGCTGCTGCTCATCCGGGACGCTGCGGAGGCACTTGCTGCCTCTCCTCTGGCCGCTTGCTGCGGCTGACGGCCACGTTGCGGTGATGACTGGCGCTGCGCCCAGCGCCTTCTGGTTTCAGCGCGTGTTAGCGCCGCTCCTTGGCGCTGCGATGCGCTGCGGCCGGCGGCTGTCCCTTTTCAGGGTTGTTAGAACAGTTTTGAAGCGTTTTCGTGGACCCCTTGCAAAGCATCGCAATTTCTGCAAGAATCGAACATTTCGTGAGTCGGTTTAAGTTGCTTAAACTGTTCTAAGGCGTTAGCCACAGGCCTTCCAAATCTACATAGATGCCTGTGAAAACACGGGAAAACAGTGAAATCTCGCAAATAATTACAAAATGGGGTACAACAGCATAACTTTATTATAAAAAACTGCTATTTTAACATAAAAAACGGCAATCCTCGCTATTGTTCTGTAGCCTTAGTAATCCCATTTTACGTCATAAATTGCGCTATTCAGCGCGCGTGCGAGCCACAGCGGGTAGCGGTAGGGAGACCCTCCCGCTACCGCTTCAGCACTTGAAGGTGCGTGTACGGTGCGGACAACAGGAGTTGGTGGTGGATGTTTTGGTGGATACGGCTGCCCAGGTGAGCCTGGTCCGGAGAGGGTTGTTCAAGGAGGAATCCCTGCAGCCCAGCCGTAGACCGGTACGCCTGAGGGTGGCCAATGGAGAGATTTTGGGTGGCGGCACCAATGAGGCCACTATCAGTATGGAATTCTTGGAGCATGAGCGCTTGAACCGCCCTGATTTGGCGAAGAGAAGCACTCTATCCGGGAAATTCTATGTGGCCGACATTACAGATTGGGATATGATCATGGGGTATGACTTCATGGTGGGAAACGCCATTGGAGCCCTTCCCCATCGTGCAACGCTGGTCCGGGAGGATAATGAATGCCTTACATGGCTGTCCACGGACTATGCATGCGGATCATCCCAATGGAATGCTGCGGAAGAGGGTCGGATCGTCCAAGCGGTGCAAGCTGTGGGTGCCAAGTCCACAGGAGACCGCGGAGTTCAGCTCACGGAGTATGGAATGGCGCCGCAGGTGTAAGCCAGGATGATCAAGACGCTGGGAGCCGAAGCGCCCGAGACGGACGTCTTCGCTTCCCGGGATGCCCCACTTTTGAGGAAGTGTAGGAGGCATTGGCATCGAGGAGACTCAGCCTGGCACAGGCATTGGGGTTTGAAGGAGTGGGGCCCATGTATTTGCATGGCTCCCTGGAAAATACCAGACGTACGGTGGAGAATATCGTCGCGGATAGGGCGAAGGGGATCCTGGTCATAACCAGCATAGGATCCACCCCATGTCCGCTGGAAGGTCTCAAGTCGGCGCTGGACTCCATCACCCTGATGAAAGTGCTGCCCTGGGTCGTTGAGGGTGCCGGAGGGCTCGGGGCCGGCAAGACCAGTGGGGCAGGCACGCGAGGAGTCTCCCTGGATGTTGTTATTGGGGGTAGAACCGGATACTCGAACACCAACGGAGGCGAGAGCAGCGACAACAGAAGCAAGGTCCATGCTGATTGTTATCCGGCAGAAAATCCCAGTCTATGAAGAAAATTGAGGGGAATTATTCTAAATACATCTGAGTGTCCAAAACTGTCTGAAAAGATTTAAATAATCCAATTATGTAAAAATGTTTGGCCGATCTGGCCCGCGAGCGCGCGTCAGCGGCAAATGGCGATTCCAGCTAAAATAGCGGAACGCGGCGGATTTACGGGAAATGGACCGCGGAATCAAATCCGGCATATCAGAAATATATAGGAAATATCCTGTGACTGAGCTGCGAGGCGGCGATTCCGCCGAAGCAAAGAAAATGACCAAAATGTAGCCAATCTGGGCAGAATGTCTGAAAATCTGAGCAGATGGGGCTAGCCGCACTTACACTCCCCCTCCAAAAACACACTGGGGTGTGTCACTACGTCAACGAAGAACGTAGTGCGGGTAAGTCCCAGAAAAACATAGAAATGTAGCCTCGATGGGGCGAAATCTGCTTGATCTGACCTGATTTGGGCTGAATTGGCACTGAATCAGGCTGGATGAACCTGAAATGAGACAGAATGAGAAGTGACGAACAGTCCTCCGTGCAGTAAAACATTAGGTCAAGGGCTAAAAAGCATGTAAACGTATCGAGAATCAATACCAAACCATGCATTGGTTGAGAATGAGGTAGATTATTGATGGATTGAGTGGGGGGATCAAGAATTGGAGTGACATCTCAGCGCTCTGGCACAGTTTCGCTGTCGCGGGCACGCTACGGTGTCCTCGCCGAACTCTACATCGTGTTATCCCGCTTTTGTCGTTCTGAAAAGTACAGCATGTGGCTCAGATTTGGCGCATCTGGTGGATGATCACAGGATTCAGCAAAATTGAGCGTCAATTTGAGCAGAGATTAAGGAGAATGAGAACTCACAGAGAGGGCAAACAAATACAAATGAAGTCTACAGACCCTAAGTGCACCATTGAAGGTAAAGATGCTTTCCTGTGCACTTAGATCTAAACAGATCTTCGAGGAATGATGGGAGATGACAAGGCAATCAACCTAAATTGTCCTAGATTCAACAAATTCCCTAAGATGAAGGTGAAATGAAGCGGAATGTCTAAAACTGAAACTACCAACACTTTCGTTTAGACTAAAGTTAATATATATTGTCGTTTATTCAGCTCAGTTGTGCTTTCCGGCACGTTGGTTCGCGAGCATCCAACAGATTCCATGAAAATCTGGATCATGTGATGATACATCATGATGGGACATGCTGGCCCTGGATCCTTGGCATGTAACGCGCCGAAGGTTCGCTGAAGGCGCTTTACTGACAGTATATAACTGAGAGACACCGAATTTACAGTGGCGGTGGTGTCAATCGACTTGGACAAGGCCAATCTTTCGATGGAGTCCCACAAGACACTTGGATTCACCATTTTCAACAGTTTCAGGTCGGATTGAGCTCACATTGGCGTGTGCCAAAAATACAACGAAGCGTACGGACTTCAGAGATGGCTGTTAGAAGTCCCTAGACCTCCTAGATGAAGATTGTCTGAACAATTGACGTCTGGGTTTCGTACAACAGTGGCAGAATGATGGACAAACCTGAGAAATTCAAGGTAAATTTGAGGATCCTGGATCTGAATCTGGACTTTGGCGTCAGCATCACAGCAAATGAAGGTAAAATCTGAGCTTCTGGCGTCGCATCTGGTGCAGCCAGTACTACAGGGGATACCTGTAGGGGTGAATGTCGCTGGCCAGCGTTTTAATTATGTACATTTGCTTCCATCTGCACGAGTAGCCAAATTCCAAAGATGCACAGACCAACAGAGACAAGATTACCCCGAATCTGCCTGAATTAAGCCTGAGTTTGGTTTTTTCTGAACACGGCAGCACACTCCGTCAGCGTATCTACGCCTTGTCTGCCGAACGGAGACCAAAGAAAAGTTGATTGACGTCAAATTATCAAACATTCGCAGTTCTCCACATCATGACATACACAGAAAGAATGAACAGTGGATTGAGCAGAATGTGGTAGGATGGCTTCCTTAATTCGGCCAAGCACGAATACATGTGACCACCAACCTGTCTGGCCTGGCCCTCGTACGGCTTGGGCGCTGCAAATCAGCGGCCGAACTTGAAGCTTGGTCCTCATTTGGCTCCTGGGCTGGCCTGACCGCAGGAGGGGGGATCGACGGATCAGCCCTGGAATGTGGCTGCTGAGGGCCGTAAAAGGCTGGATCTCGATTCACCACAGGTCGTTTTCCGTCGCTCTCCACTTGTCTGTCTGGTTTCGACAGACAGTCTGTCAGGAGTACTCCAATTTCAGGGTGCTTCTTGAGGAAGTCGATGAACCCCTTGGTGTACCCATGGACAAAAGATTGGGCTGGTTCCCAGTTGTTGTGACTGGAATCAAAGCCCCTCCACTCACACAGAAATTCCCATTCGCCCTTGGCGTCACGTCTTGCTTCAACAATCCTCTTGAGTTCGTACTTTCCCCCTTCGATGACCCGATCGGACAAGTGTTTTGCAGTCCAAAAAAGGGGTTTAACCCGATCCTTGGGGGAGGGGATCTCTCTCTTGAGGCGATCGCCCGAAACGTCAATTTCCCTGCTGACATCCACACGAATCCTCCACCTGTTCTCACCAAGACGCGCTGTAACAGCGAATGGCCCCTCCCACAAGGGAAGAAGCTTGTCATCTCCGTCCAGGGTGGTTTCGGATTTTCGAAGCCAAACTCGATCATCGACTTCAAAATTGTGGGGGTTTTTTCGACCTTGATTTTGAACCCAAAGCCAGTCAGCTTGATGCTTCTCGATTAATTTCGACACAGATTTATCGGCTCGTTGGACTTCGTCCAAAAACAGCGAAGCATCTTTACAGGGGCGAGGATTGTTCAACGGCATGTTCCACCAACACTTCTTTCGTCCAAAGACAATTTCATTTGGAGAAAGGCCATGATACAAAGGCGTGTTGTGGTAACGGCGAAGCATCACGAACAGAATCTCAAGTCAATGGAAATCCTTTTCACTCGCGAGCTCCTTACGAAGCATATTTATAAGTGAGCGGCCGGCTCTTTCGCCAGGCAGCGCTCGATGCGAGTGGATTTCACATCGGAGGTGGTGGATTCCAAGGCGAGCACATAATTCTCTCCACCATTCGGAGGTGTACTCTTTGCCTGAATCTGTCACCACCTCGGATGGGACGTCCCAACCTCCCATCCAGGTCTGCGCGCACCATTTGGCGGCAGCCTTGCCAGTCATCGACTCAATGTTGCAAGGCAACACTTGAATGTAGCCGGAATGACGGCACTGAATAAGGAGCACACCATTGACTTTTTTGTTAGTCCAATGGCACTCTTCGTCATCGAGCTCACCGAGATAGAAGAAATCACTGGTGACTCTGTTAAAGAGGCGCTCCGGAATAGGATGAGGCCTCAGATGGCCGTGCTTCTTCGCGCTGGGGGGCGTCGAGACAGCACATTGGGCACATCCGGCAGCTACTTTCATGCAATGAGTGTAGAGCCTCGATCCAAACAACCTATGCTTAATCATCGACCACAGTCGACGGCCATGTGCGTGGGGGGACTCCCATTTATGCCACCAGTTTAACACTCGGGGGGCTAGGGCGTCTGACACACACAATTTACCCTCCATCCACAGCTTCCCCCCATCCAACGAGTACTCAGCAAAAATCCCATCCCTGTGAGCATCTTTGGATTTGAGATTTCCAAAGACCTCTTTAAACATGGGATCCTGCAGGTAATCGGACGTCCAGTCACGGATGATCAGGGAATCCTTCGGCAGGGGTGGAGTTTTGGCCGGATCTCGACGCTTAATGCCCTGGATCAACCGAAATCGACTTACTCGTCGGGTATAGTCAAACCGTTTCACACTCCCTGAGGAGGGATCGGTGACTTTTTCCACGACTTTCAGCGTTTTGGTGCAGATCTCATGAGCATGCGCCGGATCTGAAATGGCCGTGATGTCGTGACACGGCAATGCGTGCTGTTTAACAGCGCACTGCATGCATGCACGTCGAATGAGTTTCTTTTCTTCCTGATCCCATTCGATGATGACATGGCGGTCCTGCTCCGTACCATGGATGTTGGTACTTTGCAGCCCCTCTGAGGCGGGGTAAGCCCATCGGCTCAGAGCATCCGCTACCGTGTTGTGTTTTCCAGGCAAATACGACACATGGAGGTCAAACAGAGAGAGAAATTCGTGCCATCTGGCCCGTCGACCAGCTGGGCTCGCGACAGTATCAATGTGTTCGGTGGCCCAATACTCCAGAGATTGATGATCCGTCAGGACCTCGACTCGATTGGTGCCAACCCACGATGGGTACTTTTTTAGAGCGCAAATTATGGCATACGTTTCTTGCTCACGCGGCGACCATTGCATTTGGCGTGGGGCTAGCTTCCGAGACCAAAATGCAAGAGGGTAGTGATCGCCGGTGGCTTCATCAACCTGTTCAAGGACAGCTCCGATCGCGTACCTAGAAGCGTCAGTTCTAATGTAGAAGGGTCGGTCAAATTGGGGCACATGCAACGTGGCGACTTCGCAGAGGGCTGCCTTCAAGTGATGGAAGGCCTCCTCGCACTCGTCAGTCCACTTGACACGAACCTTTGAACCTGCCTTGCCCGCATCTCTCCCTACCTTCAATAATTCAGTGAGGGGGGCAGCAAACTTGGCATAATTCGGCACAAAAGTGTGGTAAAAATTGCAACAACCCAGGAATCCTCTCAACTCCGTGATCGTCTCAGGGCGCTTCCACTTCTGAATAGCGACGAGCTTCCCTGGACTGGGTCGTCGAGTGCCATTCTCTAGGAGAGAACCACAAAATTCGACTGATTTTAAAAATAATTTTCCCTTCTTTGGCCCACAAATCAGCTGATTGGCGTCAAGAATGTCCAAAACTTGGTTCAGCTGCTTCTCATGTAGGGCCACCAGCTCGGCTTCGGTCAGTCCCTCCCCCTCCGTCGCGATGATTATGTCATCTATGTACACACTCACGAAGGCACGAAGCTCAGGATGGGTTGTGAACAACACATCCTCCATCATTCTTTGAAAAAATGAGGGGGCGTTCTTCAGCCCCATGGGCATGACCGTCCATTGGACTGGGCCACATGGCGTGCACATACAGGTGAGAGGTCTGCTGTCCTTCCTCAACGGCATTTGGTGAAAGCCGTGACGGAGATCCAGCACAGAGAACAAACGACCTCTTGCCCTCTTGGCGATTTCCTCCTCAATGAGGGGCAGGGGGTGTGAATCCGCCTTGGTTTCGGCGTTGAGATTGCGAAAATCAACAACCATTCGCCAACCATCAATGGTGTTCTGGTCTGCAGGCGGTGGCTTCGGGACTGTGAAGGGTGAACAGCACCATTCGCTGGTCATACAACCCTCAAGCCAACCAAATTCCCTGAGATTTCTCTCGATGATTTTTCGGAGTATCTCATGTTTGTGTCCATGATTTTCATAAGGGCGCTGTTTTTTTGCCTTGTACCCTTCACGAAGCTCGATGAAGGCTTCACCGAACTGTCCACGGACTGGGGGGTCTTTGATCAACTTCCCTGAAAGGGTTGTGTCCTTCCGTTCCTCAAAAATCTTTTCTCTTGACTTGGAACACAATTCAGTGTCCACCTGATCGCCAGGAATTACCGTCGAAAAAACTTTGGCGACTTCTTCGGCTTTGGCAGGAAGAATCTTCTTACGGATGTCCCTAAACAGGTCCGTATCAACTGCCTCTTGAAGATAGGTGGGTCGTGTGTCGAAATCCCAGAGATTCTCTTCATGATCCAGCTCCTCGAAAGGATCCATGAAAGCTTCCACAGGGGGTTTTTCATAAAAAACTCTGAATTTGCGGCGCGATTGGAGATTTTTCCTCGCCCGTGCACTGAAGATTCTTTTCGATGTCGACCGTATTGGGGAAGAGGGAGACGAGGCGGATCCATTGGACGTTGAATCACCTTGGGTATCTGACGGACAAAAATCAGAAAAAATAGATTCATCATCAGTACCACGCTCAACCTCAGATTCAGACCCAACACAGGAATCTGTACTAGAATCAGCAGAATTAGAGTCAGAAAGCTTTCCATCCACCAGGAATGCAAGCGAACTCCAGGACCGCTGTGGCAGGGGACCTGTGTCGTCCCTGGCATACAGCTTAATCTTCCTGGGAAGTTCGATGTAATCTACACAAATGTCCTGTAATTCCTGAAACCAAGGCTTGTCGTCCCACAAGGGCACAACTAAAATTGCCTGGGTTTTATCTTGTTTGATTTTGTGGATGACCTGCTGGATTAAGTGAAACGGAGGATTAATCCACAACTTCTTGTCCCATTTATGGGTCCAAGCGTCGCTAAAGTGCTTGTCAAAGCGCTTGTTCATACGGTTAGCAAAGGCATCATACTGGGGCCAAAAGGAATGGTGTTCATGAAAGTATTCACAAATTGCATCGCGCCATTTGTCGACAACTCTGTAGGATGAAGAGTGCCAGCGCGAAGGGCGTCGTGGCTGGGAGTCCCTACGAAGACATTCTAACTCCTGGGAGTAATCGGCACTCCCATTCACCTCTGCAATGGTGACATCTTCACCAAATTTTGGTGTCACCTTTTGCTTCAAAAATTCTTCTGCACTTTTAAACCCTGCGTGCAAAAAACGAAATTCAGGACGCTCCAGGGGACCTGACTCCAGCAAAAAACAACGACGATGACCTACGGGCGCTACCCTGTTCTTGCGAAGCCAAGGATGACCCAAATAAAGGTCATACTTTATGTCGGCACGATAGAAGTAGTCATCCTTAAGGACAACTTCTTCCACATTTTGCTCTTCCCAAAGGTCTTGAGCGACCAAATGAGTGGATATATAACAACCGCGTTGCCCACCTGCGAGAGAATGTCCAGAAACTCCCTCGAGGGTAACAGGATGAGGCGACTCAAACACGCAGTCGTCGGGTAAGAATGAATTGGATTGGAGATTTACCTCTGATCCATTGTCACACAAACAAGTGGCGAGGTGGAAATTTCCCTTGCAATCAGAGACCCACAGCTTTGTGACAAACTGACGGGCCCTGTGCTTGGACTGTACACCAACCTCGTCCACTACAACAGAAGGATCCGCTGCCGGATCCAGGGGAGAGGAGACAAGCGACCCTACATCAAGTAATGGTCGATCTGGAATCTGGGGATCATGCCTGAAATCGCCTGGGGAGGGGCGATTTTCGTGGCTCCCCTAGGCGTTCTGACCTCCAGCGGCTGCGTTAACATTGTGAACACAGCCTGATTCGTCGATCCACTCATCTTGGAACGGATCATCTGCTGGATTCAGGGCATTTTCGACATAATCTCGATCCGCATCGGACACCTGATCTGCACCTGAGACCTGATCCACACGATGGTTGCCCTTTCGACGTCCACGGCCACGGCCGCCGGATGATGGACCACCACCGTCGCCACGCCCTCTGCCCTTACCAGAGAAAGGGGTTCCTGAAGGATTTCCCTTACCTTTACCCTGTGATCCTGGAGCATTTCCTTTGTTTGTACCGGATTGAGGGGTTTGGCCTGGATTTCGATTTCCGCCTCCGGCGTTGCCATTGGGACTTGTCTGGCCGTTCGGCTGTCCACCGAAGCCGGATGGAGTCCGATTTCCTTTGCCTTGGGACCCGCCAGGGCCTCCAGTATTTTTGTTTCCACCGGAGGGGGTCGGATTACCCTTTCCCCCCTTTGCACCATGCACCTGTCTGTCATTCCTGTCTGAATTCTGCGAATTACTGACATTTTCACCAATCACCTTGTGATCGTAAGCAGACCATCGGTGATTAGCAGTAGAATGCGTCTTAGCTCGGTTCGTAGAACCTAAAAGAAGGCAGATGCTACAATGATCCTGAACATTCCGGGTGTCATTCACCTTTTTGTTGCCCTTTTGGGCCCCATTTTGGGTGTTTTGCTGGGTATTCTTGTTTCCCCCAAGACCCTCATGGAAATTTTGATTGGCGGCGTCAGCGAGCCGCTCAACCTCTTCCCACAGTTCCTGCGGGGTAAACGAAAACACCCATTTCCTGGCCTTCAGGCGATGGCCGTGGAAACTTACTCCCCTATTGAGGACTTGGACAAACAAGTCCCGATCCTCGTGTTCATTAAACTTGATTTTCCACGTGTTTTCAGTGAATTTCACCTTGGTAAACGACGTGGGGGAGCACTTTTGAAGTGCCTCCCTGACGGTAAACCGGTTGGCCGAGGCATCAAAGCCATCGATCTCCGCCCACCAGGTCTTGACCTTTTCTTCGGATTGTTTATTCCGAAGGGTGGCGGCGGTTTCGGAGGGGATCTTGTCAAAAATCAAATTTTTCAGCTCGGCACTAGAAAATTTTTCGCCTGAATGTTCAGATTCTTCTACGAGATTCCAGAAGCGCTGTCTCTTGTCTTGCACTTCGTGCAAGATTAATCGCGAGAACGAAGGAAAATTCTTCAACATCTGGTGATAATGGTCCTCTGGCAGTCGGGATCCACGTACCTCCAACTGTTCCCACACCTCATCAAAGGTAAGGGGGGAACTTGAATCCTCACGATCACTCCAGGTTCTGAGCCAAGTGTTGGCCGGCGCTCCCTCAAGGCAGTCCAAGAGCGCCATCAGGAACTGATCATCCTGGAGTTTTTGAGTCTTAACCCACAGTTTAAATTCCCGTTGGAACTGAGGCCAACGTCTGGGGTTTCCATTATACTTCGGTTGCTTGGCAACCTGGCGAAGTCGCAATGATGTAGGATTAAGGAGTGAATCCAGCCCAACACCGGCCGTAATGGCAGACACCTTGGCGGCATCATTAGCCACACCAGCTCCGGCGAGGGTCTGGGCGAGCAACATCTGGGCTATTGCATTGGAATCAACAGCAGGAAGGGTAGTACGGGAGGCAGTTCGTTTGGCATTCTGAGCCTCAGTCCTAGCCTTCGCCGATCTACTCTGAGATCGAGAGATTGTAACCCTTTCCTTTAGCTTAGTCCTGCTGATCCTTGCGTCGGTGGTCTTAGAGTCCACCGAAGGAGCAATCGAAAAAATTTCTGTCGCCTCCTCCGACGGTTCTGTAGTTTGTTCCACCGATGATGCGCCCTCAGACCTCATGTGGGTCTTGAAAAGATCTTTAATTCCCAGCGTCTGAACGATGAGTTGCATTTGATCTTTGAGCAATTGGAGCTCAGTATCTCGCTGTAATCTGCACGAGCAGTCGGCAGGACAGTACATACCGTGTCCTGAAGGGCCTGAGCAGGCTGTCGGACCGCTAATCTCAGTGGTTCGCAGCCAGGAGTCCACTTGGGGAGCTCCTTCAGTTCTAATTTCCAGGCTTGCCTGCCTAGCTGCCTCTAAAATTCCTTCCTCAACCGCGGCGGCTAGATCGTCGCGGATGGAAACAGAGGGATGAGGGGCGGAGGGCCCGGCAACAGGTGCCTTGGTCTTCTCCTTCGGGAAGGGGCTTGCCTCCCAGATCTGCAAAAAAATGGCAAAAGATTCATCTTCTTGAGAACACCACCACATCCTGGTATTAATTTCTTCTTGAAGAAGGAAAAAATATTCGAATAAAAAATCAGAGGCCATTCTTTCTTGACCTATCAGCTTAGACGTGGCTAATAGACAAAGGGCCTCAAGCGCCTCAAGGTTACGGGTCACTTCTGAAGACAAATGGTTGTCCCATTGTGCCCAATTGGCTGGTCGATTGTAGGTAGGTACCTCACCTGGACCACCCATCTCAATGTCGTCAATGTCGGCGTCGATGGTCTCAAAATGTGGACATTGGTAGGGAGTATTAGTACCTGCCAGGTCCGTAAGCTCCACCGGAGCGTTGCCATTAGCGTAGGCTGGGAGATTCCAGCTACTTGATGGCCAATTTCGACTGGGATCTTGATTGTAATCTGGGCCTCCACAGCTGCTGATTTGTGCCCTTCTTGGGCAATTTGGGCTTGCGCAAGGCAGTCCTCTCAAGACCTCGTTCGCACAGCACCACGGCAGCGTAATCGTTACGTCTCCGGAGGTTGCGGAGTCTACAGGGCCATACTGGGGAGCTAGCTGTGGTTGGGACACCAAAGGAACAACATTCAGGTAGCCTCTGCTACCATGAAAGTGCTGCCCTGGGTCGTTGAGGGTGCCGGAGGGCTCGGGGCCGGCAAGACCAGTGGGGCAGGCACGCGAGGAGTCTCCCTGGATGTTGTTATTGGGGGTAGAACCGGATACTCGAACACCAACGGAGGCGAGAGCAGCGACAACAGAAGCAAGGTCCATGCTGATTGTTATCCGGCAGAAAATCCCAGTCTATGAAGAAAATTGAGGGGAATTATTCTAAATACATCTGAGTGTCCAAAACTGTCTGAAAAGATTTAAATAATCCAATTATGTAAAAATGTTTGGCCGATCTGGCCCGCGAGCGCGCGTCAGCGGCAAATGGCGATTCCAGCTAAAATAGCGGAACGCGGCGGATTTACGGGAAATGGACCGCGGAATCAAATCCGGCATATCAGAAATATATAGGAAATATCCTGAGACTGAGCTGCGAGGCGGCGATTCCGCCGAAGCAAAGAAAATGACCAAAATGTAGCCAATCTGGGCAGAATGTCTGAAAATGTGAGCAGATGGGGCTAGCCGCACTTACACCTGAACGAGATGTCATTCGGGCCAGAGGAGGAGTTGTTCATGGACGCCAAGGGTTTATCAATGCCCTCCCCGGGTCAAGCGTGGGGTACCAAGGCTTTCCTGGTGGATGGGGCGCAAGCGCAGCCCACGGGTGATGAAGCATTCATCCGTAGGGTTGAGGCGGTGCCCATGCGGGTCATGTTTGAGCCCAGAGAGGGGACGGATCAGCCAATGGATGGCATTGACGTCCTGTCCCACGCCGAGATCGACCACGTCGTCAACTACATGCGGATGGGGATGCACGACCGTGTGGCAGCCAAGAAGAGGCGGGCCATGGTCACATCTCCGCATTGGTGGGATGACAAGAAGTTGGTCAGCGGCAGGTACGGGAAGGATGAGTTCGTGGCGAGGGTCATGGATCACATCGCGGACCAATATGATGGTCTGGTTGGGTCGGACCCGCCAACGTGGGATTTTCGAAGAATGGGGGTCGGTAGCGACAAGAACTCGGCTGATGCCGCAAAGTTCCGAAGATTATCGGTGGGAAGAGCTCCCCACGACGATGAAGACGGCATATCCGACGAGGAGAAGTCGGACTCGGACCCGGAAGAGGCCTATACCACAGTGCGGTCGGTTGTATGGATACCAAAGCAAGCGGCTGAAGAGGCCCAGGAGAACCCGAAGGTCGCCGAGCTGAAGGAGAGGCTGATAAATGCCTATCCGCGGCTATTCAGTGGCGTCGCCAACAAGAACCCTCCAGATCGTGGGAGGTTTGGCACAGCGAGGATCAAGCTGAAACCGAACCCCAAGATCTATCGTCATCGGGAGTACCAACTTCAGGGCGATCTGGCCGAGGCCATGAAGAAGTTGTTGGCTGAGTTTATTGAGCGGGGCTGGATCGAGCCCTCCGACAGTGAGTGGGCCAGCCCAGCCTTTATCGTGCTCAAGAAAGAAAAAGGGCGAGTGGAGGTTGGTGGTTGATTACAGAGGTTTGAATGAGCAAACTGAGCACGACTCGTACTCGCTTCCCCTGATCGACACCATCCTCCAAAAACAACAAAAAAAGCGGATATTCACGGTGTTAGACCTGAAACACGGCTATCACTGAAAGTGCTGCCCTGGGTCGTTATGGGTGCCGGAGGGCTCGGAGCCGGCAAGACCAGTGGGGCAGGCACGCGAGGAGTCTCCCTGAATGCTGCTATTGGGGGTGGAACCGGATACTCGGACACCAACAGAGGCGAGAGCAGCAACAACTGAAGCAAGGTCCATGTTGATTGTGGTCCGGCACAAAATCCCAGTCTATGAAGAAAATTGAGGGGAATTATTCTAAATACATCTGAGTGTCCAAAACTGTCTGAAAAGATTTAAATAATCCAATGATGTAAAAATGTTTGGCCGATCTGGCCCGCGAGCGCGCGTCAGCGGCAAATGGCGATTCCAGCTAAAATAGCGGAACGCGGCGGATTTACGGGAAATGGACCGCGGAATCAAATCCGGCATATCAGAAATATATAGGAAATATCCTGAGACTGAGCTGCGAGGCGGAAATTCCGCCGAAGCAAAGAAAATGACCAAAATGTAGCCAATCTGGGCAGAATGTCTGAAAATCTGAGCAGATGGGGCTAGCCGCACTTACAATCACCAGATGCCGCTACACCCGGACTCCAGGCCCTGCACAGCGATGTCGACGCCGCTGGGGCCCATGCAGTGGAAAGTGGTGCCTATGGGCGCCAAGAATGGCAACGCCGCTTTCCAGCGCATGATGGAGGACCTACTCGGTCCTGTCCGGGACTGTGCCGACCCCTTTGTGGATGACATTTTCATCAGGTCCGGCACGGAAAACATGACTGAGGACGAGCTCATCGAAGCGCATGAGAAAGATCTGCGCTGAGTGCTCAGCGAGCTGGACAAGCACAACATGGTGTGCAGGCCCACCAAAGCCTCGCTCTTCGTGAAGGAAGTGGAGTTTGCGGGTCACTGGCTGGTCACGGGCAATGCCGTCCCATGCCTGGGAAGCTGGCGTCCCTGCACCACTGGGAGAAGCCCCAGACCATCAGCGAACTCCGGTCCTTCATGGGGTTCTGCAATTACTATTCGGGCTATGTCCGGATGTATGCAGAACTGTCGGGGCCGCTGCACAAGATGCTGCAGGTGGGCAAGTTCGATGGCCGGAAGGGGAGCAAGAAGAAGCTGGCCTAGACCCCTGAGGCCGAAGATGCGTTCAGCCGCCTGAAGGAGCGACTCCTGGGGCAGCTGGGGCTATTCCTGGTGGACCCGGACAAGGGATTCGTGCTACGGACGGACGCCTGGGACTATGCTGTAGGGGCAGTCCTCGAGCAGGTCCGGGATGACGAGAAAAGTTTATAGTGGTTTCAGCACTGTGTTTTTGCTTCTCCTGCTGCTTGCTGTTGCTGTAGGGTGTCCTGCTGCTTGTTTTTGGAGATGAAAAGCTTTTGTTTGTTGAAATACAGTAAATCCAAGTCAATCCAGGATAGCCCAAGCCAGAAGTGTGCAAGGAGAAGAGAATTCAGGATCAAAGCATGAAGGGCTGCAGTGTAAACAGTGAAAGATGATTGGATATTCACAGAAACTGCAACTCAGGTCACAAATGAATGCATATTCACAAAGATAGCTGAAATGTTTTGGAAAAGAGTTGGAAAACTGCCCCATGGTCACTCTCTCTCCATAGTGCCATCTTAGGAGATGTGCACTCTTTGTTTTGGGTCCCATATGTGCTGAGGTGGCAGGGCATGTGGCGATCAGGTCACTGCCATGTCACATGGGATCTTCCTACTTAGCTAGGCTGACCAGGAATTGAACCCAGGACCTCTCAAAAAGAGGTGCCCAGCCCCCAAGGGTGCATACCACTAGGATAGCTAAGAATTCATGGAACAACATAGATAAATTCATAGGCCCTACTTTGGGTATGTCAGTTCTCAGTTAACTCAGGAAAAGATGATTTGCCTCACTTTGAAAGGGGATTAAGGGGTCCACTCCATATCCTGATTGGCTGTTTGGTTCCATAGGTCAAAATGTGTTATCACCAGTTTTGGTGGGACCAATACTAAGATAAAAATGCATGGATGCTCAGTGCATCTCTAATACAACTAGAGTATGCCTCAAAGCAATGGAAAAGCACTTTTTCTTACTCCCCCCTTGTGCTGTGGTGGCCACCACTGTCGCATTTTAGGAAAAAGGGAATTTTTCTTGGCCTTTCCTTGGTTTCCACATCTACTTTAAAATACCTATAGTTTCCCTCACACAGAAAAATGGGCGCTCACCATGGCTGGCGCTCTTTTGCTGCACTGTTTGTAACATTTCCTACAGAAGACTCAGCGCTCATGGCGCTGCCGGGGCTCCTGTGGCTTGGTTGGGTTAGTATGGGAGCATGCCAAACATATGCATATGCATCCCTACCTCCAAGACGCAGCGTCGACACAAACCCAACGCAAGACACAATATACACACTCGCATGGGTTCTCGTAAACCTGCTGGCGACCTGTGACCTGTCTTAGGGCGAAGGGAGTCGTAAAAAAATTAAAATTGCCCCTTGGTGGGGTCTTGGTTCTGCTCAGTCTCTCCAGGCACCTGCGTTTCGGCCCGAACACGGCCTACTCAGCGAGGCTGCGCGTGGGTATCTGCAGAGGCAGGAATGGGAGAATTATGGACGAATCCACGCAAAAGCGAAGCGACGACATCAAAATCCGTCAAACGACGGCCTAGAATTTTTCTGAAACAACACACCTGAGCAGAATCCAATTGTGCATCAGAAGCACATTTTTATAGAAATTATAGTCATCTCTGGATTTTTTAAATCCAGGAATTCATACGCATAAAATGGCGGCGCGCAGGAGCGGCTCCTAGCGAAGCGCCGGAAAATGGAGAAACAATGGAATTATAAATGTATGTCTCACGTAGTCTTGAAAAGGACGAGACACACATTAATAAATAAACATACAGATTCCACTCACACTAATAGAAGCTTCAAAAATTCAAGAATTCGAAAATCAATCGAAAAGACTTCAATGAATCAGGTATAAACTACAGGTATGCTCGTCTCGTATGCCGCATACACATTGCTCGTCTCGTGTCTCCGTGAACGAGTCTTGTAGCAGCGCTAACAACGATAGGACGCGATAGAGGGATTGATTAGAAAGATTGCAGATGATTAGCGGTCAGATCAGGGTGATTAGACATACACACAAGTGCATAGCAACGTTCTTCGCGTGCGCCCCTCACTTGCTCTCTCTCCCAGCGGTAGGTAAGGTGAGTAAGCCCAGGCGGGGCCACCCCCTGGTGGAGTCGTGATTGGAGTACAGATGGGCAGGTTTGCCCAACGCGATCGTGCATACTCGCGCATGCACACACGCATTAAAGGGTAGGCCACGCGAAGTGCGCTCGGTAAACCTTGTTTAGGCTACCCAGGGGCTCCTCGGTACGTTCTTTAAGAGAACCTGAGGAGTCCCTTAAAGCTTGCTTGCTTGACAAGGGTAGCTGCTCCTGCAGCGTGTTTGCGGACAGTGTATTATAGGTCACACTGAGAACCGTATAATACGGGGAGTGTGGCTTGGTTCCTCCGCCGCAAACGCCCTTTCATTTGCCTTTGCTTTACAGGTGGGCAGGTAGGGTGAGTGGTGCAGCCGCATACCATTTTTTTCATGCCCTGCTAAACAAGGGCGCAGATCTCACAAGCAAATAACTCCCCTCTGCCTGTGGCAGAGCAGGGAGTCCGACTTCTTCGACATCTGCGCCGTGCACGCAAGAGCACCTCTTCCCTCCAAGCCCTAGCAGGGGAAACGCGTTGTGGCGTCCCCTGTTAGGCCACAGTTGCTTAGTAGCGCTGTGTTCTCTTGTCATTTCACAGGAGGGTCGTTAGGACCCATGAGACCTTTGCCTTCGCAACGCCCAGTAGAGTGTGCGTGTAGGAGTGGTAGTCCTGAGTGGGGGCTTGAGCCAGTTGCCCCAGTGCTCGCCCACCAGGATGGTGCCACTGTAGGGTGTGTAGGACCTGTAGTGCGTGTGTCACTGTCCCACCCGTTTCCTGCAATTTTAGCAGGGTTGGTGGGCTGTGGCAGTGGTTAGGTGAGTGTTTTGGCCATTTAGCAAAACGGCGTTTTCATGCCTTCATAGCTTTTGGCCACCCCTCCCTGTAGTAGACAGATAGGTAGGGAAAACAATACCTGGATTAGTACGCTGGGTATTCCCCAAAGGTTTTGCGCCAGCACAGAAATTGGGCGCTTAGGGGAGGGGAGACCCGGGGCGTACCCCGTGGCATCAATAAGCCAACCCTCCAGGTTTAGCAAGCGTGCAGACTTGGGTATAATTAGGACACCACTTCTGCGGCTTGCTCTCAGGACCTTAGGACTAGCACACTCACACATACGCTTTGGCAGGTAAGGGTAAGGTTCAGTCCCTAGCTTTAGTCTTGGAGGCAAGCGTCTCAGCGAGCCTCAGCAACTCACCAAGGTTGTTCTGGGACAAGTAGTCAACCAGAACTGAGTTTAGCCGTCCCTCAGGTAGAACAAATGCAGAGAAGGGCTCCCAGGTGGCCTCTTCGACTCCAAACCCTTCCCAGAGGGTGAGGAAGCGCCAACCCTGGCGATAGCGGTGGCCTAGGACAGACTTCACCAGGTAGAAGCCCTCCTTAGCCATCTCCTCGGCGTTCATGTCAGGGAGTTCACCTTCAACTTCCATAGGGCTGGCAGCCCCTTGTAGGTCCAGAGCGGCGATTTCCTCGTCGTTCAGCTCCCACTCCTCCCCACAGAGGTCTTCAGGATCATAGTAGCGCTTCAGGTGTTGAGCAGCGCACACCAGGGTCCCCCCTAGACGCAGAGAACACCGCACGGTGATACGGTGTCCATCCACAGATAGAATCTTGTACGGCCCGAAGTATGGGTCATCGCTAGTAGAGCGTGGCCAGGCGGGTAGTCGACTGTGGTGCACCAGCACCCAGTCCCCCTCTTGGTAGGTGGCCGGTACTCGGTGCTTATTCTTCTTGTTCCACTGACGCTCCCTCACTCTCTGGAGCATAGCCTTGGCCTTGTCCACCTTCGCTTGTTGCTCTTGGACCCATTCACCCACAGAAGAATGGGTGTCCTCTGGATAGGGGGCATGTAGGAACCATGCCGGGCGCCCGAGGAATAGCTCATGGGGCGAGTAGCCAGTCGCTGAACTCTCTTGGGAGTTCATCATCAAGGATATGACGGGGAGTAGTCTCACCCAGTCCCTGGTGCGTTCAGTTTTGCACCATATCCGTACGTTCTCCTTCAGGACACAGATCTGTCGCTCACATAGGGGGTTGCTCGTGTGAGAGTAGGGAATCCCCGTAGACACCTGGACATTGAGGGATCTCAGGACCCTCTTGTACCAGCCAGTATCTGAGCGTACTCGTACGTCCTCATCGGAGTTGATCTCCTTGGGCGCCCCATAGACACAAAACCACTCCTCCAGGAGTATCTTGATAGTCTCCTCCCCGGTAATGTGCTTGGTACATGGGAACACCCTGGTAAACCTGGTCAACCCACAGGTTACCACGAGGGCGAAGTCATAGCCCCCGAACTTCGGCATCTCCGTGTAGTCCACGTATAGAACACTGTTGGCACAGTGAGGGATGGGCAGGGTCGAGTAGAGACCTCTGTCCCTGATATCCCCCGGTTTACAGTACCTGCACGGGCACTTGTCCACGATAGGCTGGAGGGTTTTCCGCAGTTGGTCGTCAGTCCACGTAGTGTGGAACCACTGCTTGAACAGCCTCAGGGTGCGGTCAGCACCCACATGACCACTGGACTCATGGGTCCACTTCAGCAGCGCTGGGACTCGGTCACTAGGCACCACGATACGGTCCTTGTGCCATAGGTAGCTCTTGTCCCTCTTCCACTGGTCTTGGTTGACCAGGAGGGGTTCAAGGCGTTTCTCCAGGCGCTTGTAGATATCCCCGAACTCCTTCAGGTACTCCGATTGTTGGAGTCCATCCAGGGGGCGTATCATCGTCATGTTGAGGTCCAGGTGGACGTCCATACGGCTGAACGCCTCCTTAGCCAGCGCTCCAGACCGGGCACCAATCAGGGCGTCGAAGTTGTTGCGGCCGATGTAGTCGGCACACTCGTTCTTCACTCCCTGGATATGGTGTACCGTCAGCCGTAGTTGACTGAGGTAGGTCCACCAGCGCCGTAGCTTGGCCTTCTCAGGTGGGGGACCCTTCTGGAAACTGCGGACCGGTTTCTGGTCGCACAGCCAGACCACAGGGTTACTCCCCAACAGTCGTGCTTGCGAGGAAAGCACCAGCATACCCGCGAGCAATTCCTGCTCATAGGTGGAGTAGTTCCCCCTGGTCTGGTTCCACTTCCAGTTCCAGTGGCCCAGAGGTACTAGGACCCACTTGTCGTCAGGGTAGCTGTGCTTGAGGGTTCCATCTCGGTTGAGACCTTCCGTCCCCCATTGGGAAATGGCCGAGTCGAACTCCTGCTTCTCTAGTGCTTGCCATTGGAACAACGTTCCACCACCGCCCACATTGCTGGCGTCAGTCACCAGGACAATCTCCCCTTGTGCCCTAGACACGCCCAAGCACTTAGCGTTGGCTACCTTGTCTTTGAGCTCGTCAAACGCTTGTTGCTCTTGTGGGCCCCAGCGCCAAGTAGTACTCTTCTTGATCAAGTCCGTCAGAACGGCGCTGGTGTAGGTGAAGTTCTTGATGTGGCGGCGATAGAAGTTGCACGCCCCAATGAAACTGCGTACATCATGAAGTCCTTTCTTGGGGTCTTCGTGTCGTACCTTGGCATCCATCAGGGGTTTGGCCTTAGAGGCCGCTGGGGTCCACCACCCATAGCCAACGTCAAACCCCAGGTACTGCATGGTCTCCTGCATGAACTCACACTTCTCCAGCTTGAGTCGTGTGTGGTTCTCCTGGCAGACCGCAAAGAACTCACCCAAGAGGATTAGGTGATCCTCCTGGGTATTGGTCCCGAGGCATACATCGTCGATGTGAGCCTCCATCTGGGCACCACGGGATATGAGCTCCTGCACCTTAGGTCTCCTTCGTAGGATGGACAAGATCTTGTTCATCAGCTCTTGGAATAGAGCGGGTGCGTTAGCCACGCCAAACGGCATGACCTTCCACTTGAACACCCTCCCCTGAGGGGTGATGAAGGCCAGTAGTTCCTGTGCGTTGGGCGTCAGGTCCACTTGCCAGAATCCGCTTCGCTTGTCCATCTTGGTCTTGTAGCGACAGGAGGCTATCTTCTCCAGGGTAGACTCCATATTGAGAATGGACCCTGAGTGGTTCAGCGTTTTCTTGTTCAGCTCTCCGTAGTCCACTACCAGCCGTTTGGCTGTAGACCCAGGTTTAGCCACCAGGAAACAGGGGCTGCAGTGTAGGGGGTAGTCCCCGTCCTTGTACTCCAGGACTAGGCCAGCGTCGATACATTCTTGTATCTGTCGCTCAATCTCGTCGGCCTGCTCTTTAGGAGCTGGATAGGGTCTCCTCCGGATCTTGTGACCCACGAACTCGGGTTTCAGCTTGAGGTCCATCTGTACCAGCTTGTCACATGAGGCTGGAGGGGGTAGTTCTCCGAACACCTCCAGATAGGTCCTTATAAGCGTCTGTACCCGCGGGTCCAATATCTTGATCTTGTCCTCCATGTCCTCGTCAGAGTGTAAGTTGCTTGTCCCCTGAGTAATAGACGTCGGGAGGTGGTCCTCCACCGACTCTTCACCCGTGGTAGTATCCTTCAGCCCTTGGTAGGCGTATAGAACGTCTTGTTCAACCATCTCCGATGGACGATGGCAACATAGGCACGCTCAAGGGGGTTCACATACACATTCCTCCGAGAGGTCGTCCTCCTCTGGGGTCCTCACATGGGCGCCCCACACGCTCTTCATGAGCTTAAGATCTACCTCCCTTTGCCAGGTGGTGATCTTCTGTTCGAGGTCCTCCTTCAATTGGGATAGGTCTCCCATACGTCCTTGCTTCAGTGGCCATGAGCTGCGGGTAGGCTTCGCGTAGCATAGCTTTTTCGCCACCAACTTCCTCTTGGAATCCACATACTCCCTGAGCCTGGATCCAGGGTCCAGCTCCTCGTCCACGGGGTCTTCCACCCTCATGGAGAGTAGGGGTTTCAGTGGGGCGACGTACTCGGCGTTCTCCACTTCCTCCACACAGGTCTGCACGAAGAAGGCGTCGTGCTCAGTTTCGTCATCTGAGTGGATAGAGCTACGTAGCTCAGATAGTCCACACTCAGAGACTCCATCAGGAACAGGTACATGACAGGGAGAGTTGGGGGCGTTGGTGTCAGTCACGACGTACTCATCTCCTCCGGGTGTAGTCTCAACAGCATCTTGAGGTCGTAGGCGATCCTTCAAGTCACCCAAGGCGAGTCCGTCGCTTTCTCGTTGTATAGCCTGGACCAGAGTCGGGTCCAGATCCTCCCAGGGGATGGAGGTTAGACCTCCGTCCACCACGCTCAGCATACTCCCCCATCCGGGCTTCCCAATAGGCGTCTTGCGTCCCAGAGGCACGTAGATGGCCTCATCAGGCAAACGAACAGAGCTGATAGTCAGCCTGTCCAGGAGGTTTCGCCAGTACTCGTTGCCCCCATCGGCTCCCCAATCGGGGGAACACAGGACCATACGGGAACGTTCCAAGGCCACCTTGGTCAGCACCTTCCCCAGTTCACTGAACCTGGGGTTCCCGTAGGCCATCCCGAAAGAGGGCCAGTAAAATTTGTAGCTGCAGTTCTTCCCCTTGCTGCAGTAAAGGTCCAGTACGTGCTGCTTGTCGCTGGCGAACAACTCCACACTCAGGTCTTCTCGAGAGTAACCCAACTCCTTCAGACCTTGGTCTAGGACCTCCCCCAATAGTTGATAGTCCTCAGTTTTGGAGGCCGCCGTCATGTTAGAGGGCTCCTCCTTCGATAGCCTCAGGTAACTCGAGGTATGTTCCGACTGCTCCAGTGGCACAGACTCTTTGCCACTGCCGTGGTCCAGGTAGAGGAGGTAGAGCGCTTGCAGCGTCAGGGATTGTATCTGGGAGTGCTGTACGAAGAAGTCAGTACCCAGTACAAAGTCGAAGGCCTCAGTGTCCATCACATAGAACCGATGGGCGATAGTCCGGGAGCCCATAGGTACCTCCACTTCACCGTCCCCGCAGCTGTGCACCACATGTCCATCCCCCATGCGTATAGCGGCGGTGGTCATGGTGTTCTTCAGGCTCCCACAAGGTAAAATTGTCTTGGCCACTATAGATATGGTGGCGCCAGTGTCCAATACCCCCAGGTATTCGTGTCCCCCTAGTCGGATACGTACCCAAAACACCAGGTCTTGGGTGCCACCAGAGCGTCCCCGTCAGAACTCCGCGGGACAGGTCACCTCGAACCCCTTGTTCCGCAATTTGCGGGCCATCCTCATGAAACGGCTCCTCTTCTTAGCGTTGCCGTCATCACCACCTTCATGCTCACGCTTGGCTCCTTGTTCTTGCTGGGCCTGCGTTTGTGAGCGTGTGGTAGGACCAGACTGCCCTCCAGAGGGCTCGGAGTTCCCCCCTGGATTAGGGTTGGGGTTGCCCCCGTTCTTGTCCTTGTTCTTGTTGTCGGGCTGGCGGTTAGCGCCTCCTCCTCGTCCACCTTGACCCTTGTCTTGACCACCTTGACCACGTCCTTTCGACTTGCCCTTGCCGGAGTCGTTGCCTTTGCCTTTGCCTCCACCTTTGCCTGAGCCTTTGCCAGGATCTTCACCCTTAAGCTTCGCCGATGGGCGTTGCTTATGGTAGCACTCATCCTCGTAGTGCTTCCGCTTACCGCAGAATGCACACGTGATGGTGCACCGGTAATGATCCGGCAGCTTCGCTTTGGCGCCGGTGTTCTTTTCCTGCTGCTTCCCCTGGACTACGAAGCAGTCTCGCTGCTCGCAGTCAGGGGTGTGCTGCAGGTGGCCCTGCTCGTCTCTGGCATCACACCAGAATAGCTCCTTCACGTTCTCCATGCTACGGGCGTGGGCGTGTTTGGGGGTAGTCCCCTGCCCAGGTCGGGACCCTTGGTACCCTTTGCCATGGCCTCCAGAACCTCCACCACCAGGACGGTAGTTGTTCAAGTGCTGGTCGCTCTCCTTCTCCAGCGCCAGCTCCAAGAGTAGCACGCATAGGTCCTCGTAGCGGAGGGACCTAGCCTTGCGCTCCGCCGTCGAACGGCACTCGTCCCATAGCTCTCGAGGGAGCTTGGCCACCAACCAGAACAGCAGGTCGTCGCTGCTGTAGGAACCGGGCGTCAGTCGTCCAGCCCAGTGATCCAGGTCAGCCAACAGCTCAGATACCCTGCCAGGTTTGGGGTTGTTGGGCAGCACGGGCAGGTTCTGGATCTCGGCCCTGATGGAGAGGTCGGTTTCGTAGGTCGGGTACTGCCTCTCCAGGGCAACCAACACATCGGCAAAGGTGGCGGAGTTAGTCACGATCTGCCTGACCTGCTTCTCCAGGTACTTGGTCTTGCAGCACTGCAGGAGCAGATCGCACTTCACTCGCCCACTAGCGTGGGTTTGGCCGGTCAGTCGTAGAAACCGGCCAAAGTTCTCAGCGAACTCGCTGAGGTCCTTGCCTGTGAACTCAGGCAGGTTCACCACGATCTTGGAGGTGGCAATAGCCTTCGCCTCCTGAGTCCTGTGTCCTTCAGGGCGTCGGGTCTTCTTCTTCTTCTTCTTCTTCTTCTTACCCTTGGGGTCCTCGGGGTCCTCAGGGTCATCGTCATCTGAGGGCGAAGAAGAATCCATCGACGGCGGCTTGTCATCGGAGGGGTCTCCGCCAAGATCACTAGAGCCATAAGGCTCTACGTCCACCATAGCCCTTAAGGCTGTTAGCCCCAGCCGGTCCAGCTCGGCCCTCGTCGAGTTTGTCACGTGGCTGTAGGGCGGCTGGGCCGTTCTCGGCACGAAAGGACTTCTCGGAATAGCTGCAGGCGTCGGCATCGGTCTGCTCCTCAGGCTCCCCAGGGTATTTGTCAACCCTGCCGCCAGGTGGTTAGCCTGTACTCGGTGGGGTGACATTCCCACCGAGATAGGTGACGCTTGGGGCGGGATCATCAGGGGCTCCAGCTTCTCTCTGATCTCTTGAGTGAGGTCGCCCACGATTTTTGAAGTGGCTCCTCTGAGCACCTCGTTGATCTCCGACCGCGTCAGGGACCTGTTGGAGGATCTCCCCGATCCTCTACTCTTGCCTCCAAGGGACTCAGGTCCTCTCCTCAACCCACTCAAGGGTGCATACCCAGGTGCATACCCAGGAACATCCATATAGGTTCCAGTAGCGGGTAGTGGATGGGGATATTCAGCCGCATACCATCGCGGCGCAAAGCTGGAAGCCACCGGCTCACTGGCAGTAGTTGCCTCAAGGAGCGCAGTGGTAGGTGGGCCCATACCATAGGTGGGGTAGGGAGGCATGCCAGTAAAGCCTGTGCCCTCTGCAATAGGCGGGTTGGTTGTGGAAGTGGACGTTGCAGCGGCTGGGAGTGTGGTGGTTATAGGAGAGGGTGATGCGTGGAGGCCAGAAGCGCTTGGTGCGCCTTCGAAGGTAGGGTCATGCGTCAGGTCTTGCCCTTGTTCCTCTCCTTCGTCTGCTTCTCCTCCAGCATCCTTCTCGCTCTCGTTCTCTCTCTTCCTCTTCACAGGCTGAGTGGTGACCACCTCCTCGACAGACAGGGCCCCGAAGGCCGTCTGGAGTCCATCCAGGGGGTCCTCAGCCGCATCCACTGGCCCATGTAAGGGCTCCGCCGAAGGTACAGCGCCAGGTGCTGGCCTTGCCGGTGCCTCAGGCGCTGGCGCTGTCTTCACGTCGGCGTCCTCCTTTCTTGCATCCATCTTAGTCCGCCCTTCTGCTTATATTTGCCTGTACCCGGAGCACTGGGTGTACGGCGCGGGGTCGCTGCTGGTGCACAGAGACAGGCTGCCTCTTGCTACCAGAAAAGTTTATAGTGGTTTCAGCACTGTGTTTTTGCTTCTCCTGCTGCTTGCTGTTGCTGTAGGGTGTCCTGCTGCTTGTTTTTGGAGATGAAAAGCTTTTGTTTGTTGAAATACAGTAAATCCAAGTCAATCCAGGATAGCCCAAGCCAGAAGTGTGCAAGGAGAAGAGAATTCAGGATCAAAGCATGAAGGGCTGCAGTGTAAACAGTGAAAGATGATTGGATATTCACAGAAACTGCAACTCAGGTCACAAATGAATGCATATTCACAAAGATAGCTGAAATGTTTTGGAAAAGAGTTGGAAAACTGCCCCATGGTCACTCTCTCTCCATAGTGCCATCTTAGGAGATGTGCACTCTTTGTTTTGGGTCCCATATGTGCTGAGGTGGCAGGGCATGTGGCGATGAGGTCACTGCCATGTCACATGGGATCTTCCTACTTAGCTAGGCTGACCAGGAATTGAACCCAGGACCTCTCAAAAAGAGGTGCCCAGCCCCCAAGGGTGCATACCACTAGGATAGCTAAGAATTCATGGAACAACATAGATAAATTCATAGGCCCTACTTTGGGTATGTCAGTTCTCAGTTAACTCAGGAAAAGATGATTTGCCTCACTTTGAAAGGGGAGTAAGGGGTCCACTCCATATCCTGATTGGGTGTTTGGTTCCATAGGTCAAAATGTGTTATCACCAGTTTTGGTGGGACCAATACTAAGATAAAAATGCATGGATGCTCAGTGCATCTCTAATACAACTAGAGTATGCCTCAAAGCAATGGAAAAGCACTTTTTCTTACTTGACGGGTCGCACGTATCCGTGGCGTTTTGGAGCCGGATCCTGGCCGAGGGCCAACGTCGAACCTTGACCGCGAGGGAGAAGGAGACGTACGCCATTGTTTGTGCGCTCAGGAAGTGGTCTGGCCACATCAGATTACAACCGGTGGTGGTTTGCACGGACCATCAGTCCTTGCAGAGCTGGCACAAGGACCACGTCGACACCCCCTCGGGACCGGCGGCAAGGAGGGCCCGGTGGCACGAGACGTTCACCAAGTTCGACCTGAGCGTCGTGTATGTCCCGGGGAAGGACAACACTGTGGCAGATTGCCTCAGTGGATGGGCCTACCCCTGCGGGCAAGGCGTGGATGAACATATCCAGCCATGGGGACGCCGAGGAGACCGAGGAGGCGAAGCCCATCATCGAGATGGAGAAGGCCATGGAGCAAGAGGGGGTCAAGTGCTTTGTGGTGGTGGCAAACCGTACAGACCTGGCCAAGTTCCGGGGCGCCCGAGTCCAAGCTATTCCTGAGGAAACCCTCGAGCAATGGATGGTGGCCCCCGTAGAGCTAGTCAGGTCGGTGCTCACAGAAGACTGGTCGGATGACTATGCGGCATCCAACCACTGGAGCAGGTACTGGAATGCCGTGAGCGCCCCGTCGGACAACGAATGGCCTGAGGGCTTGAACGAGGATGGGGATAAACTGTTCCTCAAGAACAAGCTATTGGTCCCTGAGAACCAAATGGAAGCGCTCATTGACCACTGGCATAACGCCCAGCTCATGCATCCTGGTCGGGACAAGATGCAGCAGGACCTGGAGTGGCGCTTCAAATTCCCACCGGGGTACTACGCCATCCTGGACAAGTACTGTGGCGACTGCGCCGTGTGTCGGGCCACGAAGAGCCCCAACCACTCCACGGCTGGCAACCCGGTGTATACGGCTATACCCCAGGCCCCTATGCGGTCTGTGGCCATGGATGTATTCGCCATGCCAGAGGTCACCGTGGAAGGAGAGACCTACGACTGTGTCATCCTGGCGGTGGATAGGCACAGCGGGTATATCGTGGCGGTTCCTGGCAAGAAGTCCAAGAAGAAGGACAAGAAGGACAAGCATGGAGTGGGTCTGCAGGCCAAGACCGTCGCTAATGCCATGATCAGGCATTGGCTGACGATTTTTGATGTCCCAGCTGTCATCTGCAGCGATCGGGGCAGTCAATTTGTGGGGACGTGGTTCAAGACGATGTGCAAGCACATGGGGATTTGGCACGCCAAGACCGTGGCGTACCACAGCCGGTCGAATGGCCGGGCTGAGGTGGCCGGGCGGCAGATGTTCGAAAAGTTCCACCAGCTGCACATTGACGAACCGGACCGGAATCGGTATAATTCGCTGTGGAGAGTGCTCCAGGCGTACCACGACCTTCCGGGACCCACTGGACTGTCGCCCCATCGTATCCTGTTCCTACGAGATTGAGTGTCACGCACTCTCCCGTGGTTGAACAATGGCAAAATGGCCCGGGATGCGAGTGTTATGATGGCTGAGGCGGACGACACGGCGGCCAAGGTGTGCAAGGCACTTCAGGATGAGCATGAGAAGAGAGCCAAGTACTTCAAGCAGGGAAAGGTCCAGAAATATGCTCTCAGAGATACCGTATGGGTGGAGCGGCACCACAAGGGTGTCCTGTCCAGGCATCGGCAGGCATCTTGGTATGTGCCGGGGGTAATCGTTCGGAAGGTCGGGCACGATGTGTATGCGGTTCGTGTGGGGGATAACAAGATCGTTGGACCGTGACCATACCCAGCTTCGTCCCCGAGAACCAGACCCCAGCGGACGTCCCGTCACCTTCGAGTTCACAGCCGGAGATCTGGACTCTGATGACGAAGGGGAGGATGACGACTTCACCGCCGAGAGGATCCTGACGGACAAGCCAGACCCGGGGACGCCTGGGGGGGGGCTTTATAAAGTCCGTTGAAAGGAATTTGCTGCATCCAGGGATTCTTGGGAATCTCCGAGCAGTTTCGTGCCGAGGTTTTCCACGGTCTGGATGGAGTATCTAAGGAGGAAGAACATCTCTTTGGATGTCAAGGACGTGTTGGTCCATTTGGTGGCTGCAGCAGCACCGTAATGGATCCCCCTTGGCGTTTTTGTTTGTTTTTGTGCTTGGGAGACGGGTGAGGGCGTTCATCCGGGGATGTTTGGGCCTTGATTGGCCATATGCCCCCTTCACTCGGTCTCCACACATATATATTTCATTGTGGTATACGTATTTAGATCGATCGACGACGTTTCTCTATCTTTGATCCCCTTGGTCCATGTTGTAGATCAAGAGGAGACCGGATATGGCGGAGGGCACCCATTATGAGTGTCCTCACCCCTCCCTTGGGGCATGGGGGATGCCTACGCCGTATATGGGGCCTCCATGTGTCCTTGGGACATGGGGGGGGGGGGATGGAGCCCATTGGGGTCCTCCCGTCCTCTCTTCAATGACTTCCGAGCGGATACAACGCTCTGAGAAGGGGGGTGAAGCCAGTTCGGATTCCCGTGGCCATCTTTGGGTCACTTGGGGTGTGTATCTATGTGCCGGCAAGCCGCCATTGGCTGATATCATACTCTCCCATCCACCTGACCTAACCTGATGTGATGGTGTGATAGGTTTGGCCATTCCAGCTATGAGCGGCCATATTCAATACCGAGGCGCCGCTGGCTGAGATTTATATATCAGAATATCAGGAATCAACAGGGTTTTTTTATCATAATGTTTCCGTAATTTCTCAGCCTTTCGTTCTGATTGTCAATGTATCGGCGACTGTCAGTTGCCTCGCGATTTTGCGGTAACCGATTGGTTAACTGTTATTTCCAGATATTTTAGCGGAAACCCCGATGAAGGGTTCAATTTCATCAGAAAAGGGTTCGTTGCTTCTGCAATTTTCATGTTATACACTCGCAAAATTAATCCGATTTTTTCAGACATTCACAATAGGATTTTCAACCTCGAGGTCGCCGCACTAGATATGATGAATTTCGAGTGGTCCTACATTTTTCCCCGATCACGAATCAACCTTCCTTTTGTTGTCTCCTTCATTTTTCTTGGAGATATAGGCGAAACAAAATTGATTCGTGAGGCCACTTTGAAAGGTCATATCTCCGGCTCAGGGCGAGGAGTTACAATTTTGAGATATGGGCTAGAATCGCCTTGGTGTCAACTTAAATTAGGAAGCGTCAAACGCCTTTGATGTGTATACATGCCTGGTGTAGCAAGGGATAATGGTCAAGAGGGTAGAAAGTGATATATAACACTTGGACCATGCAACCGAATATTTTAATGCGACTTTCGAGTGTACCGCATGAGTGTTGGTGTTGCATAGAAACTTTCCTTGGGTTCCTACGTATGTTTAACGTGAAGTTATGTCCATGGAGGGGCATGGCATACCATGGTGGGAGCCACTTTTTGAGGGTATGTGTTATATGCATGGTTTGTGCTTCGCTATGCTAACGCCCATGTTATATATCTCCGTTTGTAGGAAGATATGTGGAGTCATACGTGGCAAGGGCTTGGCCCATGTCCCAATGGTGAGCACCATAGCGCTAGACTAAGTCTACCGCACATATAGTGAATGTGGGAGGGCTTATGAAGCGACCCACAAGCGCCACTATCAATTTTCCCATTTTCATTGTGCGTGTCGGGAGGAGGTTCGAAGGTGTCCCTATGCGTCCATATGGGGATCCAACTCGGGGGATTGTTTGCAAATGGTCCCAAGCAATTGTGTTTTGAACCATATGTTGATACCATGGGTGAGCGAAGTTATATACTATTGTGATTACTTTGAATTTGGCAATATTTGCATGTTTTTGACCTCATTTTATGCTCATTTTTGTATTTGATGTGCTCAACTGGTCGGCTAACAGTAAAGTGCCTAGAGATCCCTGAACTATTTTATGTTGCTTATATGTTGGCATATGCTTCGGTGTTGCACCTCACCATATGCCAGATCACGTGGTCACTTTGGCGTGGCACACGAGGCCTCACAAAATTAGGTCTCAAAATCGTGAGTTGACTTGTGAAGCATGGCATGTGTATATCCGGACGGGGTTTGGGAGCCAATGTTCGGATATTCTTGGGCATGGACCTTTCGTCTATATCACCCTTGTATATTACTTTTCGGTTTGACACATGCATGGAGCATTTGAATACTTGCCGTATGCATTTTTGAGTATATAATTGATTTTTGGGCACAATGGTGTGATTTGCCTAATTTTGCTATGTTGTGAGGTCATCTTCATGGGGCTAATCTCCAAGCCCAATCAACTCCAAGTCCAACCAAGGTTATGTCAGGGTAGGACATGGTCCTGAGTGCCACTCTAGGTCATGACACGCCACCTCCCCTATTGGGCTAGGATTTAGAGGCTTGGGAGGGAACACATTTTTGGGGTTTGTGTAGTGACTTTTGACACATGGCATTTATTCATCTTATTTGACTTGGTTCAGGGCATCATGTTGGCGAGTCAAGGGAAGGTCCTGAGTCCAGGGAATGAGGGGTCTATGGCTGTGATTGTGTATGTTTCCATCCTTCCCCAACGTTGCTTGATTTGTGTTCATATGCCAAATTCAGGGCTTCTTTTTTCATTATTCTATTCGTGCAATTCTATGTACATGCCCAACGCACGTGTCTCCGTGTGCACCGTGAGACGACTGGCGTGTTGAAAGGAATTGTTGAGTGTCAACGCGGGACCTCAAACACCCTTGGAAGCCCTCAGTGTGGATTGATTGGATTTGGATTGTAGTTGGGAGTGGGTTATTGCAAGGGATCAGGATTTGTGTGAAGGAGCCACATTTTACTATTTTTTGTGGGAAATTGTGCAGGATAGGGCAAGATCATGCAGAACCTGGTGAGAAGCAAGACCATAGGAGTGACAGGAAATGGTGCAAGGGGTACAGCAGGGGCCGGTTCTGGTAGGGACGTCCTGTAGTTCAGCGATATGGACTGTCCTGGCACGGGGGTGAAAGGGGCTCGGGCAGGTGACCTTAGGCAACAGCCTTGAGACCCTTGATCTCTTAAGATCATCGGCCAGGGTACTCAGTCCGGGGGAGGGGGAGGACAACTCTGGCTTGGGTAAGGGTTCTGCAATACCCAGTTTCGCCTTAGTGGCCTCCGATAGGGCCGTCACATCTGGATCTTCTGATCCAGACAGAAGTTTGGCCAGCAGTTTGGCCGTATGATCCAGGGCACCGTAGGTTGGCCTTGGATGATGTTGTCCCTCAACTCGAGTCGGGCCTACTTCGGGAACCCTTGGGGTTGGACAACATGCTCTTGGATACTCGGGTCTCGGTCGTCTTGGCAGGGATGCGGTCTCGGCTCTGTCGGACGGCGGGCCAGAGTGCGTGTAGGACCCTAGGTCCGTACGTGGTCTGGATCCGTGTACTGCCAATGGCTCCTCCCCGTCTTCTCCACGAATGGATTTGTAGTACTCCTCATGGAGGATGTATTCATCCATTTTCTTCCTCAGTTCCTCGTATTCCTCAGAGCCTCCAATCGCTGTTGAGGTGATGCCGGACAGGCGGATCGGGAGACTGAGGCTGCTACGCGCCTGTGGAGATGATGCAGGCCGTCTCCACCGTGCGCCGCTAAGGCCTCGGTGGTAAGGATTGTATTTTCTTGCGCCCTTCTGCAATCTGGATCTCCTTGAGACCCAGATGCGACACTGAGATGTGGAGCTCGGTAAGGTGGTTCACTCATAGGGTAGGCCATGCTGCGCATTTGTACTTGGACAGTTGTTATGGGCCAGGTCCTGACGCTTGGCGTGGACATGATGAACTTGTTGTTGAGCTTTGTGTGCTGCAGTTCTTCTCAGGGTCGGTTCAAAAGGTCACAAGGGACTGTCTCTGCTACCGGAAAGATGTCCTTGATTAGTGGCCTAGATATTTTGATGAAATCCTGCAGGTTTTGAAGTTGAAAACCCAAACCAAAGCAGCAAGTAGAGCAAGAACAGGATGTGGATCCAATCAATGAATAGTTTTGAAATCCAGTGTAACACAGAAGGGCTGCAGATAGACAAAGCAGGTATAAACACAAAGATTCAATCACAAATGGATAATACAAAAGATTTTATATGAAAACTGGACTGACTCTAGCCTCCAAGATAGCATCAAGCACTTCATGTGCACTCTTTTGGGTGAAATGGTGCTGGTTGGGAATGTGGGGCATAGATGTCAGGCCAACACAGAAAATGACTTGGCCAAGCAACTGAATTCAGAAACAGTTAAAACGTAGAACCACAATAAGTGGTAGAACTAATTGAGTATAGGGGTCTTGGGGTGGGAGACCACTAGGCTTAACCTCCAAGGCCTAAAGCATGAAATGCCTATTTTATTTCGGTATATCCACCGTGAAGGAAGGTACCTCCGCTCAGTTGAGTGGTAGGGGTAAACTTCATGGGGGGCTAGGGTTACAACCCTAGTTACCTTGAGAAAGTGTACTTTAGGCTTCAAAAGAGAGATAAAAATACTTAAGTTAGTCTTAGCATCAACAAAAGGATTTTAAGGGGGGCTTGGCGTGGATCCAGCCCTCCAAGAAAGACATGGCAGTGACTTTTTCTTACTAGCACTGGTAGTCAAGGACACACTGGCGGACCCTGTGTTCGATGATCATGCTCTGAGACATGTATTCCGCTGCTATATCAGCTGCCCTATTAGTCCGCCCCGCACTAATCTCTATGTGGGCGCTCTGTGTTGCGTCGATGACGAGCCCCATAACAATTTGCCAATGGATTGGGTTAACCACGTCCGCATTCTTGCAGCTATGGCGGCAAACATGTTGCCGACGCGTTAGTTGCCGGCCAGTTTGACATGTATATACCGCTGCATGAAGTTGTTGCATAGCACAAAGCTCGTGATGGTTTTGATCGCCACTCCACTTCTTCTATGCGAACTTTCTAATACCGTCAGTCCTTGGTCACACCAATCCCACAAATCCGGTGGTGTGATTCCATACCTCGCCGGGTAACAGTGCATCAGGATTGTGTGCATATAGGTTGTGTGAGGGTGAGGTTTTCGGCTTCAAAGGAGGTGCATGTGGATGTTGCATTCCAACGGCGCAAATATTGACGTTTATGCCACGGGGCCGCGTTCGTGGTTCGTGGCGCGTCAATCTGCCACGCCCAGCAGTGGTCCCTTGCTTTGCGGGGACCGCATTTCTGCAACACCGTCGACACTGGTTGGTGGCAGGCGGTGTGGTGTTTCCGTCGTTTGAATGGCCGAGGACAGCCGATACTCATGACCCAGGATATGGCATGTTTCATCGCTACCGCGGTGTTGTTGCCAATGGCAAGGTGACTGGAACACCCACCTATGTATGTCCTAAGCGCGACTATCAGCTGGCTGACCTAAAGGATCTAGCCCGTAATTGCCGTATTGCCGTGGCTGCAATATATTTATCTCTCCATATACGTGTGATAGGAGGCATGGCGCATGGCAAAGAACGGATGTCCTGATCAGCCATCTGATTTCCTCTTTGAATGGATTCTTGGACATGACCCAAACAAATACAGAACTAGCATCCCTCCCTGTGTGCACCCTGGTCGGCCTATGTTGACCCATCATCTGAAGACATTTGGAAAGAGCAACACTTGAGCATGCAATTATGGGCAAACTTGTGCACCGACTGAGTAGTGCTTGAATACCACCTCACAGAGCCTGAGCAAGGAATTTGGAACTTGGGACTGACTGGGCAGACTGTGAAAGCCGCAGAAAATGCACAAAATTTTGTGCTGGGATGCAGGGTTGTAAGGGTTTGATAACTATGGCTTTCAGACACTGCAGCACAGCCACGTGAGTGGCACGTGGTACTTCAGAAGAAACGAGCAGAAAAAGCTTGGCTGGATCACCCTGTGTTTGGGTATTGTGCTGTGCAGCTGAGCCTACGGACGTTTTTGGGTCAGTGGCTTCGTGCTCAGACTCCAGATACAAAGGGGCCTCTAATGCACTATCCGAACTCGGAATGCTATGAAGAGCAGTAAGAATCACATCTGTAATAGAATGGGAACTGGCTTTCTTTTCTGTCTGCCACTTGATCGTGCACTCAGAGCCCTCCGCTGCGAGCACCTTATCCCCACCCTTGAAATTGTGCCCCTGGGCTCTGGCCAAGGTGGCTGAGTACCGTGCTTCACAAAATTCAGACATTATGTATGATCCGCTCAAATGACCTCTCTTCATAGGTCCCCCAGTGAAGGAAGACCCCTGTTCTTTGAGCAGATGAATCTGTGCACATGGGCTCTGGCCAAGGTGGCTGAGTACCCTACTTTACAAAATTCAGATAGTACCTGTGATCATCTGCGATGAACTCTCTGCATACGTCCCCAAGCGAAGGAAGACCCGTGTTCGCGCCAGGGGCCCCTTGTCCGCGGGCTGACGATTGCATTGAACATGTCTGGGCAACAAACAACATTTGTATAGTGCCTCGTCTTGCTAATCTGGTGCTCCAGAGGGGGTCTACAGGGGTGGGCGGGGGGTTGGTGGTCCAAGCTGAGGGGCGAGGGGGTGCCGCACACAGGTCAACAAGTGCTCCACATACGCACGTCCTGGTATGCATACGCAGCAATGTGCGGCAGTTCCAATCATCGTGCTTTCTTGCTCTGACCGCTATGTACACGCATTGGGTCACATGCTGTGCTATGGCTGCCGTGTTTTGTCGATCACCAAAGGCAGTCTGCATTCTACTACCGGAGCAGCTTCCGTGTTCCGTTTGACCCTGCACTATGGCTGGCACGCAATTGGCCACAAGTCAGTCGGTTAGCGTTAGGCTGTAGGATGGGGGAGTCGGGAGGCAGGCAGATTTATCGGTAATTCCTACGTTTTCTGGTTGAACTTACATCTGTACTAAACTCCAATGCAGAGACTTCATCACTGGACATAAAATCAGGCTCATTCTGACAGTCTGGCGACTCAATGGTGGACACCTGCGAGAGGACAAGTGAGTCGTCAAACAAGGGGTCACTAGGTAGCACCTCAGATTGACTCGCTGCCCCAAACAGTCGCCTCACTGGCAAATCCTGTTGTTGTGGCTGTGGGTCCTGGAGGGCCCGCAGCGTGAAGGGCGTGCACAGATCAGCGTCTCTGAGGGGGGTGACCTCCACCCCTGTGAGTCTTAAGCTAGGCTCACCATCCAAAGGGTCCCTTGGGGGGGTAGCCAGGGGGGTGAGGGGGGGGGGGTACCCTTGCCCGGACCGTGGCATACAAGGGGGAGGAAAGTCTTCCCGATAACGTAAGTTCATCTGCTTTGTCATTCCCTGGTATTCCTGCGTGACTTTGCACTTTGACCCGTGAGAATTGGGCCAAGGAGACATCTAAAATCTGCATCAAGTCAATCCAGAGATCTACATTCGTGACTGGGCCTTGGGCGGAAACCCAACCATTGGCACGCCACCGCATGGCATTGCCTTGCAGGCCCAAGTGCACATAAGAAGAGTGTGTCATCACAGCTACATGTACCGCCTGCTGGCCAAAGTGCATTACTACCTCCAGTACCGCTCTGAGCTCCGCTCGATTCACTGTTTGTCTGGTGTGTGGTGGTAAGTGTGAGGCCGACTCCCACCCCTGTGGGGAGCAACACCCCCACCCACCGATCCATCCCTCGCCTTTGACCCACTCCGCCGATCCGTCAGTAAATACTAGGATGCGCCCTGCCGCCTCATGGGTGGCAATTTCCTATTTTGCCGCTACTGCTAGCTGCAGTTTGTGTACCTGTTTACGATGTCGCTTGGCTTGTCGTTCCTCGGCCTCCCCTGCTGGAGCTGCATACTCAATTTTTTCCATGAGAAATGAACCATGATTTTTTTGGTGAACCAAAGACGCATAAAACTGTTGAAAAACCGCTGAGAATTTAGAAAGTGGTTCCCATTCCATCAGGCCCTTTACCAATTTAATCCAGACTGTGAGGAAGGTGTCAAACGTGGCAATGCCCCCCCTGAGGAGGGAGTTGCGCTGCGTTGGGGAGGGGTGGGGGGGTCAAAATCAAACTTGCTTCCTCACCCGTGCGGTCATGGGGTCCCCGCACACACCACGTCCCCGACAGGTACCTAGGGAATCACCCATAACACTTTTTTTTACCACTTCTAAAATTTGCGGCATTTGCGCTAAAAAAAATTACTGCGCGCAGAAAAAAAATGTCTGAGTTTTTTTTTTAGCGCGGAGTATTTTCTTTTAGCACGGAATATTTTTTTTTAGTGCGGAATATTTTTTTAGCTGAGAAAAAATATTTCCTCTAAAAAAAAAAATCCGCATCTAAAAAAAAATACAGAACCAGAAATCAGCCTAGGGAAGAGAGGATGTGGTGGAAATGAGGGGAAAAAAGTGGGGGGGAAATGGAAATGGGTGGAACTAGGTGAAAATTTAAAAATGCCATATCCCAATGTGGAAACAAAATCAAAACATACTCTCAAACAAGAATGATACCCCCTATCACTAGTATCACAAAGTATGGGTCTATAGCCTGCCACACGCCCAAAAAGTTGCACTCCGCTTGCACGTGAAAAATGTAAGTCGTGTACAAAAAAACCGTATAGTCGTGTAATTTTTTTTTATGCTGTAAATGCGTGTAATTTTTTTTTTGCTGTAAGTCGTGTCATTTATAAAAAAGAATTGAATTTTTTAATTTTTGCGGTAAGTCTTGTAATTTTTTTTTTGCTGTAAGTCGTGTAAATTATAAAAAAAATTGAAAAATTGAAAGAAATCCAACCTTTGCAATACATGCGCAATATGTACAGTTGCCGGTTCCGTACGGCACCCCATAGTGACCTTAACGATGGGACGCCGAGTCCACAAAGCACATAGTACTCTGCGTGGCCACCAATTAGTTGGGACTCGGCCAATATAACATAGTTTCACATGCTGTCATTGGCACTAGACTCAAAATCAGGCCCAAGAGAAGAGTCCTGACAGGGCCATGGCCAACATCCAGTGTGCCTGCACTGGGAACAAAATCAGGCTCAAGAAAAAGAGTCCCGACAGGGCCATGGCCAACGCTACTGCCACCTTTATAGGCCACCAAGGCACTGGCATGGGGCCAATATTATAGCAATCTTATACGCTCCACCATTGGTACACCAAACGGCGGAGGGAAATACATCCCACAAAACATGCACCCGCTACAAGTAGTTGCAGAATGCACGCTTGTAGATCAAGTCCGTTTTTGTGTCAGCGGACTTGGGCTTTGCACCAGGATTGGCGTTAAGCTGACAAGCGGCACGCAACTCTGGAACTACCTGCTTGCACAGGTCATCAATGAAAAGATGGTCACGCTCCAACTGGCCAGATGCACCTGCTGGGTAGCCATCCGGCACCTTGCGCCACTCTCCACGGATGAGGACCTTGGGACGGGTGTCCTCCTCCTCGGTGGGAGTGTCCACGGAAGGGTGCGGCCTGGCCTCCGGGCTTTCCACGCTCTGCTCGGCGGAGGCCTCCTTGCCTTCGAGTGGGGTGGGGGTGGCCTGAACACTGTCCTCCTTAGCCGAAAGTGCACCTTCAACTTGGGTGCTGGGGGGGGGGACTCAGGAGGGCTAGCAAGCTCGATCACGCCCTCCACATCATCACCAGGTGCTTGAGCGACCCGCACAGGACGATCAGCGTTAACAATGCTGAGCACATAGTCCACAAAACCGGCAGCCATTGGGACAAGGGGCACATTGGAAAAAGTACCCCGGTGCTCCACCACCTGCTTTGCGATGTTCAAGCTTTGAAAACCACAAGACCAACCGTCCGTTTGGAATCCCAAGGCGCGGTGCTTGGTGGTTCGCGAAAGCTTCTTCAAGGCCGACAAGAAAGGACGGATCAAATGAGTGGAGCTTAGGGGTTCCCAAACCCAAATAGTGAAAAGCTCCAACCGGACACGACAATCGAAGGCACACACAAACCAGTGCAACCCTTCCTTGTCATTGGAATTAACCACAAAAATGTGGCGGCGGCACCACCTCATGTTCGTCATTCTTTCGCCGGATTCAACTCTCTGCATGTACTTGGAGAGTCTCTTGATATATATAACCGCGAGAGTCCACGCACGTGGTTCATCGATTTCATTGTGGCAGACCTCTTGGTTCAACCAACACAGCATATCCTTGTCGGTCAACCAATCTCCCACCCCCAAAGGGGTTGTTTCACTCGGAATGGTGCTCTCGGTACGCCTTTGGGGATTGGGAGGGTCGATAGGGGGTGCCTTGGGCAAGACCTTCTTTCCCTTCGCCTTCTTCTTTGGCACAGGTGCCGTAGGGGGGGGCGCAAAGAGGTCCACCTCTGAATCAGATGACTGGACCTCTTTTTTCTTCACCTCCATACGTGGGGGAGAAGCCAATAGAGGATTAGAAAAGATGTCCAACTCCTTGTCACCGGACACGGGCTCGTTGGGGAGGGTGGCGGTCAAAACCTCCTCAATGTCTACCTCCTGACACCACTTTTGAAAAAGCCACTTGTCCGTGCTGGGGTGGGCACAAGTGGGCAAATTGGCTACCTCACCCCTGCAGTATCACGGAGCCCCACCGCCGCAGAGCGGGGGGCAAAATCAGAAGTGGCCCACAAGTGGGCAAATTGGCTACCTCACCCCTGCCGTATCGGGGAGCCCCACCACTGCAGAGCGGGGGGCAGAATCAGAAGTGGCCCACAAGTGGGCAAATTGGCTACCTCACCCCTGCCGTATCGGGGAGCCCCACCACTGCAGAGCGGGGGGCAGAATCAGAAGTGGCCCACAAGTGGGCAAATTGGGTACCTCACCCCTGCCGTATCGGGGAGCCCCACCGCTGCAGAGCGGGGGGCAAAATCAGAAGTGGCCCACAAGTGGGCAAATTGGCTACCACACCCCTGCCGTATCGGGGAGCCCCACCGCCGCAGAGCGGGGGGCAAAATCAAAAGTGGCCCACAAGTGGGCAAATTGGCTACCTCACCCCTGCCGTATCGGGGAGCCCCACCGCTGCAGAGCGGGGGGCAAAATCAGAAGTGGCCCACAAGTGGGCAAGGTGGCTACCTCACCCTTGACGCTTTTTTTTTCTGCTGTAAATGCGTGTAACAAAAAACCGTCAGTTCGTATAATTTTTTTTTTTGCTGTAAGTCGTGTAATTTTTTTTTTTTCGCTGTAAATGCGTGTAACAAAAAAACCATCAGGTCGTGTAATTTTTTTTTTTTGCTGTAAGTCGTGTAATTTTTTTTTTTTCGCTGTAAATGCGTGTAACAAAAAAACCGTCAGGTCGTGTAATTTCTTTTTTTTTGCTGTAAGTTGTGTAATTTTTTTTTTTCGCTGTAAATGCGTGTAACGAAAAAACGGTCAGGTGGTGTAATTTTTTTTTTTTGCTGTAAGTCGTGTAATTTTTTTTTTTCGCTGTAAATGCGTGTAACAAAAAAACCGTCAGGTCGTGTAATTTTTTTTTTTTTGCTGTAAGTCGTGTAATTTTTTTTTTTCGCTGTAAATGCCTGTAACAAAAAAACCGTCAGGTGGTGTAATTTTTTTTTTTTGCTGTAAGTCGTGTAAGCCGGCTTACACGACTTACAGCGAGAAAAAAAAAATTACACGACTATACGGTTTTTTTGTTACGCGCATTTACAGCGAAAAAAAAAAAATTACACGAATTACAACATACACCGCTTGCACTGTGCGCACACTGCGCTAAATGCGCCCCCTTTGCGTACCCCAGTGCAGTGGCCGAGGGCTTTGTGCAAATCTCATTGAGTGAACCCCCAAGCCGACATACTAAGCTAGGCAACGTGTGATCAACTGATATGTCACTCCGCCACCTTGCCAACCCTCCTCTCCCCCTATGCATTCTGCACCCCCCTACCCTGCCCCACTACCCCTCCACCCCTCACCCCTCGTTGTAACCCCTGTCTTCTCATCTGTGCATCCGTTGCATTGCTGGGGCTTGCGCTGATCCATCAACCCAATCTGCATATTGGCAATAGAGCAACAAGCACCAACACAGCCCATCCCAAGCGAACATTTGAGCACAGCCATGAGCTAGACAGCCTTGCACAACATTGATAGTTTTCACAGCAAACATTTGCTTTCAGGCAGACTGGCTGGAGATTCTGATAGATCCAAAATGCTTGGGAACCACCCTGGAGTTGGATGCACAAACAAAGAAAATGAGCTGTAATCACACAGTGTGCGATGCGACATGAAGGGAGTGAATCATTTACCTGTCATCTGGCACATTGCCTAAATTGTCCTTGGTATGCAAGTGTGTAGCCTTTGCTCACACACTCAGCCACGCGAGTGCCCCCCTGGCTGTGTGGATAAAGTGTCAGCATGTGCAGCCTTTTACCATCAGACCTCAGCTGGTAGCTTTTGGGCCTTGAGGATTGTCACAAAATGCAACTTTCTAGTAGCCCACCTGCTGCCAAGCTCTTGGAGAGGAAGGAAATCATATTAAGGAGCAATAGTCCCATTCCAGCCCCCAAACTCACCCAAGGGGCAAGTCGCGCGGGTTTCTGGAGAGCTGCCGCCCTGTATGACTGCCAAGCTCTTGGAGAAATTCAGAAGTAGAGGGCATCACCTATGAAACAGCACTTTGTGACATCAGACAAGCCGAGAGGTTGCACACAAGGTAGAAATGAACACTTGCATCAGTGAGGTATGTATCATCTGGTTGGCTTTACCATGCGCATGCTGTTTGCTTGTTTTCGTGTACCCTCCCCCCCCCTTGTCCTTCCCCACCCCAGGGAAGACGATCCCCCACCACCCCCTGGGGGACGGTCACCCAGTGACGGTCCCCCACCACCCCCCGGGGGACCATAGTACCGCCGTACACACACACTGTGGGGCACAGAAATTGCGGCAGAAGACGAAATAACACGGCATAAGAAAGTTGGTGTGCAGAGCTTGTCACAGTGACAAATGAAAGCAAGTAATGCAACAATATGAAAATCATGCGCGCACTCAATGGGCTGCCAATGTAATGAAATTTACTCCTTGACTCGCTAGGTGTAGAATTTCTTTGTCCTGCTCCATTTGACCTTGAATTCTTGAACATGCTCACCACTTTCCACAGGAATGCTTTGGACAGCACCCTTGGGAGGTGGCTTGGCCCTTTTGGGGTTCACCAAGTGACCCCCCCCCCCCCCTGGGGAAGGACAAGGGGCGGGGAACGACAAAGGGGGGGGGGGGTACCTCGTTAGTGGTCCGATGCTGCGACCGGACCCAAATGACAGATAAAGTACAACCCAGGTAGTCCCATGTGGGAGACCACAAGCTTCCAGAAGTCTATTTGGACCACAAGATATGACATCAGCGCATGCAGTGGGGTGACTGCCATGCCCTTGCAGACTTGACACGCCCTTGGCGTGAGTTGCTCTGGGTGTAGCTCTACCATTACCATGGGCAGAGCAACTTCAAACACAATGACAAAGTGCTCTCAAGACTGCAAACATATCACTTTTACAGCACAGATTGCTGGTCAGTATGGTTGGGTTCATCAGGGGCAAGCCAAGCGTGACTGTTCTTGCTTTTTTGTTTTTTCAGGTCCATCCTGTCCCCCTCCTGCAACAGTTCCTCCCCTAGGTTGGGGGAACAGGCATAAAGACGGTCCACAGTTCTTTTTTTTTTTTCAGGCTCAACAAGTTCGATGAGTATAATGTGAGCTCTCAGGCAACAGCCTGGGTCAAGGGCTAAGTGTTTGCACTACGTGCGCACTGCGTGGGCACTGCGTGCGCACTGCGTGCAGATTGCGCACGCAGAGGCTAGGATACCCACCCAAGAATACCTGTCACCTGTTTACTAGGGGGAAGACTGAAAGGTGTCAATACCATAGGGTTGGCCAGGTGTCCATCGATACTTCTGGTTGTAGTTATAACCAACAGCATCGTCGAAGAAGAACTGTCCGGTCCTGGTGTCGACTCGCCACCATCGAGTATCGGCGATCGAGAGCCTTCGAGCGACGATGACCACGTTGACTTCTCTGCAGTTGTGGACGTGGCCATACCGATCGATGATCCTGAGCATCTCGGTTCGAGAATCACCTTGAAGTCGACCAAGGTTTTGGTGCCACATCCTAAATGCTTGGGAAGCCAAAAAAACCCTGGTACGGAACAAAAAACTTGTGAAAAGGGGCCAAAACTAGGGTTCGAGTATTTGCCGACATCCAAAACTTCGCACTGCGTGCGCACTGCGTGCATGGCATTCCCAAGAAATAGGGCATATAGTACTAACGAGGGTTCCACATTTGTCATGTGTTCCAGCTTCACCTGGGGAACTGTCTCTGTTCACTACCTGCTTGGTCTATCCCTTGCATATGCACTACGCAGTGCCACGCCTAACGGCCTTATGTTGTTGGTGAAGCTCACGGTTAGGTCCACAGTTCTCCCCCCGCGGGCCACGATCAAGTCACCCAGGGTCAACTGGGGGCGATTCCACCGACAACTTGTCCACTGGCGTGTGCACAAACCCAGCTCCGCCTGGTGAGGGGCAAATGGATGTGGCCTGAACTGGCCCACCAAGATGGCGAGAAATCAGTAACTCAAAACCCATGCTCCACCAGGTGTCCGCAGAGCGTGCACATAGCAGTTCAGTGGCGGTAGACAGGCCTCAGTGTAGGTTACAGGTGGGGGTTACCTGCCCTTGCCTCTTTGGGTTCGACAGGGTTGTGAGGGGAACGAGTCTGGCACCTTGTCCTACCCCTGTCTCCCTGAATAAACGGCTGCTGGTGCCCTCACGACTCTCCGTGGGGAATTTTCGTGGTGTGAAGCATGTCTTTGGCTATCCAAGATGGCGAGAATTGTACCAAACATGATTGCCATTGGAATACATAGTGTTTAAAATACAGTCAGTAGCAGAGGTGGCACAATAATCGCTGGCAAAATATCAGAATCTGTGTTACCCTATTCCTATACACACAATTGAAGTGAGACGAACAGGCAGACAGACAGAGCACTGCACTGGTCGCTGTGTGTTGTGTGTGTGTGTGTGTGTATAGGGACCTTGTTTTCCTGCTTGCAGGGGTGGACACGACAAGTGGACCGCCCATCCGTTGGTGCCTTCTGACCGTGTACCTGCTGTACTACAGAAAGGCGCCTAGCCGCATGCTCTTCCACACCATCTTCTACTTTCTTACGGCCTGACGAGATTCGTTAGATTCGTTAGATCCGATGAGTCATACACCGATACCCCACAAACCCAAAAACAGGTGTGCAGTTCAAGGGTGTCCATGTACAATCCATCAGCATGTGAGGGAGCAGGTTATCCGATGTTTACATCAGCAGTGTTGCCCTCAACAGTGGAAGACTCATTGCTACAGAAGACCTGCAGCCAAGAGGTTGGGGATAGTTCTGTACAGTGATGCAATCCAACAAACCGAGGGTGACTTTTCTGCTCTGCGGCTGAGCATGAGCAAGGAATGCACTAAGGGGAGGGAAGTGCTCCGGATACCCTTGGTGCACCATGCATGGAAGCAAGCAGGAAGGCTGCGGCCGGTTTCAAACCTGCCAAAGGCATGTCCACTGCCCTTGATGAGGGCTGGGGCTGGCTGCCAGCAGTATAATAAGGGGGTTTTGGCATGACGCCATGGTGTGGTGATCTGATATAATAAGGGGGTGGGTGGGTCTGTAATGTGCGTGCGAGACGATAAAGAGGTGTATGGACGGATGGGTTCACCAATGAAGGCAAGAGGTTGGCCGACACACCCACACCAGCAAAATTTTTCCTGGGGACATATGACATTTACTCAACAGAACCCGAAATCGAGGTGATTTCAGGCCCAATTTAGGTACACAAACTTTCGACGTCTGAGCCCAATCCCTTCTTGTACTTTCTTGTTCTGGTTGTTGGTTTTATCTTTGTTCTGGTTGTTTCTGTCTCCTGTGCTATGTCTGGGGGTAACCTGTCTTTACCATGCAATGTGTTCAACACACCTGTTTTCAACTGTCGAATTTCAAATCTCTGTGCGATGCCCACTACTGTCGAAGGGGGCGCTTTGGGGGAGGTCCCGGTCGCAGGCAAGGCGTGGTCCCTGGAGAGTTGGGGTCATTGGATGGAGCTAAGTGCGGGAGCTCTCTAGGACGCAAAGTGTCGGGCTGTGGGGTTTTGGGCATACTGGGGTTTATGGGAGCGGGGGGCTACCAGAAAGTCAGGGGCCATGCGCAGGTCACAAAGCGCTCCACATGAAACTCGGGGGGGGGGGGGGTGTCATGTGGTGTGGAAAGCGTGGCTGCAGCCTTATGAAAACAAATACAATCATTGACCCTGCCAGGGGGTATATCAACATGAAAAGAGTACACACCCATTCGTGGCATGCATCCCTGCATCAACTTCATCTCGCCCTCCAGCAAGCTAGCTTGCCACGTGGTGCAACAAGTAACATGGCAGAATGCAATGCTGGAGGAGTTTCAGCAGCCTGCTCGGCTGCAAAGTAACAAAATGCTCACTGCCTGGGGTACAGAAACCTGGGTCCAGAAATTCTGTCAAACCCCATATAAAGTGTCATGGGCAACAAGTGAGCATTCTCATATGTAGTTGTTGAAATATCACGTGCACTTGAAGGAATCTTGAGAACCATCGCCTTCACAGCAACGGCTTCAACATTCAGTTACCCATGAACTTGTGGTATTGGTGTGTATGCAACACACCTAATTCTTCCGGCTGAAGCCTGTGCCACACAGGTTGCCATTCTGCTCAGCCATAGTGCACCATCAATCCTCATCTGCGCGCTGCGCATGCTCGCAGTCTCTGTGCGTGCTAGGCTCATGGCCATGTGGGATGTGTTCCCTGACTGGTTGGATCTCTGCAATACAACACAAAGCCGAAATTCTGAACACTGCAACCTCTCCTGGTCCTTGCTGCATCTGCTGGGACCAGTAAAATATCTTATATTGCACAGCTTCGCTGTATATTAGGGTTGCATATGCTCTTCTGGCCACCACGGCGAACGAGAGCCAAGGAGCCAAGGACACCATGCGCACGCACAAACACACCACCACGGTGAACGAGAGCCGAGGAGCCATGGGACCGTGCGCACGCACGCACACACTATCACAGTGAACGAGAGCCAAGGAGCCATGGATACCGTGCGCACGCACAAACAGACCACCACGGTGAACAAGAACCAAGGAGTAATGGACACCATGCGCGCGCACAAACACACCACCACAGAGAACGAGAGCCAAGGAGCCATGGACACTGTGCGCACGCACAAACATACCACCGCGGAGAACGAGAGCCGAGGAGCCATGACACCATGCGCAAGCACAAACATACCACCATGGTGAATGAGAGCCAATTATATAACGTGCTGCACCTGTCGGTCTCTTTAACCGACTGGATACCCGTGTGTTTGTAGCCTCCCTCCCCACCGCTGCACTAGCACGCCCCAAGTCAGGCCCCTGTAAGGTCGCAAAAAGCCTTGAAAATGGGCCATTTTGTGACAAAAAATGGGTCAAAAATGGTTCAAAAATGTGTGTCTCCAAAAAATGATCCTGGGCCATTTGGGGTGCTCAAACGGGACAAGGGGCGGGCGTAGTTCTCAATCAGGGATTTAGAAGAAACTGGACGCTTTGTCGGAACAGAGGATAGAAGATACAACGCAACGCCTTTCAAAGTGGAAAACTGTCGAATCAGTATCGCAGCCAGAAAGAACTGTCGGCAACGCACAACAGAAGCCCTGCCCATAACAGTTTCCACATTTTGCAGCAGCGACTGCAGTAAGTGGACCGTCACATTGGTGTTGTGTTGCCGATGTTTCTCAGGCTTCAGATTATTATGCTCAAGTCCCAATACAGCACCGTCCCAACGGGGGTGCAGCTTAGACAAGGCGCGGTCTACGCACAACCCACAGCTGCCGCATCAAAGGTTCCGAGGTAATGCCGAAACCATGCAAAGCGGAGCTCAGGAAAGGGGCCGCAAATCATATTGAAAAACAACCAGCATTCTTGCGTAACGTACCACACCATACCTCCGCAAGGGCGTATGCTCTGAGGTGGTCATCAAGACAGCAGCAATGTGCATGGGCTTCCAGTGATACACGGAGGGCACGCCGCAAGGCACCATGGCTTCGACAAAGGGGGTGGCGGGGGTGCCATGAAGGCTGAGACAAGAGACAAAACAAAAAAATTTGGGGGGGAAGGGCGGGCGATCTGATCGAATTCCGAGCACGTGCAAAAACCGCGGGGTGGTCTTCACTGGCCGGCAACAAGACGCGGTTAAAGAGCGTCGCCCATCAGGTGCAGTGCTGCTGGGCCTGAAGTGGGTGTGCGATAGAGATCCGCATCTTCCCTCTTGTCACCCCTCCCCCTTTCCACCCCAGGTGTCCCGTGTGGTCGCCGATGCGCTGATCGGCGTGACAACCGCAAATCAATGCAAGTGGGGGGCGCCACTCACCACTGGTGTGATGCTGCAACACACGTACCGTGAACCAACGGCAGCGGTCGGTGTGAGCATGTGGGGCGCCCCTGAATTGAACGGAGGGTGGACAGAGGCCACGCATGCATCGTGTGTGAGTTCCTGCTTGGCCAGCCAAGGGCCCATTAAGGGAGGCTGAACTTGGGTCCGGGTGGGCTCAAATTGGCTTAGGGTGACTCAGCAGTGACGTGGCGTGGCTGAGCACTCGGGTAGCGTGGCGTTGCATTTGCTCAGGGTGGCTTACCTTTTCCTTCTGCTGGGTTGGCCACGAAGGCCCACCCGCCTGCCCGCCCGCCCAGGCCTGCGCTTGCAGGAGAGGGAAGCAACAGGCTAATGCAATGAGCGCCTGCAAAACCAGCTGGTGACAGTTAAGAGAGCGGTTGGGGAACAAGAACTGGCGGCTACAAAACCGTTTGGAGTTGGAAAAAAGCGGTTGGGGCCGGCGTAGTAAATACTCCAAAGTTGGGGGGGGATACTTCCCCCCTTTCACGCGCAGGCCTTCAACCACCAACCGACCCAGCATCCGCCGCTGATTGACTGCGCCCCTTGTTCTTTGGGCAGCCTTAAGTCTCTGAACCCTATTTAGCGTGAGAAGCGATGAACATAGGGAGCACAGATCCACACACCCGCACACGAGCGCAGGCACACCCCAGCACAGCGCAGCCGAGCGTTGACGATTCTGCCCTGCGAAGAGGCGCCAGGCGGTTTCGTGCCAAGTGCTGTGCAGCATCTCCTTTCTTTTGTTTTTTTGCCAGACGATACGAGCACAAGTAGGATCGCGAGTAGACAGTACATGGAATGGGTTACGAAGGATTTGTGCACGATGACATCGCCATAGGGGAGCGAACGTCGCACACAAGGACGACCTACAAATGACTGACAGTGGGAGAGTCTGCACCGTGTGCGCAACTGTGTGTGCACTGCGCGGACGCGCTGTGGCTGGTGACGAGGGGCCCACGAGACCTGGAAAATGCGCACAACTCGCGCTTGTTGTGGGGGCAGTTCCTACTGTCCCGGGCACGCACCTATCATGGGCCATGTCGCGAACACACAAGAGTTAGCCCAAGGCTCAGAGAGCGTCTTCATCGGACACACTGCCCCATGGAGTGTGGTGCGACAGACGGACCGGCGAGCGGAGACCGGGTCTGTTCCGCTGTCCAGCCCATCACTGGAGCCCCCCGCTGAGGCGAGGCGCCCTGCCGACACTCAGCGGGGGGCAACGGCCCCGCGGCAAACGGTTGTAGGACGTGCGCGCAGTGCGTGCCGAGTGCAGACTCCCCCCCCAAAAACGCGAACTCGAAACCAGGCGCCCGCTTGACTTAGGTCACGGCAGGGGCAGCGCTGAGTTCCAAGAAAAGGGAATCGTTAGATTTGGGCCAGTGCATTGGAGGGAGCAGTGTAAAGACGAGGTGCAGACCAACGCGCACAAGACACGAAGCACAGCGCTTCGTATCGTCTGGCACGAGTTGTGTTGACGAGGGGCACTTGCGTGTGATGATCCCGCCTCGTGTCCGGTGACAATAAGCAACGACCGACAGACAGTCCCAGCCCGAACATGGGATGAAAGGGACCCAAGAGACGGATGGTAGTCCCAGACGCCTCCCCTTTCTTCCCGGAGAGGGAGGAGGAATGACGGCAGGAATACTCTACTGTCGGAAGTGCCCGCTGAAAAGGGACTTCAAGGTAAAAACAAACAGAGGCCGCCAAACAACCCCTGCCTTTTTGCCACCGTCAGGCAAACCAACGGTGAGACAAGCATCCCTTGCCTAGACAAGGGGCGCGCAACCGGTGGTACGACAAACAGAACTAGGCCGCAGTTTGTCATGAGCACAACAAACGCTCAACAGGAATGACGGCCCCCCTTCCCACTCACAAACATGTCTCATTGCATCCGTGACTGGTCCGAAAACGACCGTCAGACGGGGTCGCCGTGCCTAGACAAGGCAGTACGAGCGCAAGTGGGATAGGGGGGCCCTGCGGCAACAGTGACCCCCCCCCCTCCCCAGAGACCCCGAAGGCACTGACGATCCCGCCTCAAAGGATTCGAAAGGGGAACTTCGATTTGGATTCCCGGCCTTTTGATTTCTGGCTGTCTTTCCGGTCCGATTTGACCAAAAAGCTGATGGATCTTCCGAGGCTAGAATTCACGACACGCCGCACACCCTTCTCAGAAAACCGGTTTACGGGACGCTTCTCCCAGTGATAAGACCGGGGCATGTAGGACACGACCTCTTGCCAGAGCTCAATGGGAACGGAGACCCCCACGTTCATGTGGAAGTACACAAAGAAACAGCCCCTGACTGCCTGGCGGAAATCGGCAGGAAACAGAAAGTGGGAGTCCGGGGTCCAGGTAAGAGACATCCGCAGCAATTCACACATCTCTGCGGAGCCACTGCGTCTCTCCCCAATATCGAAAGCGGTCGCCCCCAGTGCATCGGCAGCCGTGGGGTTTGCCCCCAGACCCAGAAGCCGCCCAGCGGCGCTGCAATCCCCCGCCTCGCAAGCGAAGTGGAGAGCACTCCATGAGGAGCACTCTTTCAGCCACGCTTCTAGGACTTGGTGGTTGCCTTTGGCCGCCAACTCCCGACACCTGCCGATGACGGGCTCCAAATCGCAGCCGTGGTTCTTGAGACTGCGGATAAAATACTTTACAACGGCCAAATGGCCTTTCCCGGCGGCCAGCTCGACCGGGGCTGGCGGTGCTTTTTTGGAGCTGTCGCCGCTTCTCTTGTCAAACCCCGTCATCAGTTTAAGTTCGGGTGCTCTGAATGTGAGCAACTTGACCATGCCAAGCTGACCATTCATCGCGGCGCTGTGGACGACTGTCAGCCCTTTGTGGTCTGCCGTATTGACGTCTGCACCGGAACGAACCAGCATCTGTACAACCTCCAGTTTGCCCGCGTAGCTTGCGCGCAGTAACGGCGAGATCCCATTCCCGTCACAGACATTGACGTTTGCGGAGGCGTCGATCAGCTTCTTGACGACGGGTGTGTGGCCCTGACCGCAGGCAAGAAGCAGCGGCGTCAGGCCGTGGTTGTCTTGGGCGTTGACAAACAATCGGGCATCCAGCAGCCGCGTCACGACGTCAATGTGCCCTGCGTTGGCGGCGGCGTGCAGCAAAGTCCCGTTCTGAGACGAGGCTTGGGCAGGTTGAACACCCGCCTGGAACAAACACTCAAGAATGTCCAGGTTCCCGACATGACAGCAGAGGAATGCCGGGGAGACGCCCTTGGCGTCCTCCTCATCCAACGGCGAGCCGTTCTGGACCAGGTATCGGACCATGGGCAGCGCGCCGTTCTGCACTGCGTAGTGCAGCGCAGTGCGGCCGGCCTTGTCCTTGCTCCCGACGGCGGCACCGGAGGCGACAAGGTACTGCAGTATGTCGAGGTTTCGACCACAGGCGGCCGCATGGAGGGGCGTGGCGTCGTCCCTTGGGCAAGTAGCATTCGGGGATACCGAAGCCTTCAGCAGCCGCCTCACAGCAGGGAGGTGTCCCTGCAATGCAGCCGCGTAACAAGGATGCGTACCTGCGGCATCCACCGTGTCCTTGTTGGCGCCCGCCGTCAACAAATAATCCAGAATCTCCTCGTAACCGCTGGTCGCTGCAAGATGAACGACACTTGGAACACACGGCGGGTCGACCTTCGCTCCTGCCTCGTGCAGGACTTTCAGTACATCATGATGCCCACGGGACACTGCGATCGCTAAGGCTGTCATGCCGGTTGCAGTCACCTGTTCCAATGGTGCCAGAGCCTTGATGAAATACCGGACCATAGGAATGTGCGCATTGGCCGCGGCAGCCATTAGGGGGGTCATTCCGGTATCCGTTTGCTGCTTCAAATTAGCTCCTTTTCTGACCAAGTACTCGGCCACATCCACGTGCCCCTGGCATGCCGCTGCCCCCAGAGGGTCTGCCCCAAGGTGGTTGGCCTGGTTGATCGTCGCATTGCCTCTTTCCAACAAGTACTTCACTATCTCCAAATGCCCGTGGAAGGCCGCTTCAAACAGCGGGCACAGGCCCTTGACGGTCACCTTGTTCACGTTGGCATTGTACTCTTCCACTAGGAACGTTGCAATTTCCAAGTGACCATTGGCGCAGGCCGCGTGCAATGGAGTCACCCCGTCTTTGTCAACGGCATTTGGGCTGACGCCAAGTTCGAGCATCCGTTCAACAGTGCCTAGGTGACCATCAAAGGCTGCGCTAATGATCAACGGTTTGCTGTTGGCGTCTACCGTCCCGGTTGGCATTTTGATACGTCGGAGGCTGCAGACGAAACATACGTGTGAGGATGGCTTACAGCTCCCGCCTAGAGGCTGCATGACCCAATGGGGACACTCAGATTGACCGTGTGTGTCCTTGGGAACAATTTTGGCGATTTTGCGCACAAAAATAGCCCGCCCCAAGTCCGCCTTGTCTCTCAGGTTGACCGGTTTGTGCTCAGCTGATAGAGGAGTCGGGCATGCAAAACCGGCAATTTGATGCACCCCCCAAAAATGGCAATCATTTTGTTGCATTGCGTAAAAGTAGTTTGCATAGCACGTTTGGTTGGTCAGTTTGTGCGGTTTGCACGGTATGTCAAGGTAGCTTGAATGGGAATTTGATTTGGGACAAAACAATTGGGAACCACTAATGTGCCCTACGAATTCCTTCGCTTCGCCCGTCGTGCCGTGTGACAGATGGGACAAAGCTTGCACACAACTGTGAGGAAACGAACATGGCGACCGGGCTTTGATTTTCCACCTGAATTTGCAGTGTGCGGCAGTGTTGCCCTCAGCGCTCCCGTCCATGAAGATCTCTTGCTACACAAGAACTTTAGCAAAGAGGTGGCAGACAATTCTATACACTGAAACAAGGCGCAATATGGACGCTCATAATGGCACACCAGGGCAACTATGCAAAAGGGACTGTCACACGACAATTGTGTCATTGGTCATGATAGCTGACAGGGGAGGGTTGTTGTGCAGAAGGGTAATGTGTAGAACTTACTCGAACTACATTTCCGGAACTTGCTGCATGGGATTCCGGCAAATGCCGCCACACCGAAACAAAATGGAGAGGAATATCTCATGACTAAAAATCTCACAAGTGGGAACCACCCACACACACACCATGCTATGTTGGCACGAATTTGATGTCCGGACTGTGAGCCGCACATGTGTCGTTTGGGGCCCACGATGCACCTCCTTCCCCGTGGGTTGTAAGTTGTCACAACTTGAAACCACCAGGCCGTGCACATGTGTCCATGCACCGTAGTTTTTGGGTATGACGGTAATAACAAAAGCGGGAGCATATGATCATCACTCAAAAACTTACAATGTTCATGCAACGAACCCTAGTGCCGACTATCCAAGTGCTTTTTTTCTTTAGGGACCAAGCGGCAGTATGCATTAGGAACAAGAAATTTCATCCCTTCCACGCACAAGGAGTCGGGTCCCTTTGGTAAGGGAGGCAAGAGTGGGCTTACCTAGACTTACTTTTAATCTCGAAACGGCGACGTCACATATGTGAGTTACATAGCTGCGCTGAGGTTCAACTATCTTTGTTTGGGTTAAGAACATGTCCGCTTGCCTTGGTTTTGGTTGTAGAGGTCGTAAGACCTTTTCACAAGGGTGGGGTCTTTTCAGTATAAGAGACCGTCGCCGGCTCATTCAGGTTTACTTCGGTCGTCAAAATGGCAACGTGCTATGCACCTCTCGTGAGGTCAAACGATCTTCGAGAACACATGTGCTTGCCTCGGTTTTGGTCGTAGAGCTCGCGCGAGCTCCGTAGTAGGAGTCAAGTACGTTTCGGGATTGTGTCAAAAAATAGTTTCCGTGCGTCTCCCCCCAAGCTAAAGAGCTCGCAATGGACGTTCGTTGGGGGCATACTTTGGAACAGCGTTTTGTCTCCCGGCGATGGGCTACGTTTGGAAAAAAAAACTAGCCCCTAGGTTGGTAGTGTAGTTATGGATCCAGAATTTTCTTGCTAATCAAGAACCACGGCTTGTTCTGAAAAAGGTATTAATGAACAACAAAGTTGTTGATTTTTAAAAAGTTGTACTCCACAATGAAGTTCTTGATCCACTACAAAGTTGTTGGACCACAACAAACTTTTTCAAGCAGGGGGGGCCTGCCCACCATGCCTTAAAAAAAAACTTCTTCAAGCACGACAAGAGTCTTGCTGCATAAAATGGTGAAGCGGTCATGCAGCAAAGCTGGCGCAAAAAACAAAAGTGCAACTGAACCACTGCTACACGCAGGTCGAAGCCGTCTATGCAATCTTCGCAATTTGAAAAACTCGAAATCGTGAACACGATTAGATGCACATACAACGTATCCCATCGACATATTGTTATTAATTGAGTGCGACTTTTTTTCATCTTTCCAATCTTGCTCGTTGACATTTCTGGCGGGCTCGTCCACCAGTGCCACCGGAAGACAGTCTAAGAGAAAACCTCGGCAAACAAGCAAGGGTGAAGTTGCACGTGACGAAGGGGCAGGTATAGGGGGTAGGGTGTACACTGCAGGTATGTATATATAGTTGTATAAGAGACCACAATTGTGAAGAAACAAACTCCAAAAGGCAAAACAACGCCTGTCAAGCCGCTTCGTACGCTTGGAGGCGGGGCATGCCCCGCCCCAAGCGCGCCAAGCGGCCTTTGTTTTCGGGTTGCAGAGAGCGCAGACTTGCAGCCACTCTGAAAAGGCGATGCACTCAGTTCTTAGCTGTTTGTGGTCAAAAATTCGAAAACGCTCAAAACAACAGGAACAAGGACACGGGACGGAAGGAAGGCGAGGACAGCACAGCACGGCTTCGTCCGAGTTTTCCGCACCGCCAGTGACGAAAGGTGTTCTCTCGACGTTTTGGCCGCACTGGTCACTGGTTAACTGGTCACAAAACACTGTCAATTGGGCTTTACATACCGCCAGAAGTCAAACACACGACAGCGAATCGCTGTTACCCTATGCAATAATCGCATCCATACCCCAAGTCAGCCTCCAAAAGACTCGACCGCGGATTCTAGGGTAACCTGACCCTAGGGATCACCCTAGCCTAGGCCTAAGTGCGGCGGCGCGGTCTGCTGGGGAGGGCAGGGAGGGAGGGGTTTCGAATTCGATGGGTCGTCACCAAAAGTGGTCTGCGGATAACTTCTGGGTTTGCATGTGCTTCGGATCAGTTCTTTTGCAACAGCTCTTTGTAATGCACTTCAACAATTGTGCCTATTTCCTTTTTGGATCAATTATGTTTGCTTTGCTTGCACATCATGTCACATTCATTGGTTGCGCTTTGAACATACAAGTGACCTACAAGCACTCGTCAAATTTTGAAAATTTATAAAAAAAGTTCAAGTGGGGATTGCAATGTGTAGCCTGTGAGCCACCCATAGCACCGCTTCCGCCACTTTTCTCAAAACCTACGACGTTCGCCACCACTTTCAACACTGCTAAAAGAAAGAAGACTACGTGACCTCACACACACGTATCGGCGGGCCCATGTGAGGCGTGGAGGCGACCATCGCCACATGATAGGCTGGGCCCGCGACTTGGAGCGGAGAGAGCACATGCATGTAATGCGAAAGGTTAACGACATGTCTCTTGTTGAAAAAATTATCCTACTTTGCCCGTATATGTCCCAATATCAACCTACTTGTACGAACAGCGTTGCATGCTTACACACTTTGTCACGTCCGCACTCGACAGCTAATGGTGTGACAATTTTCCACTGTTGACTGCTTGCGGGGGGATCATACATCCTTGCCCCTCCTTTCCAAACCATCGGCAGCCCGATTCGGGAAATCCCAACGATGCCCCCAAGAACACCGGCCAAATTGCCCGAAAACGCATCATCCAACATTGCTTAGAATTGTATGGGCACCTGCTTAGGATCCATGTGGGGTATGCCCGACTAAATTTTCGAGCACTGGGCCGGCATTCCCAAGCTTGGTTCAGGTGTGACTGAACCAACCTCCATAACACTTTTTGACACTGTTATTCTATGATGATTATGTGTTGCGGTGCACCCTCCACAAGGCGCCCACGACAAGGCGCCTCTGCGAACGTAGCACTAGTTACATTACAAGTTGTGTGACTGGAATGCAGGTTCGTATGTGGTCATCGTGCACTCGTGTCGGTCATGTTTTCTATGCGATCTCTTGTGTAGCATCTACCCATCATGGACTAGCCCGATGCACAAAGATTGCGACGGAGGCACAAGTTGAAATGTGGTGTCCCCAATGCCATGGACCAACACACCGCACCTATGGGCCTTTGCTCAAATGCGAAATCACAACACCAAACTTCCCATTCCGGAGGTATGTTCCGCGGGGTTCATAAAGTGCCCCACATACTTGCTGCAATTTTAGAACAACACATGTTGTGGAGGCGAGAAGACACTAATAGATTTTGCGAGATGGATGGATGCTTGGATTCCGCACAAATGTACAATAACCCGGAATCAACGCCTTGGTGCGACGTGAAAAATGCGCATTTGAAGGCTAGCGTGACGGCTTGCGCTACTTTACAAAACGCATTTGGGGAAATGGGCTTGTGAAAATTTCTACATGTTCATAGCAAAGGTGTTTGTGTGGATGGTGTGAATCATACCGGTTTCCCTTGCAATCGGTAGCGAGAAAGAAATTCAACTTTGTAGCCACAATTTTGGCACGTTACGGATACGCATGTGTGTGATTGTGCGCACGCGCACGGTCGCGTGTGTGGAGTGAGTGAGTCAATGCGCCTATGCCAACCAAGAGGAGGGTTCGTGCACTTGGTGTTTGCTTGTAATTGAAGCATATGGCACTTGGTGGCATTTGGAAGAAATCATCCGTCGAAGGGGTTCACCAAATTGCTAGCTCAATAGCTAGTGTGGTGTAGATAGTTGTGGATGCAAGTCACCGTTGCCCGGTTGCTTCTCATAACGTTGAATAAAATACGCCTCGTTTGGGGCGTTTTGCACTTGTACAACTTAACCCGCGTTCCCATTCCGTGCCCATGCGTACCACAGATGCCATCGAGCGCTATTGATCACCGCCATTTGCTGCATTAGCATTGTAGTGATGGTGGTCCTCCAAGCGCCATCTGCTTTGTCCTTCATTGTGGCCGACGTGCCAAGTACCCTTGTGCAAATCCGTGGGGGCACCCGATCCCAACATCATTCAGGTGAGACCTGCTTTCTCCCTTCCAAACAATGGCATTAAGAGCCATTGAGACCCAACCTTTTCAATCATCTTCATGTCGGTGTCATGGGCTCACATGTCCCATGGGGCAAGGGCATTCGCACGAGAAGCGAAGCAATTGTAGGTCGTGCAAGCTACACCCGAAGCTCGAGCCTTTGAACTGTTCTAGCTTATCATTTTGGGCAACCCACGATTTGGTGTCTCTCAGACAAAAAAGAAGACCATGGGTTCGTGCGAAGAGGGCTGAAGGGCCAAGGGCCCAAGGGGAGGAGATGGGACAAGGAATGCAGGACTTAGCAAACTTAACCCCATTCCCGGTGCACCATGCATTGTTTATCACTCACCTAGCGTGAGGAATATGTTTTGTCGGCGAAGACCCAAAGGGTCATTCCGATCAAGCCATAGCCTCCCCGCCTTGCAATAGTTGCTGTGCCATACGCGAATTGTTTTGGTGCCAAACCGCTAATTCAAAGGTGTGGCTGGAGCTTGTTTATCAAGGCAGGTAGCAAACATTTTCATAAAGGCAAGATTGGGTCTCAGCGGCCCAAATTAGTCAAGTGGGTTGCCATGTGATCGTGCGTTTTTGTTGTGTCCTCGACCCTGCTCTTATTCTCCCTTTGTACGTGTCCTAAATGAACTCCTACATAATCTTGGGAAGCATGCGTAGGCGTGGGCATGGCGGACAATGAAGGCAAAGGAGAGCTAATGAAGGGTCAGGACACAATGCACACCCAAATTGAGGCGTGCAGTGCGCATAGGTGGGGAGTTGTAGGTAAATGGCCCTCGTTGTGTGCGCCATGCAGTTTGGGGCCACTAGGGAAGGGTGGGGGGGGGCGCAACCCAAGTGTTGTGCCATGCCATGCCATTTTGTTCATATACCCTTTGGCGGGTTGAATTGGTTGAAGTAGGAAGGTATGTAGCTATGTTGGCTGGTGAGGGACAATGGGAGCACAAATGCATAATCCCACACTACTTCACCGGTTGTGCCTCTTTTTTGTAAACGACTTTGTCATGTTGTGTTCTTGCATGCCATACAACGCCACTGGGTGCTATTTTCTTGGTTGCCTTTGTGCTTTCATAAACCCCCCACAGTGCAATCATTGGTCAAATGGCGTTGGAATGAACACAAATTGATGCCTGTCATGAAGTTTTGCAACATTTATGCGCATATTGGAACCCCACTGAAAAGGACCTCACAGATCGTCAACAGGTGTATGCAGGTGGTGTACATGCAAGCGCTGTGGCGCAGAACCCCCACGCTATGGTCTAGTGTACGTAAAGGTAGGGATCACGCGCTGGACAGGATCGGGAAGGGAGCCATTTCACAATTCTGGTCCATACCCATGTCGTTTGTTTTGAAATTCATGAGGTGGGAACTGAAGTATAATGTGCTGGTATGGTACCACAGGGAGGGATAGGGTACTAGCGAGATGCCAACCCTGTGGGCGATTTTTTTACTCCCAAAATTGTCATGTGACCACGGCACTCAATGAGCCCCAAGCCTATACATAAATGGTATTAGCAGTTTTTTGACAGCACCCCGAAAGGGCAAGGGAATGACAGCTTGTGGTGCGGAGAGCAACAAAAACAATTCTTTTTGTCTGGGGCGATCTTGTGCATACATGATGCAAAGGAGATATGGGATAGCTTGTGTGATATTCCTTTGGCTACCAGACCGGACGGAGGACCGGTCTGGTCTTGTGGGGAAAATTATCACTTTCTGGCAAAGGATTGGGTCAAGGGTTTTTGAACGTGGCGGAAATGATGGTTTTGGTGGTTTTCTTAGACTCAATAGTATTTTAGAGAAAAACAGTAAGACCAATTTCAGAGACCGGTGGGACCGGTCTTTGCAAACCGAACGGACCGGACCACTTCGGTACACTTTGGAGCACTTTGTTACACTTGCCTCCCAAACCTACCTTTGCGCGCTCGTTGCAGCATGCACGCCACCACACACCATGCACAAACCACACACACATACACAGACTTTGCTTCCCATGTCCTCTTGGGTGTTTCAACGATGCATGATGGGTGGGATGCACCATTAGCATGAAAATAGATCGGTTCAAACAGTTTCACGCAGACCGGTCAGACCGGTCTTCCGAACCTCGCTCCTGGTCCCCTACTTCCTGCTGCCTTTTCACAGGACCGGTCAGACCGCTCTTCCCTGCTTTGTTGCTTAGTCTTCTTTAATGCCGATTTCAGGCCCCGGCACGAAGATCCCCGGCGTGAAGGACGCCGAGACGCCCGTGCCCACGGCCTTCAAGAAGGTCCGGGCCGGAGACCGGGTGGTGCTGCTGCTGAAGGGCTCGCACGGCGGCCGCTACACCGGCACGTGCGAGTCGCAGGCGTCCGGTAAAATGTCCCTATCCGGGACAATCTACTTCACGGAGGACCAGAAGACCGGGGGCTTGAAGCGCAGCATCAGCAAGGGCGAGCTTGACTTCGTCACCGAGGACGTGCTCGGATGTTGGGTGATCGCGGAGGCGAAGACATCTACTCCGGGCCAGAGGATTGCGGCCCGAGCAGCGCAGTCCCGCAAAAGGAAAGTGAACGAGGAGTCCGAAGACGAAGACGAGGACGAGGAAGAAGAGGACGAAGAAGACGAGGAGGAGGAGGAGCGAGAAAGCGTGATGGAGATCCCGGAAGAAGAGGCAAAGGAGGAAGAGAAAGAGAGGAAGAAGAAGAAGCCAGCGAAGGAGAAGCACACCACCAAAAGAAGGTTGCCGGTCCCATTTTTCAAGGAAATCAAAGCCGAGGGCAGTGGGTCCGCCTCGGCGCCCCGCACAAGCAAGAAAGGCAGGAAGGCCTCCACCGAGGACGAAGAGAGGTCGGCGGAAGAGGTGCGCATGGGCAACGCGTTGGAGATGTATGGCACCACCTTGCCAAGGCTTGGGCAACACGTCCGGCAATGTCTCCGTGGCCAACCCGGCACCAAGACACTTTTGGCGGCAGCGCTGCAGTTGCTGTTCGAGTGCCCGAACAGCATTCTTCGTGGTCCTCTGTGCATTCGGTCGGATTACATCGTGGCGCAGCGCAAGTGTGTCGAGCCCCTTCGTCAATCCGGTGGTCCCCAATACGAGGAATACGCAGGTTTGTGCCTACTGTCGTAAACCGTTCGGACCGCTTCACTTTAGCACACTTCACACGACGACCGGTCGGACCGGTCTGTACAAACTGTCGTAAACCGTTCGGACCGGTCCACTTTAGCACACTTCATACGAAGACCGGTCGGACCGGTCCTTGCAAACTGTCGTAAACCGTTCGGACCGCTTCACTTTAGCACACTTTAGCACACTTTATTCCATTTCTCCACAGAGAAGGTCTTGCAGGGGGCTGCAACGTGTCCGACGTGCTTGGGGATCAAGGATGAGCCCGACATGGACATGCCCGCCCTGCCCGCCGCGCCCGCAGCGCGCCAGCTCGCCATCCCCCAACCCGCCGCAAGGCCCGTTCCTCCGGAGATGCCGATGCACGTGCAGACCATGGACCAGCTCACAACTCCCCAGCTGCGCGAGAAGTTCATGGCCCTCAAACGGGAATTGCAACGCACCGAATTCGAGCTCGTAACGGTATGGAGCACCCAATGGCCGTTCGGGGTTGTGTGTGCAACTCGCTCCCCCCTTTGCCGTGCCACTTTCAGGTCCGTGGGGGTTCCCTTCCTACAAGTGATTGGCATGAACCACACGCCGAAACCAAGACGTTGGGGGAGCAGATCGAAGAGATGCGGACAGTCGCTTGGTTCCGTGAACAAACGGAGAGGATGAGGTTGGTCGAGGAAGAAGAGGCGCGCGAGGAGTTTGAACGACAAGAGGAGGCAAGAATCCAAGCCGAACGTGCAATGGAGGTGTGTGTCCAGGGGTCCCCTAGCCTACATTTGTGCATGCATGGAGTCAGCACTGTGGTCTGTGGTCTGCAGGACGCCCGACGTCGTGAGGAGGCCGCGCGTGAACGCAAAAAGAAGGATGCGGCGACCGAGGCTTTGGAGGCGAAGTTGAAGGCGTTGCAACAGGAGTTGGACGAGGCACGGAAGAGCAAGGAGGAGCCGAGCAAAGAGCAAGAACCCGAAGAATCGCACGAACCAGACCCGCAGCAGGTCCCAGCGGAGGAGGCAGGCGCAGGGGAGCCGATCGCCCAGCAAGCCGATGCCCCCAAGCCAGAAGCCGGAACTCAGGCATGCGTGTGCTTCAATTCGTTTTAAAGTGTGCTAAAGTGTGCTAAAGTGGACCGGTCCGAACGGTTTACGACAGTTTGCAACGACCGGTCCGACCGGTCTTCGTGTGAAGTGTGCTAAAGTGTACCGGTCCGAACGGTTTACGACAGTTTGCAAAGACCGGTCCGACCGGTCCTTGAACGAAGTGTCACGAAGTGTACCGGTCCGTTCGGTTGAAACCACTTTACTTCCTTTTTCTGCAGGAGCCCTCCACCCAGGCACTTCAGCTGCAGGCGGCTTCCGCTGCTGCTGCTACCGGGATTCCGGGGATGAAAATCACCCCGGCCTTCGCCGCACAACAGGCGCGACTCGCGCTGCAGCTCGAGGCCCGCAACAAGAAGACCGGGGAAGAGAAGAAGGATAATGAGGATAATGAGGATGAGTAACTCATTTTCTATTTGCTTTTGCTATTTGCTATTCCCTTTTGATTTTATCGACGAACTGTTTCGGTCCTGTGTGGCCGGTGTGCCAGACGTGTGCCAGACGTGTGCCAGACATGTGCTTGATGGGACACCAGCGACATGATTCCAGGATTGCATGATTCCATGATTTCTGCTGCGTGTTTGGTTTGGGAGCAAAGAAAGTCTAAAGTGTACTAAAGTGTGCTAAAGTGGACCGGTCCGAACGGTTTAGAGTAGTTTGCAAAGACCGGTCTGACCGGTCTCTGGACAAAGTGAGCTAAAGTGGACCGATCCGAACGGTTTAGAGTAGTTTGCAAAGACCGGTCCAACCGGTCTCTGGACAAAGTGATCTAAAGTGAAGCGGTCTGAACGGTTTAGGGTAGTTTGCCAAGACTGGTCAGCAAAAGCTTGTATTCTGTTTTTTTTTCAGGCATGCCTGCTGCTACACCATGGGAACCAAGACCCCTGGCCCCCCTAGAGGCCCAATGGGATTTTGGAGATGAACTCCGCAAAGGGCGCAGCCTCTTGGAGGGCACCGAGGATGGCAAGACCCCCGTTGCCGTCTGGAACTTTATGTTCCGGCCAATTTTGGAGGCCATGACGCTGTGTTTGGAAGAGGCCAACCGGTTAGACCTTGTGGACCTTCTTCCGCGGTACGTGCTCTTTCGAGTTGGCTTGGGCATGCTGCAGCCGCGCAGAATAGATGATGTGTGGGACAAAGAGAGTATGCACTACAATGCATACATGGCGGAACTGTTTCCTAGCAGGCGACAGTTTTATGTGCTGCAGCGACTTGCGGACCCGGATGCGGATGCGTTGATTGAGTTGTGCACGATGCACTGGCAAGGCGGATGGGAACTAGGTGACGTGGTGTGCGGGGATGAGACCGTGGTCCCCCACAAGGGGTTGTTCGTGATCCGCCAGTTCATACCGCGCAAGCCTCACAGCACCGGTGTGAAACTGTCACTGAAAATGTACGCGTTGTGCAACGCACAAAGCCATTACATTTGGCATGTGTATTTGTACCGTGGTGCAGCCCCTCGTGTGGGTCCAGAGTCCCGGAGCCGGTTTGCAGGCCACTACAATGCGTTTGAGATTGTGCAACTTTGGAATGATGTGACTCCACCCGGAAAGGTGCTTGTGGCGGATTCATTCTTTGGGTCTCATGATGCGGCGGCGATGCTAAGTGCACAAGAGCGTCCGTTCTTGATGCTCACTTCCACAAGTGCTTTGGTGCAAGATGGGAACGTTGGATTAGACCCGGGGGATGTGAACACGGTGGTGCACAAGGAACATCGGTATGCACTCTCGGTATACAAAAACCCCAAAGTGGGGCGCAAGCCGGCAAAGGTGGTACCACTACTAACCAATTGCTTAACCGGAGGTTCGCTCCCACACCGAAGTGGACGATACCACCTACCGGGGATAATTGCCAACTACCGTAGGTTTGCCCCGGGGGTGGATACGTTTAACCAAATGTGCTTACAACACCGGGAAGAGCACCGGTTTCAATCATGGTGGAAGGCACTTGGGGGGATGGTGTTAAGGATAGCGGCAACAAATGCATTTACGTCATGCCAAGCGTTGCGCCTTAGTCCGGGGGGTGAAACAATGTTTGACTGGCAGTGGAGGTTGATGAGATACATGTTTCCGGCAAGGCAAATTCAGGTGGTGGACAAGCATGTACCAATAGTGGTTGGGAAGCGGGGCTTTTGTGTACATTGTGGGATGGGCACCACCCGATACAAGTGCAAAGCATGTGGGTGCTATCTACACGTCGAATGCTTTGCGGACCATCATGAATGAACCATGAATAGATGTCTTGTGAGGATTGACTCCCATGCATTGCAATGCCTGTGCAAAGGTGTGAACACGCACAACACAGCACACGCACACACACAACACACACATGCGGACACACACACTACACACGCATCACCAAGTGCTCCAAAGTGTGCTAAAGTGTGCTAAAATGGTCCGGTCCGTTCAGTTTGCAAAGACCGGTCGGACCGGTCCGACCGGTCTCCCCGAACTAACCGGTTCGCTACAGAAAGCTAAAGTGGCGCGAAACGGTCTCAACTGAACAGTTGGTGATTTTGCCTAGTCGAAACGGTGAGTTAACGAAGACCGGTGGACCGGTTGTGAAAATATTCGCGTATGGTAGCCAAAGGAATATGTGTGTGCATCCACGGACCCTTTCTTTGTGCACGACCACATACTGTCTAGACCCTAACATGCCCAATTGATTGGTTTCTTGGCTGAGGAGTTGGTGCTTGTTGTCTGCTGAAGTAGTTGTTTGGCAGACTGGTTTTACAACAGGGTAGCAGTGGTGTCCCGATTGGGAATTGCATCTCACAGCAAGCGTCCACAGTATGGTGTCTGTGGTGTGAGCACCGAGTGTTTGACCCTGAATTCAACAAACAGACCCCACGAAATGGTAGGCAGAGGTGCAGATGCACGCTCGCAACTGCAAGATCAAGGTGCCGCATGATGCAGTGTTGCGTATGCCGGGTGCCATGGAATTTATTCTGTTGGATGAGGACTTAGTCCCTTTGGACGGGGTGTGGGCATTCCCCAGCGACACCTGGTAGAAATGGATGCTCTGCTTGACAAGGGCTTCGATGGCTGGTGGGAACTAATGCAGTATACCGTGGGATGGTTCACCTGGGAGGGAATAGATGTGCTACTCATTGTGCCTGCACTCTGGGACTCCGCTCACTTAGGGAAGGTGGGAATTGTGCAGGCGGCACCACGAAGGGATCAACATCGGTTGAAAGTGTTTTTCGAGCAGTTTGACCTGGTGGCGGCAATCCTGCTTGAGCTGCGCCACATGAGCAGTACACATACACACCAGACGCATCATGCATGCCGTGCACAATCGCATGCACCGTGTGCGCGCACGCACACAACAAATAGTCCCAGTGCCGCTGTGGACACGCCCCAGCAGACCTCTTCCCCTTGGCATGCCCTAGCGTTCCCTGCTGTCATTATGACCAGACTAAAAGATAATTTGCACATTGTAATGTGCTGCATACAGGACGTAATGTAGGCAGGACTGAGGGTTGCGCCAGAGTCCCTGCTTTAGGTCATGTATGGTATTGGTTTCAAGTGGGAGGACCACGGTGCGTAGGTAAATTGGTGTGAGCCCATGCTCACCCGACATGAGGGACAATGGGCACTGCTGCGTAAAGGAGTGTGCCTGTAGATACCTGTGTCCCCGTAGCATGACCAGGACGACTATGAGTGGGCAAAATGGACACCTTTTACCTCCCCCAATGCGCCCCAGGTCGTCCGTACTTTCCTACCGTCACTATCGCTGAAGTGCATATGGAATGCCAATGACATGCAGTGCGTAGCGCTAAACCTTTGGTCTATGTTTTGGGTGGTGGGGGCCAACCATTACCCTATGGCTTGGTGGAAACCTCCGCTGAAGCGCTTTCTGGCGCGCTACTCATTGGTGGACATGGTGCCTGAAGCCAATTTGAGCAGGTGGTGCAACAAGGGATGAGGGCCTTCCCCCAACGTTGAGTGCCTCTGGAATGCATACAATATGTGATACGCCTATGTTACCCCCGGAAGGTAGGTGGGAGCAAGCACAGGCGCCCGAAATCAGTGTCAACTGGTTAGAGGTATGAGATGGGCAGGATGCTGCCCTGAGGTGGCGCTGTGAGACGCCACCGCTTCGGCACGCAATGTGCAACCGGCCGGCTCGGGGGAGGGCGAGCGCAAGTGCTTGCGCCTCAAGCAACAAGGGAAGAGTGCCGGGAGCCCGTTGCACAGGCTCCACCGGCGCCTGTTCCCTGGTTGCGACAAGCCATTATTCTATGATGTGTGCGGTTTTGTGCTTCATGCATGTATGCATCGCAAACAGGTTCCCACGGGCCCCAGAGCGCTACGACCGTTAGCTGCGACATGAAAGGTGGGGTACACAGATGGCATGCATCCATGCCATGGTGAAACCACAATTTTCTGTACGTGCGGGTGAAGGGTGCATTGCACATTTGCTTGTATTTATAGCCGGACGCCACATGTTGGTTTTCACACTGTGCAACCTCATGGTCATATGATTATCTGTTGATTTTTGCAGTGCAAACGCTCGTCCTCGTTGTTCCCAGAAAGAGATTGATTGGTCAGCCTGACATGCAAACAAACCAACGTTTGACTTCCAAAAGACACAAATAAATGGATACACTTGGCAACAACGGAGAACAATGAGGAAATAGCACTCAATGACATGTGATGCAACCACAAAGCAACCACCCATTCATCTAAAAAAAAATAGAAGCACACACATGGTGGGAGCTTAACGGGCGACGCTTCCAAAATGTGCTACGGGTGGAGGGTGGTGATCGGCTGCAGAAGTTGGGAGACAAAAGGGATTGGGAAAGTGTTAGTGGAAAAGCCTCAGTGTGCCACATTGCATGTGTACACCATGGTGTGTTGGGGGCCAATGGGGATTATCAAGTGCAACATGGGGGAGTGGGGGGGGTTGTGTTGTGTTGTGCCATGCCATGCTAGGGGTGGTGGGGGTTGAAGCCTTGTGCCACGGACTGCACGCTGCACAATCCCTTTATGGGGGAGCACCTGACAGGGGCTGACTCTGACACACCTCCCAAAATGCCCCCTGAGGAGAGATAACCCTTGGGTACCACACGCCGGGGCTGAGCTTCGAGGGCGGGATCTTCAAAGAGCAACAAACGATGTGTCCGAGTGGATGGTCCGGAAAATTGCGGATCATTTTGCTAGGCAGTGGGGGGGTGGGTTATGGGGTAGGTGATCCGTGATCAGTGGATCATTCTAGGGGGGAAGGGGGGGTTTATGGACCCCCACGAATCAATGATCTGCGGACTACCTACTGCACACCGAAGATCACTAAGCCACAAGCTCAATTCCCGGGGCATACCGCATGGCAAAGATTTGACGTGTGTGTGTGTGTGTGTGTGTGTGTTCCCGGGGGTCTCCACAGTCATCGATGGACACATAGCGTACACACCACTGTGGGTACCTACCTCAGACACCTATGCCCGACCCAACGACCCCCTACCCCTCAGAGGCTCCTCCGTCCGCTCCCAACTCCTCTCTAACCTGAAAAAGATGGCAGATCAAATCGGTGCAAGTCTTCCACTCCTCGAACTGATGCTCCCAGACTCCCTGTGGCCAGAGACGGGCCACAAGCTTACACAAGTCAGGAAATTTGCCAAGTCGGTCTGTCAGTCCCACTATGTCCGCATTGTCGACAAGGGGGTGGGAGTCCTATGGGCGTTCTGCCGCCACTGGGTATGGGGCATCATCCAGCAGTTCCTGAAGAGCGAAGGCTACACCCCGTCCCCTAAAACGTTGCCCCAAGCCATGGCTTTCGTCTCTGCAGAGCTCGACGCCAGAGGCTGGGACCGCAACACAGCCGGTCAGCTTCCCCTCCTCTATCTCCTGGGCAAATTCAAATCACTGGCTAAGGGTAAGTGGCTCTGGCGCGGCATTACCTCCCTCCCCCAACCCCTGCTACCCAAAAAGTCGCTGCGCATCGCCGCACGCGCCAACACAGCCTTCCTCCGACTCCTGTGTCAAGAAGTCCCCTGCTGTTTTCTAGCTCAGAGCATCTCAGAAGTAAGCCAATGGTTCCACTGGTTAGACACCATAAACGCCCGGTTCATCAGTGAGGTGGATTGCAAGGACCAATTCAATAATATATGCCCCACGGACATCGAATCCCACCTGACGGCAGCCAGCAAGTGGCTCGCCAAACGCCGCAAGTGGCGCATGACGGATATTGAGTGGTCCATTCACAAAGACTCCAAAATGCTCGACAGAGCGGGACGTGCAAAGGCAACGAAATTCTGGTACATCACCCATGCCCAAATGTCAGACACAATCACGTTTGAGATGCACTGCAATAACTTCATCAGAGCAGTGGGAGGGTTATGGTGCCGCCACGGTTGCATTCCAATGGGCGGTTCTTTTTCAGCCCAGGCAGCCGATCTGCACAGCCTATGGCAGGTTTATTCAAATCGCCACCTCCTGCGCCGCCTGGGCTCCCTCACTGTTTCCGAGGCAGGGTTCCCCTACTGGGAGTCCCCGCAGGGGATAACCGCCCTATGTCAATTTAGAGACAACATCCTGATTGCCACCACCTACCCAGACACCGCCTCCCACCCCATCGTCTCTACAGTGTGTAACCTGCTGGGCGAGGCATGGAACCTGGATGTGCTCTGTGAGTGTATGTCGGGGCCAGGGGACCCCTGCAAACATCACTGCCACTCAGCGTCCACCACAGCCCTCGGCTTTGACATGATTCGGGGGAAAACGGGTAAAGGACTAGCTTACCTACACCCCAGCGCGCTCTCATCAACTTGGAGTCTGAAGAGTGCACCCCCCCTCCTGTCCCCTGCAAGCGCCTATCCTGCTTACCTGCCGGGTATCATGACGGGCGCTTTGAGCAATGCACGCCCTTGGGCCACGACGTGGGCGGGGGAGCTGCTGTCCCTCTCTGCTTGGTTACAGATAGCGCTTCTCAGCGGGTATGCACTGCCACAGGTCACCAGGGCGGCACACTCGGCGGTCACGCGGGGCCTGTCAACCAGCCCCAACGACCATACAGCCACAACCCGCTACCTGTACACGGTTCGCCACCTCCTCCCCATGCCACACTGCTGCCACCTCACCTTGTGCGCCGCGTGGCTGCGGCGTCACGCACACTGGGCGGGGGACAGCTACAGCAGTTGGCACCTGGACCCATCCCTGTCACCAGACGGAACCACAGGCTTCTGGTGCGGAGACTGGGAAATCCTCCACCTCCACGCCGCCAAAGTTAAACCCAGCAACCATGACTGCCCCCCTTGGGAGACAATGTGTGTGTAACCCCTTGGAGTCTGTGTGTGTGTGAGCGGGTGGTTACACCCGTCTCCAGCTAAGTACCTCCAGAGTAGGCATGTAAGTAGCGCTGCGGTTTTCAACAGATCATACAATCATTGGCTAGACAGGGCCGGGCAGTGGGCAGGGTCTGTAGTGATCAGCGCAACTTGCACTGTGAGAACAAACTCCTGTACACCGTCACTCCTGTCTCAGAAAGGACCTTGCCTACCTTTTTGTTAATGGCCTGATGAAATTGCCTCGGTGACCAGTGCTCTGCCTTCGCCTGCTTTCGTCTTCACTGACGTTGTGCCCCGCGTTTGGTCCCCACTGGTTTTCCCGCACGAAGTGTGTGTGTGTGTGTGTGTGTGTGTGTGTGTTTGTGTGTGTGTGTGTGCTTGCTACTGAGGCTCGACGTTAACCAGACACCCGAAAACCAATAAGATTCCTTTCCAAAATGTGTTGGTGCTCCTGGACAATTTTCACAACGCCCATTATCAGGGGCACTACTAGGTTGGAGTCTTTTCATTGAGGAAGACCATGCCTCAGCTACTACAGCTGACGCTGCTGTTTGGATGGGCTAGGTGGTGACCCCTGGGCACCGTTGTCAATGCATACCAATGGTAAATAATTGGTGCCTGAAGCACATCAATGATGCCAATGAGTTGAGATATCAGTCCTCAGTAGTTGCTTATGGCAGACCTTTGGTGTAGAATAATGCTTGGTTTCATATGTTTCGACGGGGGTTAAGGGGGTTGATTTGTCCTTGCCCTCCACAAAGGATCTTGTGTAATTTGGGGGACAGTCATGTCCATTTCTTTGTGCCCCTTCATTTAAATGATTCTAGCAGAAGACGCAAACTGACATTGCTCATGATAAGGAAGAAATGCGACCCAAATAGATTCAGCTCCCAGATTCCTGATTGTAGTGCCTAGGCCATAGGATTGGAGACCCCATGCACACTGTACAAAATCACTTAGACTGGTGGTGGTTATCCTCGAGAAAACAGCCAGCTTGCCGTCCCACTGGTTGCAGCAAGGAATAAGCACTTACAGGCAGGGGAGTTAGGGAACCCATGACCGAGGTTTCCTCAACAATTTTTCCAGAAGTTTGAATTCCTTGGATGCCATCTTTGCTGAGACCCTGCAGGGTGTGAGTCCCGAGTCAACAGTGTGCCGTAGCCAATACCACCAAACAACAACCGTCCTCCTTCCCCCCAGGTCCTGAAATACACACTCATCCCTGCCCTATGTGCTTCAAGGCACTGTGTATTCAATGTTCCTCAACAATTATGAAGTTTTTAACAAACAAGCACGTTTTCGTGTATTGCTTCGATTTTAAATGTGAGCCTCACAATCAATATGTAAGCACTAAAGGTTTCTGTCACCTCAGGATGCATTTCTGTTTGTCGCAAGGTTCATGAATTTCAAGAGGCGTTGAATGGCCGTCCGTGGGAATAGTGCGCTCCTGAGGCAGTGCCAACACACAGTTTATTTTGTGCTTCATTCTGTCCATCCGAGAAACAACTCCCTGTGGTTTGTCATGTCCAGGAGAGAGATGATTGTCAACATTACGTCAATTGGGGGACGGGCTTGTGTTCCTACCCCACACACTGGTGGTTTCCTGTCTTTAGCCGTTTCGCCGAGCCGTTTTGCTGTCTGTCATAGCTTAGTAACGCTTTTTCCCATGCATTAGTTCTTGTCGGGCCAAAATACAGACAATGAATCCAATAGAATCTCCGTATGTGAGTTGCACCCCATCTGCACCCATGACAAGCTTCACATCTTCTCCAATCCAGCCTGATGTCTTGCCAGTTGCCTTTGAAGCTCCAAAGTTATTCACCTCAAATAACCGACATTTCACTCTCGCAGGCAATGGTTTGGATCGTATCGTACTGATTTCTGAAACAAGTCTCTCCAGTGAGGTATGTTTGCATCAGTGACGCGTGTCCGGAGGATGCTCTTCCGCTGGTTTTTGAGCATTGAGGTTTGACATACAGGTTTCAGGGTGGCGGGTTGCTCTTCAGACGTAGATTCCGACACCAATGCACCCTGAACCACCCAACCGTAGCGCACGACTTCAAGCAGCCACATGCTGCTCACGCAGCATGGGCGAACCCAACGCACTGACCGATCCCCATACCCAAACTGACCGATCCCTACACCCGAAACGCCGACGCACCAAAATAAGTAAATCAATGTTACATCCATCCTTGACACACAGGTTCTGCGCGACCGCAGGCTGTGAGGCAAATATCTTGTGTCCACAACATTGCTTCTCCGGATCATGCATTGGAAGAGGAGGAGGAGTGGGGGAAAGGGGTCCGGGAGGAACCCCCTTTCCTGCTCCTCTTATGGTTGTCCTGACCCTCACCCTGTGAACCCTGGTGCCACCAGGAGCCCTATACATGACCAACCCACACGCGGACCTCCCGCTCAATGTCCTGCGTCGCCTGCAGGCCCTCGAGCACAGCACCTCCACCGATCCTGCCATCCAAGGACACATCAATGACACAACCAATATTTCCCATTGGAATGACCAAAGACTCCCTGAAACCCCCATGTGGAGGTGCTGCCGCCTTCCGTTTTTGAATCCACAGCGAAAACAGATGTGTCTGCGCGAATCGTGCGCTGGGGCAATTTGGACGAAAAGTGACCCGCTGGGAAGGTGGAGAAATGCGACAGACTACCTATTGGTCATCCAATCGACGGGTCATTAAAAAGTACGAATGCCAAGTATCGACGGAACAAGAACCTCTGGGTTGACGAGTTTGCGCATTTCCTGGGACCCGTTTGCGTGATTTTTTCTGGTTCGGTCTGATTTGGTTTTCTGGCCGCCCATTTGGCACACAGAATCTCATATCGTTGCCCCATGATGTTCCTGTGGACACTCACGTCCCTCTTCTTATTCCGCCATTGTACAGCAAATCTTTCGCACACACACACCTTGCCACAGGCCAGCAAAGAGGTACAGAAGGCGTTGAGACTAATTGTTCCGTACTCTGAGACAGCGACTCCTGTGACTGTGCTGGATCCTTCTTCAGAGGTCTTTGCTGGCCTGCTTCCATGTACTGAAGCTGGGGCTTGGTGGGCCTGGGCATGGGTTTCGGTTCCGTGACCAGCCAAAGATCGGTGGGGAAAGAAAAGGATTGGGCCGCTATCAGTTACGTCATGCGGCAAAAGAGCGCTAACACCAGCGTAGCGAGGGGTAGTGTGGTGCAGGACGTCGTATGTCCGACTGATATTGCTTGACAATTGGTGCTCGGCCTGACATGCTGCCAAGATATATATTTTCTGTCCAGGAATTTCCAGTGGCTTCCAGTAACCAGGCTGGGCTGCTGCATGTTCCGTCTTGGCCCTCAGATACTTTTATGGATGAGGCAAGCATTTTACAGGATTTGGCTGCTGGTTTGAGGCTTGCGCACTTGGTATGCGGTTGTGCATTGCGTGTGCAGTCTACGGAGACTTATCTGGGCCTTTATCCTGCCTTCCATGCTTGATGCCATCCAGACAACGTTTCTTCCATGCCGGACCTGAATCGCCCACACCACCACTCCAACAGGCATCTGACAACGCTTAGCCGTGGCAATGACTGTCCGGAAATTGCCCAGCATAGGTTTTGGATGTGGAAACGGCATGCAATATTTCAGTTTGGCGTCCATGTGTTTGTGAGACTACCACAAGCACACTATCCAGCGTCCCTGTCAATTCTTAATGCTCTCATAATACCATACGATGAAGGATTTTCTGCCGTGGTTGGCCTCTGGGTCCTGCTGTTATCCAGATTTGCTGCGTGGTGGCGCGTGTTCTGTGGTCGGAGGCATTCCGCCACGGGGTTCCTCCAAGAGTGATGACATTCATGGATCAATTTGAGATACAACCAAGTGGAGGTCAAAAATCATGAGAGTGTGAGTCGTAGCAATCAAGTATTCAGGAACAACTCAGCCACCAGCTCCCCTTGTAATCCAAGCCCGCTTCCAGCCACTCAGCCAATCGATCAGTCACTCAAGCTCTTCAGTCCTTCGGCGGGTGGCTTCAATCGCGCATGCTTGTGTTCAGTGGATCCTCAAGCAAATGGCCAAGATCTTTGGTTTCGCCATGCTTGGATTTGTGGCATGGGTGGTGTACAAAACTCATTTTCAATCTTCCAGGTAGATTACCCTGCTGCTTCATCCATGCTTGTCCCTTTGCACCTTGACTGGATGTCCTTGAGACAAGAATCCCCAACAACCAAACACCCGTCAACAACAAACGCCCTTAGAACCTCTAGACAACTGTCGATGATCCCTATCAACCCTTAAAAACCCCCAAATCATCAATCCTCAACAGACCTCGAAACGTCTTCATGACCCTCCACAGGAGCATCTTTCTTTCCTTCCGGGTTCAAAACATGTGTGCACCGCCACTTGCCATAGCACCACGCCTGCCCCACTGCTCTTGGGTGGGGGGCGTGTCCCCAAAACGATGAGGGAGCAATGTCTATCGCAGGGTCCTGGGGCACCAGGCGATTTCATAGGCATACACCAATCAAACATGAAAGAGGGGCAAACATGAAAGAGTGGCAAACAGGGGTATAGTTTGTGCAAGCATTCATTCCACGTATGCACAATTGCATTTGCCCCATTCAAGATGATCACCCAAACTGCACGCTGCAGGGCACGCCACAAGCGCCGGGGGAACAAGTGGTCTCCTAGGGAGCTCAGAGCAAAGGCCACCCAGCCACAGGGGCACACAAGCATAACCATCAGCAAGCAAACAGCTTGTCCATTACTGCAGCCACCTTGCAAAAAATGTGAAGCAACCATAAAAAGGACCAGAATCAGCGTCACTCAGCTTGGGACTTGGATGCTTGGGCCTTGGGACTCCAAGCAGCGGTTTTGCACTTTTGCACCGTCCACTCCCATCTCCGCCACCCCCCCCCCCCCCGCCCCCCCGCCCCCACGCTCACACAAACCCCTCCCCCGGGGACACACCTCCACAAAACACAACCAAGTGCAATGAACTGAAGGTAAGGCAAACCTACTTCACTTACCCCATTTGATGGTGAGCAATGAGAACTCAAGCGAGACAGAGTTTGGCCTGACGCTGTAATGTTATGTGAAGGATGTGGAGGCGTGTGGCGCAAGCGTTTTCGAGGCATGGTCGTGTTGTCAAGCGTGCCCAGTGGAATAGAACCAGCGGGCAGGGGCTTTGAGGCCCGACAGTTGCGCACGGTGCACATTTGCACGTGTCCTTCAGGCCGCCAAATACAGTCTGCGAACAGGAGCTCACCACTTATGGAGAGCCTCCCGGTAGCAGCAGCATTTGGCAACATCTCCCACGCTTGGCCCCGTTTGCAATCCCAAGTATGCCCTCACATTCCTGGACGCACCTTTTGCTCCCACCTGGCACACGCTTGACACCTCTTTACACAGGCTTCACCCCATTTTTTTTTTGGCAACTCGCATCATGCGCTGTGCGCGCATTGCGCACGTGCTGTGCACAATTTAGACTGTTTGTTTTGCCCACCACCTTGCAGTAAAATTCAGAAATGATGTGAGCACCAGAATTGTACTCTGGCACATCATTCTCCTTTCTTTTCAATTGGAAGATGTTGATACTCTGGGAGTATGTTCCAGCATGGAATGAGGGTCACATGTATTTGCAGAAAATGGGACATGAGTGCTGTACTAGTGTGTGGCTTTTAACAATGACCTCCAATGCAAATTAGGACTGCCAACATCGCATGGGAGGGGGGCAAGGGGGTGTGGAGAGAGGGATTTTGTGCCACTGCTCATGCAGCCTTCTGGCCCCATAGCATCCAATTCACTGCCGGATCCACATGCTCCACGCCCCATTTTCCCCAAGACCATGAGGTTTGGAAGGAGGATCAGCATCATCCATGCCCTACTTTGCTGTTCAGACTGTTCAGATCTTTTTACCAAAATCTTTTTACCAAAATCAAAATCACAGGGGCTGCGTGCCTGCCCTCCGTATAACCCCAAAAAATGGCGAAGTCCTTTTGTATGGTCCTCAGCGTGAGAGCGGGGCACGGGCACAACACAAGGTGAATCTCCGTCTCAATGAAGACCTAGTTTCGGCTATATCAAGCCCTCATCAGTTCTACAAGCAGAAATATGCGGAGAGTCTAGCATGGGGCAGCACTACAAACATGATGATCAGCAAACTGCTATATAAAATTAAGCTATGGAAAATTCAGATTACTCTGGCACACAGACAGCACTGCATATTGTAAAAAGCACAGAATTTCATGCTAATATATTCACCTATGAAGAGCGCGCGTGTTTTGCTGGGCGCTCGTCTGGACGACAGTTCAACAGCAAATCTGCCACCTGTGAAAGTTCACTGCACGAATTTCAGCACGTCGATTCAGGGTATTCATTAATTGGCGCTGCCATTTTCGGCGTAGGTTACCTGAACCCATCAGAGTGCCATACAAGCACAAATTCAGGATTTGGCTCCTGAGAACGGCCTCCATATCCTTCAAAGGTCTGCTCCATCGAATAGGCATATTGACAGCAAAGGGAATGCGCAACACATGCACAACATGACATTGTAGATTTTGATTTTGGTAAAAACTCCCATGCCACCTCCCTGGTGGTGTTGCTGCATATATAGTGTTTTGTCTTCCCATCTCACTGGGGGGGGGGGCATCTGTGATAGACTTGGGGTACCCCAGCCTGCCACAGACAAGCTTTAGGCGTCACTGTTGGTGCGTAGGTATCTGACACCTTCAGTGCGGCGCCAGTTTAGTTTAACAGCACGAGGTGTGTTAGACTCCCACGGGATGTAGGTAGCCGAATTCGTTGGTTTTGTGTGTGTGCAGTAGGCTGGCCACAGAAAATCCAAAATGTACAGGAACAAAATTTTGGTCAGCGTTCTCTGTGCCCCCCATTCCCAGGTGAGGTGAGCTGGAGAAATACCACTGAACGCTGCAGACGGGTCTTCATCAGAGGGGTGGAGTAAAATACCATCGCCAATGTAGCACCATATAGCCCATATCCACTACCACTGGTCACGTTCCTCTGGAAGAATGAATGTTCGTAGGCTCTCAGAATTAGATTCGCCCAGGCAGGGGCGCAGTTCGTGCCCATTGAAAAGCCTATTTGCTGGCGCTAAACACCAAGATTGGGGCACTGGAAAATATTATGGCCGAACACTAATGCTAGCAGGACTTCACCCACAGACAACAGAGTGCACCAGTGAGAGAAAAGGGAACGACAGACGGATCGCATTGAACTCTGAGCTGCTCGCAGGAGTGAACATGAAATCAACGAATGTGCATTCCATCTCTAAACACTGAGCTCGAAAGGCACCACTCCTCCACACTCGCTTCCAATAGCGCAGACCATACTCCAGGTCACACCAAGCGAAGTTAGTGTAGAGGTTATTGAAGTCGAAAGTGGACACAGTGACCCTGCCTCTGTCAAAGGGGCACCATCGCAGCGCCAGGGCCTCCAGGCTGTGCACGAGGTCCAGGGTGTCGCACAGGGGGGGTATGGAAAGCATTGGCCACTCTATCCCCCCGTAACAAAATTTTCCTAGCACGGACAACAAGGTTGAGGGCCCAGAGTTGAACCAGCTTTGTAGTGCAGTGATGGGTCTGCTGGCCCATGAACCCCGCACCACTTCACATGATTTATGTGTTTTGCCGATAGGTAAAACATGGGCATGCGCAAAGGCGGTAGTAGGTACATGTAGTCGGAGATGATTTTTTGGAAGTTCTCATCAAACATACCTGAGAGTTCATTAAAGAAGTCTCGAATCACCCTAGACCATTGTTTACCTTGTGTGATCCAGATATCACTCATATCACGGGAGAGGGGCGCGAGTCTTTCATACACCATCTCCCCGGTGGTGTGGCGTGTTTGCATTTTCAATTCCTGCTCGCTGCAATAACAATCCACACTCATGACTACTTGGGATGCGTCCTTGTCTGCTTGGACCACTACATTATTTTGAAGAAAACTATCTAGTAGTCCCGGACGCCACAAAATCCCACGACGTTGAAATGAACCTGAATTGACTTCTTCCAAAAGGAAATTTAGATTGGCTTGGAGTTTGAGAATCTCCCTTTTGATGCGCATCACTTCACGGGGTATTGCATTGAGCACACTTGAATAGGGGTTCGTCCCCTTCACATGAAACATGCATGGGTGAGGAAAGCTCGCATAGGCATCAAACTCCGGTGGGTTTTTGGGAAAAAATATCGACCATATCAGAACTCGATTGAGGTCAGGGCATTCCACCGAAAGCTTCCTGCGAGTTACCACACATGTTGGTAAATGTGGCATATACTGAGGTCCTAGACTAAGAAGAAGGCAAATGTAGGGCATAATTTCTCCACAAACTTGATCACTGTGTAGAGTTTGCACTTCAAAACGGGAGAGTGAAAGTGAGGGCGTCGGCGTGAGGCTTTCTGTCTTCGCTTCGTCCAGGTCGTTGGAGACAAAACCCGAAATGAAAAACTTATGAACTTAGCGCATTCGATCATAGCACTTCTTGCGATCACGGTTTCTCAAAGTTCTCAAACTTGGCGTGGAATGTCCCATAGTCAATCTCTCTTGCGGTGGCGGTGGTATTTTTGTGCGTGTTGGGTAACGGCGCCGAGGGCGGTTTTGATCTTTGAGAAAGCTCACTTTTCGCCGTGAGCCTCTTTTGGATTTTGAACCGTGCGAGCTTCGGGAGCTTCGTGAATTTTGGGACGATCTTGAGGTTGTGCATGAAGCCGAGCTTGAGCGTGATGTTGATCCACTCCTTGCTCTTTGCCTTGAGGCGCCTCTTAATTTGCCGCCACTTCCATTCCGTGGCCGGCCGTGTGAGTTTTTTTGATGAGGATGATTTAGCGTCATTCATGCGTGTGAGTAAGCGGCGGATGTTACGAAGTTGATCATCTACTTCAAGATCCGCTTGAAACTCTTCATGGAGCGCTTCCTTTAGCGCCCTTGATTTCATTGATTTCCATCTCTTTTCTTGCCTCCTTGCATGCTTGCCATGCCGACCATTTTTGGAATTTTGAATGCCACTCCATCTTGCTTTGTTGCTAGGCTTGCACGATCTTTTGTGCAATTTCTCCACGTAATTTGTTTGCAAGTTCGGCATCGTTTGTCACAACATTCCAAACCTTTAGTTCATTGATTTGTTCGTCAACATACCTCGTGATAAGTGCTTGCAACTCTTGATAAAGTGCTTGATGTGCCGCCTCGTTTTCACTTATTTGCTTCCGCAAAAGATCTCGCTTGATCTTGAAGCGTTCGTCGCGAATTTTTTGTTGGCTATCAACTACTATTGTTTGTCGAACAATTGCCTTGCCATTATGAAAAACCTCTTGTTTAGGACGAAATGTATTGATTTTCAACCAATCCAATTTTTGTACGCCAACTTTGTGCTTGCACAATTTGTCGTGTTGCATGAGGTACTTCAGCGCGGCTGCTTTGAAAGCGTCGGGTACACCATGTAATGAGCAACGCGGCTTCTTCACACTTGTGTTAGGCATAACTGCGCCGGAAAGCATGACTTTTTTTACCAAAATCACGGGGGCTGCATGCCTGCCCTCCGTATAACCCCAAAAAATGGCGAAGTCCTTTTGTATGGTCCTCAGCGTGAGAGCGGGGCACGGGCACAACACAAGGTGAATCTCCGTCTCAATGAAGACCTAGTTTCGGCTATATCAAGCCCTCATCAGTTCTACAAGCAGAAATATGCGGAGAGTCTAGCATGGGGCAGCACTACAAACATGATGATCAGCAAACTGCTATATAAAATTAAGCTATGGAAAATTCAGATTACTCTGGCACACAGACAGCACTGCATATTGTAAAAAGCACAGAATTTCATGCTAATATATTCACCTATGAAGAGCGCGCGTGTTTTGCTGGGCGCTCGTCTGGACGACAGTTCAACAGCAAATCTGCCACCTGTGAAAGTTCACTGCACGAATTTCAGCACGTCGATTCAGGGTATTCATTAATTGGCGCTGCCATTTTCGGCGTAGGTTACCTGAACCCATCAGAGTGCCATACAAGCACAAATTCAGGATTTGGCTCCTGAGAACGGCCTCCATATCCTTCAAAGGTCTGCTCCATCGAATAGGCATATTGACAGCAAAGGGAATGCAGCAAAGGGAATGCGCAACACATGCACAACATGACATTGTAGATTTTGATTTTGGTAAAAATTTTGATTATGATTTTCATAAACAAAATGATTTTGGTAAATAGAGAACGATTTTGTGCCACTGCTCATGCAGCCTTCTGGCCCCATAGTATCCAATTCACTGCCGGATCCACATGCTCCACGCCCCATTTCCCCCAAGACCATGAGGTTTGGAAGGAGGATCAGCATCATCCATGCCCTACTTTGCTGTTCAGACTGTTCAGATCTTTCACACTTCTTCAAGCAGGAAAAAAAATGGTAAACAAAGGCATCCTGCAGTGCAGTCAGAAAACCTTAGGGTGGCATGGAAATAGACTGCACCAAAAAGGGCAGTGTCCTCTGTGGTGTGCATGTTGGGAGGATTTGTGTTGGCGGGTGGAAGGGGCAGAAAAAAGGGGGTTAGCGGCCGAAGCTGGGGGTAGCCTGTGGTGTGTTAGGGTGATAGTAGGGGGCGGGGGGCAGGATTGTGTTTGTGGGAGTGTTTACTAGGGGGCTGATTGCAATAATGATGATGCAAATGGATGGATTTGAATTGTATTGAGTGGATTTTGCGTGCGGGAAAGTGCGTTTTATTGTAGGGATGTTTATTGATTGGTGGTTTATGAGAGTGTTTTGGGACTGTAGGTGAAATGGGGGTAAGTGAGGAAGTGCTGTAAATGGAGAGTTTTTCGTTCCAGGGGTTTTATGAGGGGAGTTGAGTTGGAGTGAGTATAGGAGTATAGAAGGGAAGGGGTGATTTAGGACATAATCTCATTTTTCCCAGCGTTGATTTCAAGTGGGGCCGTCGTTGTTGAAATACTGTTTGAGATGTTGAGTGGAGTAATAGATGTTTGGTGCAGGAGATCTGAGTAACTTGCCAAGGGACGTCGTACTGAGAGTGTGGTTGTAGTGGCAGTTGTCGTCTGGAAAGGTTGTTGGTTGGTTTGAAATTAGGTGGAGGAAGGGGTAATCCCATGTGGTTGTGAATGGTGGTGCAGAGCGTCTGAACTAATGTCGCTGAGAGATGCTCAAACAGACCCACCATAGGGGCGGTTACACACAGCACAGGCACATCAGTTATTTCACTGGGACAACCTCAGTACCCCTAACACCCAAACCAAGCTTATTTTTTCCCCTTCGGGAGAGGCAATTAACACCGGATGTTCTGGTGCATTATTGATATTGGTTCCATGCCACCTTGTTTTGCAACGACACATGTGCATTTTGCCTTTACTCAGGTTCGCATGCGATATGGGGTTCACAGGATGCGATGGATTTGCCCGTGTTCTTCCGGAATAAGCATTCTGCGGCAACAAAGTTGAGAAAGTTTGTCGGTACGTGTGCGTTCAACCCCTGGCGAAACCTCCTCGGGCTCTTGGTCGCACAGTGCGTTTTCCGCGAGGGATATTTGTGCAACAGATTTGAGTGCACAGCGCCTGGTTTCGATGCAACTGCACACTGTTACACTGACAACCAACTGGTGGCAATCCTGAGCGCTGCTGCCACCGTATTACCCCTTTCCCCCTTCCGTATTACGCAAGCACAGCGACCCCTGACCGTGGTATTTCTGACCGCCTTTTTCTGGTGAAGGATGCATGTTTGCTGGCGCGGCGCTGTCCGTTGGCCACTGTACCGCGTGACATTTTGAGTCGTGCCGGAACAGGTTTTGCCCCCTGCAGTACAGACGGTTCTATGCTGCTGCTGCTGTGGATTGCACCTAAACCCCAACTCCCGGTATCTGGGCTCGATCCTGTATCGAGCTGTGGTGATGGCCTTGATCGTGGCGTGCGGACCCCCCCGAAGCCCGAAGGGGGGCCCATCGCACACCAACCGACGTGGGTCTCACCCCAACACCGGTCCTGGGAGATCATTGGAGCCCCGGATCCCAGAGGTGACAACTGCACCCTCCCAGTCGAAAACCGAGATATGTGCCCCCGGGGAGGCAAAACGCCAGGCGCCAGCCCCCAAAGTCATGATGCCAGCGGGTGGGGCACTTCCAAACTGGGGACATCGTCACAGTAGTATCATTGGCGGGCTCCCCACCTCTCGAATTTTTTGAATCCACCCCAAGTACCAACCAGCATACACACTCAGCCTTGATGGCACCACCATATTACTGGACCGAGCAGCAGAAATGTTTTCGGGAGTTTGGTCAGACACTTCCCTCCCTGTCCACCCTTGCGGCAATGCATGCCAGTTGGGCCCCATTGCTCATTCCCACGTGTTCAGGTCAGTCCCAAGTGCGCACAAGGTTTCGCCCCTGGGCACACCGTGGGGTGCACTTTGACAACGCCCTCAGTGCTCGGGCTGTTGTTGGATGCGTTTTTGTTTTGCTCTGGTGTTAGATGAAGTCGTTGGGTGTTTGGCGTTTTGTGTTCTCAGAATCCACGAAGACTCCAACAGCCCCTGAAGTGGACGCTTCCTGCATATCGTATGTTGAGTTGTGATCCTTGTCTCTCCTCGGCAGCAAAGACGGAGCTCCGCGGACCCTTTGCCATCGCATCCACAGACTCGGGTTGGGGCCCGACGGACTTGCACAATTGTCTTCAGGGCCGGGGCCAGACCTGCCATTTGTGTCCGCGGCAGAGACACCGCGTCTCGTCAAGAGTTAGCCCTGTGCCATGTGCCACTGGGTAGTGACGCAGTTGGACGCAGGACGCAGCGCCGCATGATGATGTTTGTGGTGGGGGCGCTGGTGGCGCGTCTGGGGGGGGGGACAAGGTCGGTCCTCTTGTTTCCTGTTGTCCTTTTCTTTTTTGGGAGGTCTCCCTTGGAGCTGTGGCCAGACCCACTGGCGAGTTGCGGTCACCCGCTCTGCAATGGTTACGGTCAGCAGTCACTGTAACACCCTCTTTTGGGGGGGAAGACCAACTGGTCCGTGTGCTGCCATGCTGGGCATGGGACGCAGCGTGCCAAGGGATGGGGCTTCATGACGATATGGCCAACTGCCTGCGTTTGGAACCAAATATCATGGGACAGAACAGCTTCCTCCGGTTTTTCCAGTTCGGAACGTCCGATTCGGAATTGTGCATTGGTTGGCACAGGACGGGCTCGGATGCCCTGCAAAGGGTGACGAGGGTTTCCTTCTTGTTTTCGTTTGTAGTTCAAGAAACACTGGGCTGTACCAATGTCACGTCGTTCCCACATGACGACGCCGTGATGGAAATAGCCCCGGTTTTTCGGTGGAAAAATGACAACGGTCCTTGGAAACGACATGTGGAACAGACTCTTTCGAAACCGACATCAAAATTGAGCACGTGCTGACCAGGGGAAGGCAGACCGGCACTGGCCCGCTAGGGCCTGCCGAATATTCAAGAGGGACCAGAAGTATCACCCAAGCAGCAGTGGAGGTGGTTGTGGGCATTGGCACGGGGGAGAAGGCTCCTCTTGCCCAAGCCGCTCCTGGTTGTTGGCTTCTTTCTCAAGTTTCGACCAAGACTTCATTACTATTCCCATGTGCGCAGGAGCACTGCACTGCGTGGGGGTTCATTGTCCCATGCGTTTCGTCTTCAGGGCCCCTCGGTCCCCAGTGCAAGTGGAAGCTCCTCCGCGTCCGAATGGCAACGTAGAGGTGGAAAGTCCAGAGAGGCGGGCCCGCAAGAAGCTGGTGGAATCCTATTTGAAGCGAATGCCACGTATGGGCTGACCCTACTTCCCTTTTGCTCTCGGGTTTGGGTTCCAAAGTGCATGCGGGCAGTGTTATGACATGACGCAGGGCAGGATTGCATGTGACAGGAACGTGTGTCAGGCAGCGGTGCATGCAGTAGCTCCGCCCAGTGGTGCGCCCGGGTATTTTGTTAGACCCGCGGCTGCCAAGGGCGACTGCCCTCCTGACCAACCCTTTACTGTTCTCATCGCTGCACAACGGCCCTATTCGCCTGCTCAACTCAGTCAGCCCAGTCGTTGACTCTGCGTGCTATATGCTGGATAATCCGCAGCTCTCTGTGTGCGAAAGGAAAGCAAATAAAACTTGCACTTCTGCTTCATGCGTGCTTCACTCGGAGGCACATAGACTGCCAACAACTGTGCTACCCCGTGTCACAGAGGGGGTCTAACATACCGCCCAACCCAATTCTGTGGATGGTGACGTCCTTGGATGTTGGTGCGATGGCCGCGCATTGTAGATCTTGAGGTGCTTCGAGACCAATTTTTTGGTAGCATCATGTCATCTGCGCTTTCTGGCTGATTTTTTGCCTGGAGCGCTATCTGTTGGCTGTTTTACCCACTGGGGTAACCCCCATACCACAACTGGTACTATCTGCACTACCGGGTCTGAGACCGCCATTTTCCGAGGCAGGCGGGCCGACCTAAGAAAATGTAGGAGTTGCGCAAACGGTGGCATCGATGTTTTGCTTGAAACAGCAGCGGGAGCGTGCGACCGATTGTTGCTGTCTTCTCGTCTTCACCATCAGCACATCATCACAGAGCTGGTAGGCCTTTTGAGATGTCTTCGCCCCTGCATACCTACCCCTCTGCTCTTGGCCCGCCCCGTCCTTTAGTGATGCATCGCTCTCGTGCAGTTCCCATTCGACCCTTTCGAAAGAAGTTTCCGCCTCGTATCGTACACAACAAGACGTATGCTCTCCCTCGTACCTGCGTTGTGATGGTTCGGTGACTGCGACTCCTGTCGAGGTGATGTGGCGTGGGGGGTTGTGGCCAGGGTTGGAACGATTTGGACCGGGTGCAAGGGGATGGTCGCCAGTGGTCAAAGCAGCCCCGGTCATGAGAAACTTGGTGTCATGGGCTGCAATAACAGAATGCCAGACCAAAACTGATGTAGCCCTCTTCGGTCTTCGTCCAGCCTGTCTTGTCCATGCGGTTCCCGTGAGCAAGTCATCTTGTTGCAGCCGCGGTTTGCACACCGGGTTGCTTGACGGCGGCGGCGGCGGCGGCGGCGGGGGGGTGCCATAAAGGCTCAGTCAGTGGGCTGGGACGTGCTTTTGGGTGTGTGCACTTGTTCGGGCGTTGGGGAGGGCATTGCATCCAGTTCATGTGCCCAGACGGTGGGGAAACATATTCCGGTCCGTTAGAGTGGGGCAGTTGTCCCTCTGCTCACAAGAGCTGCCTCTGCCCCCGTGGCACCCACTCCGCCGCCAGCATCGGCACGCTTCACATTCCCCTCCCTCCACGAGGTGCCCGCGAACTCCACAATGTCGGGGGCTGCACCCCACGCGCAGGGGGGTGCCCGCCACAGGGGTGGCAGCAGGGCCGTGACTAGCCCACCACACGCGGGACAGTCCACGCCATGTGGGGACGCAAAATCCTCGTGTCGGGGGACAGGCGGACGGGGCAGGATCAGGAGTGCACCGGGGCCATCCGCGAGCGCCAATGGAAAGGGGGAGGAGCACCACAGCCAGACAGGATGCGGGAGCCACACCAGGAGGGACAGGGGAGAGTGCAGCGGACAAGGAAGAGAGGGTGGGCAGCGAGGCAGGGGAGGCAGCAAGGACACAGGGGGACACAGGGGGAAACAGGGAACCAGAAAGAGGAGGAGGGGGGAGCGTGCGCATGGGAGGCAGCGACAACACAGGGGATGGCCTGGCCAGCCAGCCCCGTTGCTACCGGGTGCCAGGGCAACCCCTGCTCAACCGGCATCAGGTGCGGCGTGCCGCCCGCTGCCCAGCTGGGCTGTCAGCGTGGCGAGGCTGGGAGCCCGCCAGGGGCATACCAGGAGGGAGGGGATGGGGGGTGGGACAGGCATCCCAAACCCACACAGGCAACAGCAACCCTCCCCCCAGGTGCCCAAGACCCCCGTGCCCCCCCCCCCTGCCAAGGCCTTGTGCTAACCCCCCCCCCCCCTTCGGGCCCCTTTTGTATGCTCACGCTCTCCAGGCAGAAACGTCATCTTCAACATCAGCAACGCACACCGGACCCTCACAGGTATCTGGCCGCGGAATGCACCGCGATAGCCAGGGGTCCTCACTGGTTTCAAACGTGCCCAGGAACTCCTGCACCTAGCAGGCCACCACTGGGGCTCTCGAGGCATCTGCCTGGTTTGTGAGTGGTGCAAGCAGGGGATGCCGCACCCTTCGGCTCATCAGAGGGACCCCTGCAGCGCCGTTGAAGCCCACCCACTCGATTGGTGGTGTGCGCAGGGGATACCGCGCCCCTCGGACCACTGAAGGGACCCCTGCAGCACAAAGTTTGGACCGCCAGGATGGTGGAGGAAAGGCAAGGAACCCTTGAAAAAACCGGGGTGGGCTGAACCAAGGACAACGGCGCGGCCACCGTGCAGCGTAAACCACCCAGGACACCACACAGATGCATGCACCCCCTGCATCGACCACAAAGGAGCGCACGCCACCCGCGAAGCGCACGCCACCCACAACCATCAAGGTGCGCGCTGTGCACGCGCATGACGCACACAGTGGTGGGGGGCTTGCGCCCCACGCGCAGGCCAATGTGGCAGGGAGGCACATGGTGGACCACCAGGACGCCGGATGGAGGGGTGGAAGTGTTGCGCTGCACTCACATGGAAACACGGTGAGGCATGGGGTAGACAACCTGAGTGCAGAGGGGAGCGGGCAGCAAAAACCGTAAAACGACCCCAGCACCATCCAGCACAACCCCGGTGTGCGAACTACTGGGCTCCGCTGACGCAGAAACGACACCAGTAGGAATACAGGCCGCAGCGGCCGCCAGAACACAGCGACCCGACGCAGCATGTGAAGGGAAGAACGGGTGACTGTCCAGGGCCCGGTGAAGAAACAGCAACCCAACGGTACCACATGCCCACAGAAACACAGCGAGGCAGGTGGTGGACGACCAGAATGAGGAGGGGAGTGGGCAGCAATGGCTGGGAAACGACCCCCACAGCAATCAGCACAACCCCAGCACGCCAGCTACGGGGCTCCACCAACGCGGAAACGACACCAGCAGGAACACAGACTGCAGCGGCCGACAGAACGCAGCGACCCGACACAGCATGCGAAGGGAAGAACGGGTGACTGTGCAGGGCCCCGTAAAGAAACAGCAACCTGACGGAATGTCACACAGGGGGCTGGCAAAGTGGCTGTGGGCCTGCAAGGCGCCCGGCTGCATTGCGAAGCATATGCCCAACCCGCTATCAGACCGACGCGGAGGGTCTCTTCCGCGGAAGCACACGCCTGAAAGATGAAACAACCCGGGCTGCGCAGTCCGCGGCTCTGGGCGGCTCTGGGGGGTCGCCCGTTTAGGGTATTGGTCGACAGGTCGCGGGTTGAGATGGGGCAGAAGCCGGAGGAGACATGCTGTGATGGCTGAACCCTCTTGGCAATGTCCACCAGAGTCCTCCGGCCACTCCACCCCTTTGCCTGTTCCTCATTCCTGTTCCACAGTTCTGTCCTCAAGTGCAACAATGTGACTTTAGAAGACCTGCCAGAGCTCATGTACCTTCACCGCATGATCTTCCCAGAGCTCCGGTTCGAAGGCAAATTTTTTGAGGGCCTCATGGCTGGCTCCATCAAAGGTTGCACTCTCGCCCGCCCCATTGTATCATTGCTGACCCCACCGGTCCTCCTCTTCTTCGTCTTCCTTGAACTTCTCCTCTTCCTCGTCCTCCTCGTCCGGGTCGTCATCCCCGTCTCCGCCATCTCCATCATCATATGGGGGTGGTGGTGGATCCCGTGGGGGAG
>OZ038389.1:61869576-62047076 GCA_964036045.1 Eutreptiella sp. 'Long Island Sound 2002' | reverse complement strand
CCCAGGCGGAGCGTAAGTGATAGCATTGGGCTGTCCTAGGCACTAGGGATTCCTTCGTCACCTGGTGTTGGAAGGGGCTAGTAACGTTTCGCTGGTGCCAGAAGATCTCCAGGGTGCTCGATCTCGTGTATCTCTATCAAGGGGCTGCACGGACCAGGCTGCTTGTTCCTGCACACACAGGCCATTGGGCGTTGCACAGGCGGATATACAAGGCTGTATTGTTGCCCCACCCTCGGGTCATTTGGCCAGGGTCTGTCAAATGCGCACCGTAAACGGCTGGCTGAGTGCGCATGGCTGCGTGCATTGCTGAGTGCTTTGCTGGGTGCATTTTTCTGCCTGCCGACAAGAGTAAACTGGGCTACGGAACGCCCAACACCCTCTGCGGTTCGGTAATCATTCAATTCACCAATACTGCTGCGCCTGCCCCCTGCTCGCCCCGGTGATCCCGCCCCCATTTCCAGTACAACTCCCTGCGACATCCACACCCCTGCACGATCCCTGACCCATGATCAATGCTCTACAACCTTCACCATTCCTCCCCTTCTCACGCAGCGCTCTACTCAAGTGAGGGATTTTGCGTGTGGCGCGTTGTGGAAGATTACTACAAGGGGTACATGACCCCTCCTGCCGCATACCTCATGGTCCGGATTCTGCCACCTTCGTCATCCAGCAACAAGCAGAATCGGGAGGAGCAAGAGCTTGTGCTGCCGAGTTTGGGGGTAGGAAAACCAGGACAGAATTAAGGGAGTGTCAATAGCGATGAGTAACTGGCCGTGGCGATGACAAAGTCATGCAGACACCCCAAAGTGCTAGAAGTTGCTCTCAACGGTCAACCGCCATCGGTCGACTTCCAACCGCTGCTGATCTGCTGCCAATCCGCTGCCGCCATGGGTGCCGACCACCGACGGCTCACGCCCAACCGGCGAAGATGGGAATTAGTCAGTGCACGGTTTGCCCGGCATCGGGGACGCCGTACACCCGCACGCGGTGACATGTCGTTGTCCCGCGCCAATGCCTCCAGCTTCTGTGATAGGGACCTGGTCTATAACCCCCTAATGCGCCAGTTGAGAGATTAGAGACTAGGTCCGTGTATCGCTGTCCCCCAGCCGTCGCATGGTGCCCGTATGGTGTTCCTGTGTCGCAGCTGCACGCAGGTGATGCTGCGACGGGTGCGCGTCTGCCGCGTGCACCCTCTCGTAGTGAATGGATTGTCAAAGGACTGGCATGCGAGCAGGCGACCGGGGGGCTGTGGGAAGAAATGGGATGTGAGTCATGTTGGGTATCAGGGATGTCGGGGCGCATGCAGAACGGATGGCCCGGCCGATATCCCAGACCGACTGTGGCCCCAGCCGCAGTACTGTCGTCAGGCACGCTTGTATTGTCCTGGTGTGAGTTACCCAAGCATTGTGCATCGATTGTCGCAGACGCCGAAGCCTGTTTCCAGGCCCCCGCAGAACCGGAAAGGCACAAACACTGATCCCTCCAAAGGTGGGTCCAATTTGTGCTGCTAGGCACAGAGTTTGAATTCACCCGACCTTCCCAATATCACTGCTCGCGAGTTGGGCAACAGCATCCTCAGATTGCCAAAGGTTGCATTTTGGTCGAAGCATCACATCTGCTAATGCTTCGAAACCAGAAACTCTATACAAAAGCTCTATACCACAGATCGCCTAAAGTGCGGAACTGCACCACACGAAATGTATGCAATACTCACATCCTTCAGCCTTCTCCTGCATACTGCACTTCATACACAGCCCTGTGCAAGACCCTCACCAATGTTTTGTTGCTGAAGCCATTTTTGCGAGCCTCAGTGCAGGTCGCTTTGGTCGCTTGTGCTGCCATGTGGCCAAGAACCTATCCAGTTGTGCTCGGGTTGCAACTCAGCTCAAAATGCACCTTCAGTGGCAATAAGCTTCGTCAACCTGCGTTTTCACACACTTCGGTCTGATACCCTGCAACAGCCCTTTGCTTACTGGGTAGGGGGGGGGCGAGGGTGACCCTCTCACCTGCAGTTCTCAGTGGGATCCAGTCCCACATGTTGGTCAGCTCGCTGGGAACCATTTCGGCAATTGAGTAAGAATCAGCTAGGCGACTCTCCAGGAACCAGCTCTAATGCCCCCCTGTAAGAGAGCAAAGGCCTGCTACCCTTGCAAACCTCACGCCACCAGAGCAGCAGCAGCTCTGGCAGAAGCTGTGGTCATGGTGGCAATCATATTGGCAGGGGATAAGGGGTTCATGCCATCAGGCGTCACCCAAATGTGGCACCCGAGTGTATTTCCGGCCTTTGATACCCAGAACTTTGGTCCGCGCGCTCCACCCCGATGACTCCCTCGCCAAGGACCCGCATAAGCCCACGTGTTCATCAGTCATGCGGTGCCCTTTCCCGTTTTCCATGCGCCCTCCTGCTTCTGGTCGTGCCAAGCAGTCCGTGTCCCCAATACACTGGCCTGCTAGTCCCCATGGAACGCGCACCGGATTCACCGCCCGTTGTTGTTGGAAAGTAGTCACAACACAAGGCATAGGAAGGGTGTATTTTGTTAATTGTTGCGCTGCATCTGGATGTTGGGCTGGCTGCACCCTTCGCTCCACACTTTCTTTGCCGCGGGCAGATCCTCGCACCAACAGCGGGTATGGGGCGCGGAAAGTGGGAATGCGGTGTGTTTTACTGGTCTCCTGAAGGCCCAACAGTCGCACATCCAACTGTGTCTCTGATCACACAAGAATTTGTGTCAGTGCGATTTGTGCCGCATGAACCGGTCATATGTGCTGCGCACCACTGGCCAAAAGGTCAACAATCGGCGGCCTGTGAACGCCGCCCATGCTACCGCAGTGACGAACACGCAGACTACAGCGAGGACACATTGTGACGAGGATATAGACTGTAGATCCTTTCGGACTTTTCCTGATGTCTTCCCCATTCCCCCAACGATCACATTTCCCCTTGCCACTGTTTGCCATGTCTCGTGACCCAGAATCCGCCCCCCCACATTCGCTCACACAAGAACGCACGCAAGGAGCCTTGCCGCACAGCGTTTCTCTGATTATATAAGTTTATGTGTGTCTATACTTCCTTTTCTGCTATCTCTTCTGCTATCTCTTCTGGTGGTCGCCTGGCCGTCACAGTCTTCTACAGGGATGTCAACTGCTTTGGGCTCGCATCCACCCACGTTCAGAGCCTCAAATCAGCCCAACGAATGGGTGTTCAGACTGCTCGCTGAAATACAGGCCCCTGAGGAAGCGGCTCTGGGTCAACCGCCGGCGCTTGCCGGCCAACTGTCATTGGTCAACCGCCAACCGCTGGCGGGTACCGGCCACATTTTGTCGCTTGCGCGCCACGCTATTTGTTGCAATACAACTTCAAAGAGTTGCAGCGCCCTTCCGGTTGTACATAGCCGCCCTATTAATTTACATCGGTGCACATACGCCACCAACACGCGTCATGTCTAGTGCTGGCAGTGTCAGTGCTGCCGTACCGAGTACATGTCCCAACTTGTGCACTTCACCTGCCCACCTGTCCGCCACATGTGCTTCCAACAAGTGGTGGTGAAGGATTGTGCCATGGCGCCATCCCTTAGGGTGGCCGTGGGCGACGAATCTGTTGCAATGTGTACAGCAGTCCTTTTGCAAGTATTATTATTTTGCATCTGAAAACCATCGAGTGGTGTCATTTATGCAAGACACGGCAAGGGGCGGCCATATTTATCTTATTTGCAATGGGTAGTGTTGCTCACCTGAGAACTGATGCCGACCGCCTCTGCCACAGTACACGGGATGCAGCCGTCCTCAATGCAGTGGCCTGGGGTGAGTTTCCAGCACGCGCTGCTTTTTGCACACTGCTCATTTCCCTGCCCACCCCATCCCTGCCTTGTGCAAGCGCAACCTCATCTGAGTACTGCTACCCCATCTGCCGGTTGTTTTTCTGACCTCAGTAATCCTGGTCAGAAATGTGAGATGACACACAAGTGAGCCCGTTGAAGTGGGACGGAGGGAAGGAGGGGCTGTGTCATGCGTGCAGGTGCCTTCCTGCTCATCACAACATTCTAGAGCACTTCTATTTGTGATTCGGAGCCATGGCCCGCAGTTCTGTATTCTTTGCATTCGTAAAATACTGTTCATGGCCCTGTTGCCTACTGCTGGCCACACTTCCCTGTCCACTCCCAGTATTCATTCGTGCACTATGCACTACTATGACTACACGTTGCCAAGGGTGCACAGGGTACGCAAAAGTACTTCGGAGTGGCTGCTGTGTATGCCTCAGTCTGTACCTACCTCTTCGCATGCGACATGCTTGGGTGATCATTGTTCGGAGGTCGCCCGTAATTCACACACAGAATCTTCCTACAACAAGCTTTCTCTAAGACCAACTGAGCCCTCATTATCAGCTTGAGCGCAGCTATTAGAGCCCAGGTGTAACATTGATTCGCACCTGGCGACCCCGACTCTCGGTATTTCGCTATTGCTCACCCTGAAACTGCCTCACCACAACCCTAATTCCGCAGGCAGCTCTTGAATATTATCCAACCCAGGCCTGGTTACCTCTACTTGTTCCCGCCAACGCCCCCCCTAACCCCCGCCTTGTTATCCCATTGCCATGTGGTTCCTTGGGTGTTTTAGTAGGTGAGCCTGCGCCACGCCCGGCCAAACGTCAATTGTACATTATAAACTGACTATAAGTCCCGTGACACTCTCTGCGCAACCCGGCAGTGGCCATTGTGATGTCCAGAATGGTACCACCTTGTCAACGTGCGAGCGTGGGGTGACCACCGCGTCAGGACATACCCCAAGTTTTTTGATTTCCAAGTTTCTCTCGAAAAGTCTGCAAGGCTGCAGCACACCAGAAAAAAAAAACTCCTGTGGCTTTGAACTTACGGGCTGGATGCTGGGGCAATTTACTGGCTTAGGTTCGCATTCGTTTTCTTTCAATATTTTTTTGTCCACGACGCGTCTTTGCAGTGGGCCGGTTGGCGTTGCGATGTGCTCAAGTCCACGTGGTATGTCATGCAATCTGTTGCACGTCAAAAGAGAATTGCGTTCACATTTCCACATTGTTGAATCGAGGAAAGTTGTGGTCAAGGCTGGATCTAGGATGGCCCGGTGCGAAACAGAAAAGTTTGGGCTCTTTTGACAAGCGTCCGCCAACCCTTGTAGCGTGACTGGAACGTCTGGGATGTTTCTGATACGTCAGTATACCTTATGCGTCTAGACGGAACCCCCTGTTTGCGTACATATGGATCCCCAAAGTATATTTCAAGCATGCCTGAGTGGAACAGGCACCTGACCCATTACAAATGGTGTTGCATTTTTTTTTGTCCAAACCCGCCTCGTTGAAGTACCAGCTTCTCTTGTTGATCTTTTTTCTTTTTTTGCATCGGTTAACGAAGTCGCCCAAATTATTGTGTGGGCGCTGAAGCTTGTGTGCTGGTTTTTACTGGGGTGCAGCTGCAGCAAGGGTTTTGGGTGGATTTATGGATATCCTTTCAATAGATTTTTTGCCGGGCAACTGCAATTTGCCAACAACTTGTCTTGGCTGCACACAGCCTTCAGGGCATGGTGTCCACATCAAGTGCGCATGCAGATGTCGCTTATTGTAGACTCAGCAGTGGGCCTAGTGTCATCTGGACACACTGCCACTGTCTTCTCAGCTGACTGTAATTATCTGTGCTGACTCAACAGAGAGATTCCAAAGAGCCTAGTTTGACTGGGCGTGCCTGAACAAGACATAGGGAAATTCATTGACATAACTGAATGCCACTGTAAGTCCTTTGTCTCTGCTTGGGGAATGGCCCTTGCAGCTGACCCTAATGTATTGTGGAATATCAACACTTCACATCCCCCAACTGTGAGGATGAAGGGTACATCTGCATCTGGGGCTGCTATTGTCTGTTGGACCTTTTGTCCAATGTTCCGGCTGTGAGCAGTTTTTTCAGCTGCCACTCATCACCACCTGAACATCAAAAAAAAGGTATTCATGAGTCTAACCCAAAGCTGTAGCTCATCAGAATAGGGTGCCGAATTCACAAATAAGCAGTTGCGAAAGAAGATGGATTTTAGCAACAGTAGCTGTTCACTATATGTGATCCAGTTTTCAATTTGAGGCTTTACAATTTTATATTTGAGGATCATGGCGCGGAAGCACGGTGTGGGCACTGTGGGGAAAAAAAAAGGGCTTTGGCAAACTATTGTTTGAAAAGAAATCTTTTGGTGCTTGTCGCATTTCCCAATGACAGATTTGTTTATTGTCAGTACCTAGGGGCACCGACGAAAGCCAGAGTGTGCTTACTGCATTGACGAATTTACCTGTGCTTTGTTGCTTCATTAAACATTTGATTGTTTTATAACTTTCCATTCTGAGCTGGTGGATGAGTGAGTGGGGACTGGCAGCTGCATATCCTTCCCTTGCATTTCCTTTTGCCTTGTCTTCTCGTTCGTGCGACACCATGCATAGTGGCAGGGCTAGTGCTGTGACGGCTTCTGTTGATGTCAATGTTGCTGTTGTTCTACTTGCCTGATGCTAGGTCCAGTGTTGCTGCTGGGGGCATTTTCCAACGTGGGAATCAAACCAGCGTAAATTGAACTCACCAATAGATGGATTTCGCTGCAGATGTCTGGAGTCCGCCTATGTCCTATATGTCCTAGGAAGGTTCTAGCTTCTCCCAACCCCCCTTTTTGATATGAACAGCTTTGTGCAATATATGGGAGCATCTTTGCACTGCTTTTTAGACTAAATCCCTCCCTGAAGCGCCTCAGACGCACCCTTTCCGAACACCCTCAAAACTAGGCCACCTGAGGTACCCTAGTTGGGCACAGTTGCAAGCTACCTTCCCATCCCATAAGACATCATGCAAAATGGAACAGGCCATGAACCTTCTTCATATCCTGTGTTTGACAGCAAGGGAAAGCCCACTTGCCTGCTCTGAAGATGCCCTCTTGTTGGTCTTTCAATTCATCCTCACAAATGCCAACTTCCAAACCTTGCCAACTTCTAGGATTGCTGAATCTTGAGGTCATAGCATCCCATGCAGACATGCAGACATAGTGGGCAGAAATCAAATAACATGCGGTGAAAATGAGAAAAAAAATGTGTGCAAAAGGGTGAAAAATGGTGAGAATGGGTGTAATTGGGTGAAAATTCAAATCCGCCAGATCCCCAATGCGGAAGAAGCATCAACAATCTGTTGTCAAACAACAATTATGCCACTAGTATCACAAAGTATGGGTTTTTAGTACGGCTGGACGCTCAAATAATTGCACTGCGCGCGCACAGCGCTAAACCTTGGAAAGAAGCATGGGGCCTTTGAGCCATCGTCCATGCATGCCAACAAGCCGGTAGCCCTTGGTGCCCCCTTTTCCACCCTCAATTCAAGAGCCCCCTGAACCTGCACACTTTCAATTGTGAGCACAGGATGCTCATTTTTTTTTTGCACGGAAATACACAGAGATGCACAGCCGGGGGCTGGGGGGTGGGCATGCACAAGGGGATAGAGGGATATGGGGGGGGATGGCATGCACAAGGGGATAGAGGGATACAAGTGTGAGAGAGGGGCCTCAGAGGGATGGCTGTGCCTATATGGGCAGGGGGTGTTTTGCGTGCTCTATAGACCCATGCTTTGTGGTATCCCTCCGCCCCTCTTGCAACGTAATTGTTGTTGTGGTTCCCTTGGGGGTGGGCAAGGGAACTGTCACCTTGAGTTGTTTGTTCTACACAAGAATGGTGGTTTTTCAGGTTGTGCTGGGATTTCCATCCACTTGTCAGGGGTAATACCATCCCGAGGCAAGGTGGCCAAGCCTGCAGCCAAACTTGTGTTTGCGAGCGGTGCGAGCAAATAAAAGTTTTCGAATAGTATGTAATGTAATGTATTGTATTGTATTCAGTTGCAATTTGTTGCCGGACCACCCAGGTCCAGCAGGCTGATGTCACAAATTCAACCAGACATTGCGGGTGACTTGCCCATGGACAGTGTCCAAACGGCTACCCAGGTACCGCCCCCTAACCCGGTAGCCCCGACCTTCCTTCAGTCACCTGCGGCACACCAAGCGCGTCAGGCGTTTGCCCGCTGGAGCCACACTGCCTACCCGGCGCTTGCGCGCTCTGGATCTCACGTTGAGGAGATTGACCACTGGATGGTGACGCAATGGGAAGCTATTGCCGAAGCTGGTATCACCGATGATCAACTCATCAAATTTGCTGATGCTTGTGGTATGACGGGGGTTGTAATGCCGGAGTTCGTTACCATCCTGGGTGCCTACTGCGGCCGTAAAGCCCTGCGTGTCGACCTGTGGGATGGCACCTTCCTTGATGCGCCGACTACTGCTATTGAATCCTCAGCGGCTGCCAGGGCCTAGGAGCGCCGCATTAACGAGCTCACCGCAGCCCTCCAGCGCAAAGACGACGAGCTGCAGAAAGCGCGTGTGCCTCGACCACCGCTGTTGACTGCCCAGAATGTCAATGACCTTGCGGCCACCCAACAGCGCTTCCAGTGGATGAATACATTGGCCTCTGCGCTCCAAGGGTTTGCAGCAGGTGCCCTTGAATGCGACCGATTGGACCCAGGATGTGTTCGTCCAAAAGGTGTGGTGCCTTCTGCACATCGAGCTCGCTGCCAAGAAGTCCTCCAAGCCTGCTAAGCCTCGCGGTCAGCCTACCCCAGCTTCGGGTTCCCACGGTTCCGTGGAAGTCATTCCCCCGCATACTACGGCCCCTGCCGCAGCGGACGTGCCGGCCACGACTGGTCGGCCTGTGCCGAGGCCCGGCAGATGCTTCAAGTGCGGCAAGACTGGGCACTGGGCGGCTGATTGCCCTTTGGCAGTGACGCAAGGCTATCTTTTGAGCCGTGACGGCAAGGAGTATGGGTCAGTGCCCAAGGAGTTGAGTGGGGCACCAATGAGCCGCCCCCTGGGCCCTGTTCTAAATGTGGACAACGTCACTGGAGTCATCAGCCTACCTCTACGTGCTCCGGACGTGTTGTCCGCCAAAGCCCCGTTACCGCAGCCGACAAAGTCGACGCCTGGGATGATGCCGTGTTCGAAACCATGGTCGCTGAGTTTCAAGGAGCTGCCCCCAGTGGGTCGGGCCTGGCCCAATGACCACCAGCCGCACTGCCCACCCCTGCTGCCCCAGACCCCACCCCAACCCCCCCCTCGAGCCTCCCCGTTGTGCAGGCTTTGGCCGCGGTACTCCACGCGGGGTCACAGGCGGCAGAAGCCCCGTTTGGGCACTCTGCCACCGCCACCATGCTCCGCAAATGGGAACCTGGCACCATTCGTACCTATCTCAGTGCGTTGCGGCAGGTCCTCAAGTATGCCCCCCCTGACATGCCCCTCCCGGATGCCCTCTCTCTCCGCCTCCTCCACCTCGCGGCCAACCGCCGCTCCCCGTCCGCTGCCAAAGCCCTTGTGTCTGCGGTCCTCATGTGTTAGCGCCTCTCCCTTATCCCCCGCGTTATCACCGATACCCATACCCTCACCCTGGCAGCCATCGTTAAATACACTGGGCGCTATACCATTCCCAAGCCTTGGGCCACAGTGCAACATCTGGAAGCCGTTGGGCGGCTACGAATGTATTGGGGCTGCAGGATTGTGTATAGCGACCTAGTCGGCTATCAGACATCAGACTTTTATGGACCATCACTCCCAACCCCCCCCCCCACCCCAACACCCTTTCTACCCCCCCCCCCCCCGTGTCAGACTTCGCCCCCCCCCCCCCCCCCGTGTCCCCCCCAATATCAGACTTGTCCCATTGTCACCACACCCTTGAGGTGTAGAAGTGGGTTGTGGTCTCGACCCTAGCGTCTGAAACCCAACCAGTGCTTGCAACCCCTTCAATGATGGTACGTGCCCCCCCCCCCCCACCCCACCCCACCCCACCCCATCTCTCTCACTCAAACCGATCGGGGGGCTCATATGTGACTGAAGACAAGTGGGAACAGAATCCTGATGTCTGGCCCAAGCAACCTCACCCGAGCTAATGGGGTCAGTTTTGCTGGTGGGGTGGGTGGGTGGAGGTTCATCGGGTTGAGCCGGAACTGTGGAGAGGGGGGGTAGTGGGTTTCGAGCACGGCACAGCACAGCACGGCACAGCACAGCACGGCACAGCACAGCACATCACAGCATACCACAGCACAGCACAACATACAGCATAGCACAGCATATTACAGCACAACACAGCACAACACAGCCCCTACGGCCGCCCAAGAGAGCCTCCCTCCCTCCCTCCCTCCCTCCCTCCCCTCCCTCCCTCCCTCCCACCCTGTCATTTCCCTGCTTGTGTGGTTGAGGTTAGGGAGGGTATGCCTGTTTTTCTTTTTCAGGTTTGAACCATGACGATTGATCATATGCCGTTTCTTTATGGGTTGCCGGTGACAGCGTGTCACGGCACTGATCGAACGGTGGACCGTAGTTGCCCCCACATTTGCAAGTTTCTTTGTCCGTTTTTGAACCATGACGATTGATCATATGCCGTTTCTTTATGAGGTGCCACTGACAGCGTGTCACGGCACTGATCAAATGGTGGACCGTAGTTGCCCCCACATTTGCAAGTTTCTTTGTCCATTTTCGAACCAAGGTTAGGGAGGGTATGCCTGTTTTTCTTTTTCAGGTTTGAACGATGACGATTGATCATATGCCGTTTCTTTATGGGTTGCCGCTGACAGCGTGTCATGGTGGATGTGGTGGATCATGGTGGGGTCATGGTGGACCGTAGTTGCCCCCACATTTGCAAGTTTCTTTGTCCGTTTTTGAAACATGACAATTGATCATATGCCGTTTCTTTATGAGGTGCCGGTGACAGCGTGTCACGGCACTGATCGAACGGTGGACCGTAGTTGCCCGCACATTTGCAAGTTTCTTTTTCCGTTTTTGAACCATGATGATTGATCATATGCCGTTTCTTTATGAGACCCCCCATATATATGACGGAACCCCATCCGTGAAATATTTGGGGGCTGTAGACCCCCCAGATATTTGACGGAACCCCATCCGTCAAATATTTTGGGGGTGTACACCCCCAAAATATTTCACGGATGTGGTTCCGTGAAATATTTTAGGGGTGTACAGCCCCCAAATATTTGACGGAACCCCATCCGTCAAATATTTTGGGGGTGTACAGCCCGCAAATATTTGACGGAACCCCATCCGTCAAATATTTGGGGGCTGTAGACCCCCCAAATATTTGACGGAACCCCATCCGTGAAATTTTTTGGGGGTCTACAGCCCCCAAATATTTGACGGAACCCCATCCGTCAAATAGTTTGGGGGTCTACACCCCCAAAATATTTCACGGATGTGGTTCCGTGAAATATTTTAGGGGTGTACAGCCCCCAAATATTTGACGGAACCCCATCCGTCAAATATTTTGGGGGTGTACAGCCCGCAAATATTTGACGGAACCCCATCCGTCAAATATTTGGGGGCTGTAGACCCCCCAAATATTTGACGGAACCCCATCCGTGAAATTTTTTGGGGGTCTACAGCCCCCAAACATTTCACGGATGTGGTTCCGTGAAATATTTGGGGGCTGTAGACCCCCCAAATATTTGACGGAACCCCTTCCGTCAAATATTTTGGGGGTCTACAGCCCCCAAAAATTTGACGGATGGGGTTCCGTCAAATATTTCGGGGCTGTACATCCCCAGAATATTTCACGGAACCACATCCGTGAAATATTTTGGGGATTATGGGGGCCTATGGGGGTCTATGGGGACCTATGGGGGCCTATGGGGGCCTATGGGGGCCTATGGTGACCTATGGGGGCCAAGGGGGGCCTATGGGGGCCTATGGGGGCCTATGGGGATCTATAGGGGCCTATGGGGACCTTTTACGGGCCTATGGGGACCTTTGGGGGCCTATGGGGGCCTATGGGGGCCTATGGGGACCTATGGAGGCCTATGGCGGCCTATGGGGACCTTCAAGGGCCTATGGGGGCACGTGGGGACCTCTGGGGACCTATGGGGACCTATGGGGGCCTATGGGGGTCTATGGGGACCTATGGGGGCCTATGGGGGCCTATGGGGGCCTATGGTGACCTATGGGGGCCAAGGGGGGCCTATGGGGGCCTATGGGGGCCTATGGGGATCTATAGGGGCCTATGGGGACCTTTTACGGGCCTATGGGGACCTTTGGGGGCCTATGGGGGCCTATGGGGGCCTATGGGGACCTATGGAGGCCTATGGCGGCCTATGGGGACCTTCAAGGGCCTATGGGGGCACGTGGGGACCTCTGGGGACCTATGGGGACCTATGGGGGCCTATGGGGACCAATGGGGGCCTATGGGGACCTTTGGGGACCTATGGGGCTATGGGGACCTATGGGGGCCTATGGCGGCCTATGGGGACCTATAGGGGCCTATGGGGACTTTTGGGGGCCTATGGGGACCTTTGGGGGCCTATGGGGGCACGTGGGGACTTATGGGGACCTATGGGGACCTATGGGGGCCTATGGGGACCAACGGGGGCCTATGGGGGCCTATGGCGGCCTATGGTGGCCTATGGGGGTCTATGGGGAACTATGGGGGCCTATTGGCACCTTTGGGGACCTATGGGGGCCAAGGGGCGCCTATGGGGGCCCATGGGGGCCTATGGGGATCTATAGGGGCCTATGGGGACCTTTGGGGGCCTATGGGGACCTTTGGGGGCCTACGGGGGCCTATGGGGGCCTATGGGGGCCTATGGGGGCCTATGGGGCTCTATGGGGACCTATGGGGGCCTATGGCGGCCTATGGGGACCTATAGGGGCCTATGGGGACCTTTGGGGGCCTATGGGGACCTTTGGGGGCCTATGGGGACCTTTGGGGGCCTTTGGGGGCCTATGGAGGCTGTACACCCCCAAAATATTTCACGGATGTGGTTCCGTGAAATATTTTTGGGGTCTACAGCCCCCAAATATTTGACGGAACCCCATCCGTCAAATATTTTGGGGGTGTAGACCCCCCAAATATTTGACGGAACCCCATCTGTCAAATATTTTTGGTGTGTACAGCCCCCAAATATTTGACGGAACCCCATCCGGGGCCTATGGGGACCTTTGGGGGCCTATGGGGGCCTATGGGGCCCTATGGGGGCCTATGGGGCTCTATGGGGACCTATGGGGGCCTATGGGGGCCTATGGGGGCCTATGGGGACGTATGGGGACCTTTGGCGACCTTTGGGGACCTTTGGGGACCTATGGGGGCCTATGGGGACCTATGGGGGCCTATGGGGACCTATAGGGGCCTATGGGGGTCTATGGGGACCTATGGTGGCCTATGGGGGTCTATGGGGACCTATGGGGGCCTATTGGCACCTTTGGGGACCTATGGGGACCTATGGGGGCCAATGGGGGCCTATGGGGGCCTATGGGGGCCTATGGGGACCTATAGGGGCCTATGGGGACCTTTGGGGGCCTATGGGGACCTTTGGGGGCCTATGGGGGCCTATGGGGGCCTATGGGGCTCTATGGGGGCCTATGGGGACCTTTGGGGGCCTATGGGGGCTTATGGGGGCACGTGGGGACCTATGGGGACCTATGGGGGCCTATGGGGACCTATGGGGGCCTATGGGGGCCTATGGGGGTCTATGGGGACCTATGGGGGCCTATGGGGGCCTATGGGGGCCTATGGTGACCTATGGGGGCCAAGGGGGGCCTATGGGGGCCTATGGGGGCCTATGGGGATCTATAGGGGCCTATGGGGACCTTTTACGGGCCTATGGGGACCTTTGGGGGCCTATGGGGGCCTATGGGGGCCTATGGGGACCTATGGAGGCCTATGGCGGCCTATGGGGACCTTCAAGGGCCTATGGGGGCACGTGGGGACCTCTGGGGACCTATGGGGACCTATGGGGGCCTATGGGGGTCTATGGGGACCTATGGGGGCCTATGGGGGCCTATGGGGGCCTATGGTGACCTATGGGGGCCAAGGGGGGCCTATGGGGGCCTATGGGGGCCTATGGGGATCTATAGGGGCCTATGGGGACCTTTTACGGGCCTATGGGGACCTTTGGGGGCCTATGGGGGCCTATGGGGGCCTATGGGGACCTATGGAGGCCTATGGCGGCCTATGGGGACCTTCAAGGGCCTATGGGGGCACGTGGGGACCTCTGGGGACCTATGGGGACCTATGGGGGCCTATGGGGACCAATGGGGGCCTATGGGGACCTTTGGGGACCTATGGGGCTATGGGGACCTATGGGGGCCTATGGCGGCCTATGGGGACCTATAGGGGCCTATGGGGACTTTTGGGGGCCTATGGGGACCTTTGGGGGCCTATGGGGGCACGTGGGGACTTATGGGGACCTATGGGGACCTATGGGGGCCTATGGGGACCAACGGGGGCCTATGGGGGCCTATGGCGGCCTATGGTGGCCTATGGGGGTCTATGGGGAACTATGGGGGCCTATTGGCACCTTTGGGGACCTATGGGGGCCAAGGGGCGCCTATGGGGGCCCATGGGGGCCTATGGGGATCTATAGGGGCCTATGGGGACCTTTGGGGGCCTATGGGGACCTTTGGGGGCCTACGGGGGCCTATGGGGGCCTATGGGGGCCTATGGGGGCCTATGGGGCTCTATGGGGACCTATGGGGGCCTATGGCGGCCTATGGGGACCTATAGGGGCCTATGGGGACCTTTGGGGGCCTATGGGGACCTTTGGGGGCCTATGGGGACCTTTGGGGGCCTTTGGGGGCCTATGGGGACCTTTGGGGGCCTATGGGGACCTATAGGGACCTATGGGGGCCTATGGCGGCCTATGGGGACCTATAGGGGCCTATGGGGACCTTTGGGGGCCTATGGGGACCTTTGGGGGCCTATGGGGGCCGATGGGGGCCTATGGGGGCCTATGGGGACCTTTGGGGGCCTATGGGGACCTTTGGGGACCTATGGGGGCCTATGGGGACCTATGGGGGCCTATGGGGACCCTTGGGGGCCTATGGGGACCTTTGGGGGCCTATGGGGGCCTATGGGGACCTTTGGGGGCCTATGGGGGCCTATGGGGACCTATGGGGGCATATGGGGACCTATGGGGACCTATGGGGGCTTGTGGGGACCTATGCGGGCCTATGGCGGCCTATGGGGGTCTATGCGGACCAATGGGGACCTATGGGGACCTATGGGGACCTATGGGGGCTTGTGGGGACCTTTGGGGGCCTATGGGAGCCATTGGGACCTATGGGGGCCTATGGGGACCTATGGGGACCTTTGGGGGCCTATGGGGGCCTATGGGGGCCTATGGGGCTCTATGGGGACCTATGGGGGCCTTTGGGGACCTATGGGGGCCTATGGGGACCTTTGGGGACCTATTGGGGCCTATGGGGGCCTATGGGGACCTTTGGGGGTCTATGGGGGCCTATTGGGGCCTATGGGGGCCTATGGGGACCTATGGGGACCTATGGGGGCTTGTGGAGGCCTATGGGGGCGTGTGGGGACCTTTGGGGACCTATGGGCACCTTTGGGGACTTATGGGGACCTATGGGGGCCGATGGGGACTCATTGGCATCTAGGGGGACCTTTGGGGACCTATGGGCACCTCTGGGGACCCATGGGCACCTTTGGGGGCCTATGGGGCCCTATGGGGACCTATTGGCACCTTTGGGGACCTATGGGCACCTTTGGGGGCCCATGGGGGCCTATGGGGGCCTATGGGCACCTTTTTGTTTGCCACTTTCCTTGCTCACACATTTTCCCCATTTTCCCATTTTGGTGTTCAAAGTCTTTTTTACTTTTGTATTGCCATGTTTCTGATTGTCCAAGGTGGTTCCCCAATGATTTTTCAATTGTGTCCTCCCTTTTTGTTTTTTTCATTTGGGGGGGGGTTGATTTAGATTTAGGCATAGTTTCTCCCAATTTCCTCTGGGCATTAGCCGGTAGATAAGAATATCAGACATCTTCTTGGACAGACCGCACACACAACATCCCTTATCAGACATCAGACATCAGACTTTATACACAATCCTGTGGGGCTGGGCCCGGGTTTTCTTCCTCATCTTGTGCTCCGTGGTCTATCTCTGGCGTGTGCAAGACGCAGCAGCCCTCCAATGGCACTGGTTGCGCGTACCAAGGTGGGTCACGTTCTTCGACCATAAGGTCAACAAACACCTTGTCAGTTACCCCCTCAGCGACTTCTTGGACACCTGGAGAGCCTACATCCTGGCATGCAAGCGGCCTGAGGTCCCCTGGGACAGCCCCGTACTTCCGGGAGGCACCAGTGAGCTCCAACGTGCCCTCCAGGACCTCTTGCGTTATGAACAGCTGCCCGCAGCGTTGTGGCATGGGTGGAAGAAACCTAGGGCGGCCCTGTTTGTCCTCTTGGGAGGTTCCATGGTCTCGTTACAGCGCTGGGGACGCTGGCATTCCCAAAACCAGCCCCGTCGATACTCCAATGCCCCCCCCTGCCTGGCGACTGCCCGACAAGCTACAATTGCCATTCCCTGTTGCGACCACCAACAGCCCAGTGCGCGACATGGACTGGTGCCTCGTTCCCATACCCCAACTATGGCCCAAAGATACCTTCGTCAAAGCGCCTGCCGCCCCTATCCGAGCACCCCTCCAATTGGAACGCGCTTGTGCGGCCGCCGTCCCACCGCCCTCGTCAGCACGCGACTCTGCGGCCTCCAGGTCCCTCTGTGAATCCACAGACACGGACAGATCTGATACAACCTCTCAGTGCTCTAACACGTCGTCGGTGGAGCTATCGCAACCGACGGATCAAGCGGCAAGTGGCGTACCTCCAGCCCCTCACGCCCAATCTCCAGTCCCCCCACCTGCGCAGACAATGGCTACCTCTCCTGCAGCTGGTGACTCTCGGCGTTCCCCTGTGGGCCCTGACCTTAGCACTGGGCATCCGGGCGCTTCAGCGTCAGCGCCAACATCGCCTCAGTCTTGTGATGGCAGCATTGGCCCTCTGGACCGCAATCCAGCCACCACCCGGCCCCAGAGCCCCACTAGCCTCCCCCCACCTAAGCGTCCTGTGCCTGGGTCTGCGGCCCGAGCAAATGCAGCATCACACCATGGTTATGAGCTCACCGCGCCTCGGCGCGGCATCGCGTATGCCCACTGGACCCCTTTGCGGTTGTGCGAAGCTCTACCAAGCCCACTGTCTACTGTGCCATCAAACACTGCAGGATCACCTACGCCAGGCAGCCCAGTCTGTGGCGCTACAGCTGAAGGTGTCGATGAGCACAGTGTGTATGTTGTTGCGGGATGTGGTGGTGCTGATGGTCAACCGATTGTCAGCCCGGACACAGACGAGACTGTACGGCGATTGCTGAAAACCTGCAGCAAGTGAGCCCATTCTAGTGGCCCCAGGTGGGGCTCGCTGTCACTGGGTGGGTTCGGGAGGTTGAAGGCGGAGGGAGAAAGTGATGAAGCATCGGATGCTGAGGTATAGGGGGATGCTGAAGCGGGGGCGGGTGTTCTGCATGGAGGAGGGAGGTGAGTCACTGGCTCAGGTAAGCATGCCCATCCTACCCAGGCGTTTCACAGATGCCAGCAATCATCAGCACAGAGGTCCAATTGACTCCCTCCTCACCATACAACAACACTATGTGGCGTAGGTGTGCAGCATTGAAAGCAGGTGCATCATCAGACATGATGATCACTGCTGGCTTGTAGAAATGACCAGCTGCACGATGCTGTTCATAGGGTGCTTGAAGCTCATCAGCAGGCAGTGCAGCCAATACCTCGTCACTCATGGAATGGACATCCACAATGCCTTCTCTGTTGGGATCCTCGATTGACTCGACCTGTGGTTGTGAATCAAACGCAAAAGGTGAACCTAACTATCAAACATGTGAACACTGCAGAAAATCATGGCAGAGCACAGAAAATAGTGGTAGAGAGGAATAGTGGGAGGGTTTGGAATCATTTTTTGTGCACTGAATTAGTGGTTTGGCCCTGCCATTATTTAATCCTCTAATCCTCTAATTGTAGCTGCAAGTTGATATTTCCTTCCAGGTTTCTTTTCCTTCCTTCCTTCCAAGTTTCTTCATTTCCTTCCAGTTTTTGATGAAGTTCCACCAAGTTTACCTTGGAGAGGCGGAGCAATTCAATTCAATTCAACATTTGACCTTCCACTCCATCTCCTAATTATAATCGCATACTTTCTTCCTAGCACCCCCTCACCCCCGCCTGCCTAAGGCACTGCCCCCTGGAGCATGTGTACAATACGTCCCTGCCAAGCTCAAAAAGAGATGCACCAACCAGTTTTTTGCAGCCTACCACTTGCGAACATTGCACACAACTCTCTCCCACATGGTTACATTGCACTTTGTACCATATTAATTGGGGTCCCAAAAAATTACGGTCCTCCTGGGAGGCGTGGCTGAGACAAAGCAGGGCTTTGATGGCGGAGGGGGGAGAGGGCAAGGAGCCAGAAAGGGTGAAACTGGGTAAACTTGGAGCCTGCTATATCCCACATCAGGTAGAACCACCTGCTGGCACTAAGCAGCAACAATGTTCCTATCCCCCCCCCCCCCTTACGATGGCATAGCATGCACAAAGGACCATGAAAGACTGTGTTATGGGGTGTGCTCAGGTCTATTGCGGAATAGGCTTCGTGCACCAGTCTTTCTGGTGAGAAAATGGATCTGAATATGCTCAAAAGGGTCCCTAACTCCGGTCCTCCCCCGCATCCAGGTAGCCCCCCCCCCCCCCCTTCCTATGGAGGAGAGCCGGGAACTCTCCCTGACTCCAAGGTCGGTGGAATCCCACGCGTCGACGGCCTCCACCATAACATGCAGCACAGAGGGCTCACAGTACTATACGCCGTGATCTGCAGCTGGTGGCAATGGAGGAACCCGATCGGCTACCCAACAGCCGCTTGGGGGAATCCCAGCAAGCAGAGAGCGCAACCCCTCCCCCCTGTATGTTGAATGTACTCTGACTATAACCATACCTGTACCCACTGGGTTTTTCAACCTACGGTCCCGTTAAAGCCCAACCAAGTGTGGCAGAATGGGGCCAGCAGTCCATGCAGCACAGGAAGGGAGTGACCACTGACCTGGATGCACACATAACCCGGTAGAGGCCAACAGACAGCACGGATAGCAGGAGCAGGAGCGAGGGCTGACCTCTGGACACAACTCGCACTGTGGAAGCGCCGAGCGTCGGCGGATGGACAGAAGGCGATGACAGCCGTGGGGCAGGCGCGGCCAGAGCCTAATGCGGACAATGCAACCTGACCATTTGAGGAACAGATATTTGTGGGGTAGGTTCCAGCAGGACAGGTCCCAAGTCAACCGACAGCAGCTGGCGGTTGATTGATGGCGGTTGGCACCTGGCTGAGGGCAGTAGGTGGTCATTTGTTGGCACCAGGGGACTGTAGGCCGGGAGCTTTTTTTTTTTCCCACCCTCACCGACACTGTGCCTGTGGCAACAGTATGGTCATCCTTCCCTCTGCTGATTTCCAGAGTTGGTTTGGTCTCATGGCGCATTCATGAACTGGGCACATGGGTTATGCCTGCAACTGGAAGCGCCGCTGCAGAAGGCCCTTCTGGAACATGAACATGAGACACCAGCCTCCCGTCTCTCAAGGCTGGGGCAGCAGTTCGACCCCCTGCAGCCGGACCAGGACACGGACGGCATCCTGCCACCGCCCAACTCTCCTCGTTCCCATTCACCAGCGGCCCCTGTGTTCCTGTACAGTGCCCAGGAGTGCGACGGGGTCATCCGGTTTGGCAATGGCATTGAGCTGGAGGGGGGCAAAGCCCTGCGGTACCCCAATGGTGACACCATCGCCCCCAACTGGGACGGCTCCTACTCACTGCACGGTGGCGTGCATCTGACGCCGGACATGCTGCTGCAGTTCCCAGACGGCAGTAGCGTCGATCCGAGAGGGCACGTGCTGCCCAGGCACTCGTCCAGTGCGGCGTTGGCGTATTTCACTGACCACAGGTTGCCCCTGCCCCCGGGGCAGCGGGACGGCGATCCCTCGCCCACGGAAGTGACCCCTGGAGGTCCACACCAGCGGTGGATCCCCAAAGGGTCCCTGACGTTGCCGGGTGGCAGTTGGGAGTTCCCCAACGGAATGGTCTTGCACCCCAGCGGCGACTTGCAGCAGCCGGAGGGCTCCGTGCTGCGGCCGGACGGGCGGCTTGTGTACCGCAGCGGCAAGGAGGCTGTGAAGCTACGCGGTGGACTGCATCGGCTGCGGGATGGCACTGTGCTGATGCCGGACCTGCGGGTGCAGTTCAGCGACGGGACCGTGCTGCACCCGGACGGCGCTGTGCAGCTCCGCTGCGGGGAGTACCTCGAGGAGGGCAGCCGCATCCCGTTGGCCACGCTGGAGCCCCACCGCATGACGTTGGGGCTGCTTTGGGACCGCCGCGTCCAGGCCCCTCGGAACGCGATCCATGTCCTCAGGAAGTCCTCGACGCTCCTGGCAACCCCCAAATCTGCAGGTTGCCGCCCTTCGTTTTGGGGCAGCGGTTGTTGGAGGGTACGGTCTGGGCAGGGATGCATGCAAAGGGGAGGGGGAGGCAGGTGGCGCAGGGCAGTGGGTAGGAAGGTGTTCGAAGGGGGTCAGCAAACCGGTTCGGATTTGTTACCAGCCATTGGTGGGCTGCAAGGGGGGAAAGTGGGGGAGTGGCTGGGTCTTAAGCTTGACCCATGGGGGGAGCACCTGCCGCAGCACGTCCGGCGTGCGGCGCAGAGAATAGGCAGTCTAGACGACAACTACTTGCCGTGCTCATGGGGTAGGGCTGGGGCAGGCAGAACCTACAGCAGCGCTGACGGCGGTTGGCATTTACCCGTTGCTCGGCCGGTCACCGACTGCCATTATTAGTCGGTTGGCGCTCTGTTACGGGCCAGGGGTCCTGGAGTCCCACATTTCCCCCCCTTTGGCCGTACGAACAGCCCCGGACGGACTACCGATGCGTTCTGTTAGGTTGCAATTCTGATCAGTCCGAAGCCAAGGCCGAGGCCAAACCCGAGGCTGGACCCGAGCCCAAGCATGAGCCCAAGCCCCAGGAGTCCCCTCGGAATCAGCGCCGAACATCTTTCGCCCACCCCATCTCCTCGAGCCTCATGTCGCCCTGCAGCGGGTCCAAGTCCAGCGCGTCGCTGAGCACAAGCTCCAGCGTCTCTTCGGAGGCGTTGACGGAGCGGTCTGCGGGCCAGTCGTGCTGCCACTGTCAGGGCCACTGCTGCTCGCCGAGAGGCTGTGGGTCTGAGGGGCGGGGCCGCAGCTTTGCGGCCTCAGACGACACGACAATGCGCCGAGCCTCGTACCGCTTCGCGTCCTTCAGGTACCATAGCCTTTGAGAATGATCTTGTCGCCGGCGCGTTTCCGTGCCCCTCCCCCAAGTGTCAGTCCCAGAACTGCGACTGCTACCCACCACCCATCCTTCGAGCATCACACCCGCCAGACGCACACACAGGCGACAGTATTTGTTTTTCAGGGCGAAGGAATGTGTGGACACGGAGTTTGGCGGCCGATGGTCAACCGCCAGCAGTTGATGGTCGACCGCTGGAGGTTGGCGTACCAAAGGTCCTGCGACGAAATGATGTCGTTGTAGTCAAGGAAGTCCTGACCAGGCGCAAGCCTACCCCACCTGCTTGTTGCGCTAACGGCCCTCCCTCCCTCCCTCCCTCCCTCCCTCCCTCCCTCCCTCCCTCCCTCCCTCCCTCCCTCCCTCCCTCCCTCCCTCCCTCCCTCCCTTGTTGTACAGCGGGGGGGGGCGATTAGGTGGGCCGTAATTTGGCGTGAGAAATTTGGCGTTTCAATTTGGGCGTCAAATTCCCCACGCCAAATCCAGAGGCTTCCTGCTTTGTCCTCCAACCCCCTTGTGCTTTGTATGCTCCACGTCTCATTCCTTGCTGCTTGCTTCCGCCAAATTTCCCACAGCCAAATTGACGAGGCACCAAACTCCCCCCCCCCCCCCCCCTTGTACTGAGCATGTCGGCAGCAGGCTCCAACGTAGAGTCTCTGCACCCGCCACTCTGTGGAACACCACAGACGGTGGTGTCAACGCCGATGTCAAACCTCCAGTGCCTCGCGAGAGGCTTGCGAGTCCTTCGGCACGACTGCCGGCGCCGGTTCCGTAACCATCCCGGGACTCGGATTCGAACCGGGGGCTCAAGAGTCTGCTCAACCCGCTCAACCGACCGGAGTCGCTGGCAGAGTTGCGGTTGACCGACGGCGATTGACCGGTTGCCGACAGCAGTCACTGCTCGGGCGATGCTCCGTTAAGGTCCAGGCGCACCCGAGCCCGGGATTTTTTGTTCCCGCGCAGAGGACAACCCTGCTTCCTCCCTTCCTCTGGCTGGTCTTCCTCCAGTTGCGCGGGGGTGCACGGTCTCGTGCCGCTTTTTGAATTGTTCAGGTTTGGCGGCAGCATCCCTTCCGAGAAAGACTCCGCTGCACCATCGCAGAGGACCGAGCGGCTTTGCCGCTGGCTGTGCTGCTGCATTTCCGACGATCCACCGTCAGATCCAGAGCCCAGGCGGTCCTCAATCGCGTGGCCCCGACGCCTCCTGACCTGGGCCCTTCGCCGGCTTCGGCGGTCGTCGGCGCGGCGCCGTTCGGAACTCGCGCGACGCTTTGCGGGGCCCGACGCCCCCCCCCGCGGCGCGAGACCGAACCTGACGCGGCGGCAGTCGACGCGGATCGCCATGTCCCGGCGGCAGTCGACGATGGTCCGCATGCGGCAGTCGCGTCGATGGTCGACCGCTTCCGGCGAGAGCGTCATCATCGAGCCGTTTGAGCGCCCGCAACCGCCGCGCCGCGATCCCACCCACACCCCCGACGAGTACTTCAGCATCGGGATCGCGCTGCAGGACTTCGACGTCGACGCCGACGTCAGCGCGCAGACGGTGCCGGCGAACTGGGGCGCGCCGGGGGCGGGCGACGTGCCGTGCATCGAGGACCTGATCCCGCGGAACGCGGCGTGCCACTTCGACGAGTCGTACCACTTCCCCAACGGCATTCTGTACCTCTACGACGACACGGTGGAGCTTCCGGACGGGTCGGTCATGGACCGGGCCCGGGCCGTGCGCACCGCGTGGGGCCGCCCCATTCCCCTGTGCAACGGGCGCTACTCATTGACCGATGGCACAACGCTGTTCCCGGACCTCAGCATCGGGTACCGCAACGGCGTCGTCCACTGCGCGGACGGCGCCGTGGAGTGCCCCGACGGCTCCGTGTGCGCCGCCCCGCCCAGCGCTGAGCCGGGGCCCGGTCCCGGAGACACCGACGGGCCGCGCGCGCGCTGCTTTGCGCTGTCCGACGGGCGGGAGCTGCTCCCGGACCTGTCCATCCGGGACCCGCAGGGCGTCATCCACATGACCGACGGGTCGGTCGTGCGGATCTGCATCGGGGCGGAGATCGCGTGGCTGGACGACGACGTCGGGGGGCGGGAGAACGTGTGCGTCGTGCACCGCGTGTACGACGGGGGCGCGTGCGCAAAGGCCGGGGTCGAGGACGAGGACGTCCTTCTGGAGTGGAACGACCTGCCGTTGGACGGCCGCGGGGCGTTGCTGCGCGCGGTCGACGGCAGCTTCCCCGGCGAAGCCGTGCTCTTGGCGCTGCAGAGGGGGCCCGACCGGATGCTGAAGCCTCTGCGCATCGAGACCGCCGCCGCTGACCTGGACGCCCCCGCCGCCGCCGGACGCGGCGCACCGCTTCGGTCGCGAGGTGCGCCCCGCGCTGCGGCAGTCCGCCCGCAGGGGCCGGCTTTGCCGCAAGGCGCCGGGCCCGGTCCGCCACTTGGGCTGCCGCGTGCGCGTTCCAGTTCGCCGGTCGGGCCGCCGGGCGCGGGGCCCGCCCACGCGTTCGGACCGGCGCGCCACCCCAGTTTCCATCTCCTCCCGGACCTGCGGCCCGAGCCCAGCCCCTTCCAACGCGAGCATTCGGCGTTCGGCAGCTGGTGTTCGTCCTCTGGACAGCCCTCTTCTCCGTCCAATCCCCCGTTCACCGTCGGTCTCAGTTCTCCCTTGAGGCCGGACCAGTGCATGAGTGGTCTGTCATCTGCGATCTCGCTGGTGGAGCCTCTGGCCTCCGCACGGTCGGGGGCTCTGTCGGCCGGAATCCCCTTTCCCAAGACCCCTCGCAGGACCGCAACCGTGTAACCGTCTGACCGGGACGTCGCTGACCTGAGTTGACCGTCGGTGGAGGACCCAGAAAGGGGCGCTTTCCCCTGTGTACCTCCATTGCGCCTCCAGTGGCCTGGGGCGCTGGCGGAGTGTCGTTGAGGCCGTATTTCTTTGGGGGGTGGCGTGTCGGGTGGTGATCTTTGCGTCCCTGTCTCGGGTACCTTTGTGTACCCGATTGTCGTGCGCACGTTTAGGGGTTGTGTGGCAACCCGCGTACAGTCCATGTGCGATGGTCTCATCGGATTCTGTGTCGAAGGTAGTCGCATGTTGCGCCCCTGTATTTCACAAAGTCAGATGTTCCGGGGCGTGGGCACTCTGCGCCGGTGACATCGCAGCGTCGGTGTATGGGTTGTGCAGCCTCACTGATGTGCTCTCACCAACGCACCAAAGGTGCGAGAGAGCTGGACGCCACTGACTGGAGCGCGGTCCGAGCCGCACAACAGTGGTCGCGGTGGTTACGGTGGTACGTGGTCACAGCCACAACACTGTGGCTTGGGAACTTGGTCGTGTTCGGTCTGTTGGGTGCCCAAGACCAAAGCTCCGGCCTGTCTAGGGAACGGGAATTCGCAATGCGCAGCACACAAAACCGCTGTGCGCGACTGCGTCTTGTCACAGATACGCCCGCAATCAGGTCGCCAGGCCATCCCGGTATCATCACGCGAGTACATGTCGCATGATACCTTCGTTGCCTGATGCTGATAAATGCGGTTCTTCATGTGTTTGCCTCTGGCGTGTCGCACTGGAGGGTGGGTCGACCGGTTGGTCGTGCAAAAGTCTCTCCGGATTACAATCTCTCTCTCTTCACCCCATCCACCCCATATCGCGAAGCGGAGTATTTCCTCCAAGAAACTCACAACACAAATGAGTCAGTCCCGATGCTAATAATCTGCTCCCCCTTCCTATGCAGTTCGCTGCGAACGAGGTTTGCAGCCAGAATACGTAGTACCCGATGTCGCTCATGCCGTATCCCCACAGTCTCAGTGACTCAGGTCATATCTTGTGTCCAAACCAACACCAAGCCAGAAACCTTCATCGCCGCGCACCTCAACAATCATCTGACCAGGTTTCGCCAATGTTGGGTTTTTTTTTTGGGTACATCATCCATAAATGTCGCAGCGATGGCTTTTCAATTCATTTGTTTTACTGGGTTACGCTCGTAGGCCACTGGTTGCTGTTCTATTGCCGTCTCACGGACTGTTGGCAAGTGTCTATGGAGAGCAGGTGTCTGACGAGGTTGTCTTGCTGGTATCGCTGGCAGCTGTTGTGGTGCGTGTTGAGGGCGGCGTGCAAAGCGCACGGCAAGGAATTCAGACGCAGTTCATCATGTCCACATGACTGTCTCCGCATTCAGCGAGCTGTTGGCCAAGTTGGCTAGGCTGTGCACTGATTCTTGTGGTTGTAGCTTCTCTTTTCATGGTGAAGCTCCTCTCAGGAGGTTGCGCATCTCTGTTTTCGGTGGTGGGACGCAGCTGTAGTTACTTTGGTGATGCGTCAGTGGAGCAGGCCCCAGCTAATGCTCAGCGCTGTCTGCGAATTGCTGTTGACTCTACTCCTCATCAGCCCATCTCAGTGCTCCCTCCCTTAATATCCTGTCGCGTCTCACTTGTCCAGGTTAGGTTTGGCACAGTCGGTGCTATTTTCAGCCATTTGTCCAAATTGGAGTTTGGTGGCCTAGTCCATCATCATGGACATTGCCGGATCATGCCCCGTGGGGTGGCCTTGCCCTTGCCAAAGGCGGGGCTCAGAAGCAGAGGCAAGCCCTCCCCCGTGGTTGCATTGGTGTTCCCCCTGTCTCCTGGACAGCACCCACCAGCCGGAGGCAACATTGTGTTGTACTGACGAGCAGTGAGTTTCCAGAGATTCTTGGATTGGATGCAAAACAGGAAGACAGCATCAGGTACCCGATTGCAAAGTCCGCAAGCAGACACAGGATTGGATGGCCTTTGCCACCTGGATTCATACAAAGAGGTGTTTGCAAGCCGTGCAAAACAAGCATTGGGGGTTGTCCACGCCACAGAGTCATTCTCATTATGTGGGGCAACCCTGCAACGACAGCTTCTCCCATTTATGGCACACCCCTGGCCATCGCAAGTCTTCACGCTGGCAGAAGTGCCATGCCGACTCCGGAGTAAGACAGACGGTGGATTAGCTGCCTTAAAACTGAGAGGGTTCGAGAGACAAGGGAGACAAGGGAACGAGTTGCATCACTATTGCACATTCGTAAAAAAAAAGGAGACAAGGGAACGAGGTACACAGGCTGCACAACGGCTTCTGCGCCAGCGAGTTATCTGCGCCCCTTGTCTGTCTGTTCAGCTTATGGAGGGTCCCTCTGGTACGGCTGGAGCGCATTGCAAGTTACCCTGCTCCTGCGCCTCTGTCAGAGATCCTTTTGCATTGCCTCGTGTTTATTTTATTGGTTAACCAAAGGGGCATGGCAAGCACACAACCTCAATGGGACACCTTTTTCTGATCTTCGAAACCCTCCAACATTCCCTTCTGTCCCATGTAGAACTGTAAGGCAGCAGCATTTTGTCGGACGTAATCTGGAGTTGTCTGTTCGGAATGTTTCCAAAAATGAACTGAGAGATTGCACCTCGTGGCCCTCATGGGCTGCTTGTCAGTGGCAGCTTTGCTTTTTTTTTCTTCCTCTAAGCCAGGTATGGCTTCATTGTTCCGCCGCTGTTCTTCTTTGTATGTAAAGCTGCGTTGCTCCTTCGCACTGCTGGGTTTTTTTTTACAGCACATTTGCCCTGCATGACGCAATGGAGCACTTATCCGCAGTTTGCATCGCTTTGCTTGCATGTACACTGCATGGGCAGTGTCACAGATGTGGCCTGCTCCATCACATCTCTTGTGTGCCATCCTGCACCCTCTCCTTCATCATTGGTGCTGTGCAGAAGCTGGGCCTCATAAATTTTTCACATGAGCACTACAGGAACCCACTTGCTAATCTTAGCACATGAGCTGCAGCTGCATTGCAGACAGCTCTTAATTTCGAACTGCACATTGTACTTTACTTTCTTCGACCCTGCTCTTATTTGTTGGTGTGTTTCAGTTGTACAATTGCTAATCTTGACCAAACATGCTTGGCAGCCTGTGAGCTATGTGTTTGGCCGAAGTGTCTGATGTTTGACATTGGGGTTCCGCAAGGGTCAAGGGGGCTCTGCAACAGTGAACAGGCTCTACAAGGATCACAGGGTCAAGAGGGTTGTTGTGCAAGGTCTTGGTGTAGTGATTATTGGGTCCTTATATGTAGTCCGCCTTGCTGCTACCAAAGCTGCCATTGACTACCATTTGGCTTTCGTTTGTGTGGATAAGTCCAGTGTGAATGAGCAGCTGAGGAGCAGTCAGGCCCTTGCAGTCCTTCTGGGAGCAGTCTCTTGTGGTGCATTTTTGGTGTGAGGCTCAGTCTCGGTTTTCCTTGTCCGTTTGTCCCTTTCTTCCTTCCTGCTGCCTGAGCACATCCGTGCCCATTCGCCATTCATTCCTTCATGGTGATGCAAGGAAGCTTGGGAAGCTGCGGAGCCAAGGAATTCATTGAGGGTGGGCCATGCCAGTACAAATAAGAGCAGTAGTTCAACATCATCTCAGCATTTCTTAATGCTCTACGATTGCTACCCCGCTGAAGCGCAACTGTCGATTGCTGCTGGTTTTGGTGCTTTCTTGGCTTGTGCACCTCGCAGCAGGCCATAGACAAAATTTGAGAGGTTCCAATGTTTATTCTGATGCTTTGAGATAAGTGTGTTTGACAGAATACTGAAATACATGGCTTTTGACATATGATCTGTCACCTCTAGGTCAGCTCTGTCTCCCACCACAGATTGTTGTTTTCAAACACTCTTTCTGTGTTCTTTTTGCATGCTGCTTTGGAGTGTGGCCACAGGCAAAGGGATACAAAAGAAGTGGTTTGACTTTGACATGCAGGACGAGGTAAAGCGCCAATTATGGATTGCCGCAGTACTCCGCACATGGGTAGGCACCAATGCGCAAGGATTTCAATGCAAGGATTTCAATGCCTTTTTCGCAGTGCAGCCAGCACAGCCCACATCACTTTTTATACAGACAAGTTGTACCGTGTGGTGGAAACGCACAATAGAATTTTCTTGCGTGAACCTAAGTTGTACTAGTTTGTAATCACACCAAATGCCCCTTGGGTATGAGACATGGGTTTTCTTGGTGCGATCGGAAGGGTCACGGCATGTGCAATGGGTGTCATACTCCTCGTCATCCCACCCACAATAGCCCAAGTATCTTTTCAAACAAACAGATTGTAACATCTGGCGGAGGCAGGCAATTGAATATTGATGTGTGCACCTAACTAAGTTGTACTAATTTGTAATTACAACAATACCCCTTGGGTATGAGACATGTGGGCTGTCCCTAGGACAATTTGCAGCATCACAACATGTGCGATCGGTGTCGTCCTCCTCACTGATGAGCACTGGTAATAGTGTGTGCATAGCATGTGTAGTCTGCCCCCTCCTTGGCGTCGGCGGAGCGCCCAAGCAGCGGCATAGCGCTGGTAGGGCACCACCAGAGTACTGCGGTGGAGGCAGGGCGCTCACAAGGCGCCATGAGAGCGCCTGCAAGGCGCCGAGAGGGCGCACTGCGGAGGACACAGCACCCTAAGAGCGGCAGTGTGGTGCCGAGGGGGTATACGTGACCCCTGTGTTCTCGGGGGTCCCCATCAAAGGGGACAAAAATCAAAAGTGGCTACATCACCCCTACCGTCTCGGGGGCCCACGAGTGGGCAGAAGTGCTACGTAACCCATGCGTTCTCGGGGGTCCCCATCAAAGGGGACAGGCTTGGCTTGCGTCGGGCCAGTGGTAAAATGCCCTGAGGGGCGGTGGTGCCGCCTAGTTAGGCCCGCACACCCGACCGGGACGCCCGTGGTGCGCCCACTGCACCAACTCCGCGACGCACAACCTGCTCCGTGGCATCCTGGGCCGCCACGACGCTTCGAGCTGCTGCCACAAGCCACGGCAGCAACGCGACACCGATTGGGGTGACACCAGTCTGGGGAGGAGGCTGCCCCACACCAACTGTGACCTACCTTGGTCACCTTACCAACAGGCGGCTATTGGGGTGCTCCCTAGACTGAGGAGGGGGCTGCTCCACCACCTGTGCCCTAACGGAGGCATGCACGCGCTCTTAGGGCGCCTGGTCCCCTGCGGCGCGCCCTGTCAGCGTCATGTGGGAGCTCTCGTGGCGCCCTGCGAGCACCTGCATCTGTCTTGGTCGCTTTGGCGCTCCGGTGGCGCTCCGCAAGCGCCCCGCTTCCTCGTTGGCGCTCTGGTAGCGCCCTGCGAGCGCCCTGCGAGCGCCACGGAACCGGCTTGGCACTCTGGTGGCGCCTCGTGAGCGCCCTACACCCGCTTTGGTGCCTTGGGCCTGCCCCATTGCCGGCGCCGAGCTGGAGCCGGAAGGGCGCCGGCATAGATGACTGATCACCTCGGGCCGACCCTATCCCCCTCAATGGAGGACTCGGGTTTATCCGGCGCTGACCTGGACCCACAGGGGCTCTTGGAGCACAAATGCGCGCCCCCGTCCCCCTTCGGAGCACAACGGCCGTCCCGGTGCCCCCCAGCTGAGGCACGGGCCCCACACCTTCTGTGACCAACCCCGGCCACCATACCATTAGACGGCTATCGGGACGCCCCCCAAGCTGGAGAAGGGGCTGTGGTCGCTTTACCAACAAGCGGCATCAGGGTGCCCCCCCCAGGCTAGGGAGGGGACTGCCCCTCTTCTCTGCATGTTGCCATCGCCACGGGCCGAGTCCCTTGCAAGGGAGGACTCCGGTGTCACCGGCGCTGGGCTGCACCTAGAGGCTCCCTTGGAGCACATATCCGCCGCCCACGCCCCTTCCTCGGGAGGACAGCTGCCGTCCTGGCTGGGGAGGGACCGCCGCACCACTTGTGACCAACCCCGGCCGCCATACCGGCCCCACGGTGGCCCCATGCCCCAGGTCCTCGGGCGTGGGAAGGTAAGGGACACAGGCACAAATGTCCTGGAGAGGATAGGGCCGCAAGTAGCCCAGCACCCGATCGCAAACCGCCACCCCCCAGCACGTGTCGTGCCCCATCGTGCCCCCCCGACGGTGGCTGCTGGGTGGTGGGGCTCACGGCAACCGGTACTGGTGACGGCTAGCACTTCCGCCCTCATGTGGGCCCCCGAGAAGGCAAGGGTGATTGAGGTGGGGATTGGATTGTGGAGAAGCAGATTGCCCGGCCTGCTCGGAAGACAAAGGCGGGGAAAGGAGAATAGGTGCGGCGGATTACCATTCATGTGGATAAGCAAGCGGAGGAAGGCATGGGACATGCCACAACCACGGGTGATGAAGGAGGGGTCAAATATGGCACACAATGACATCCTGGAACTAAGGCCGATGAAGATTGGCGTCCGGAGCGTTGCAAGTCCGATGAGTCAGATGGGTCCGGCATGGATAGTTCTTCAACAACCAATTCGGGTAGTGGTGGGATGTCCTCTACTTAGTCGGAGTCTAGCTCCAAAAGCAGCATTTTAGACAGCAATACCAAAGTAATCGTCGCGACATGACACAAGAAAGTGTACAAAAAGATTGCCAAGCAACCTTGTGGGCAAGCCAAGCAAGCGAAAAGTGGGAAGATAGCGTCTATAACAGCGGTGGCCGCTTCATCGACATCAACGGCATAGAAGCGACAGCACAAGAACGGAAGTTGAGTAGTGACTCCAAAAGGCAGTGGAAGTAGACAATTACTTGAGGTGCACAGGCAGGTGCATAAGACGTTGCGCTATGGCGGGGGGCTTGGGACAAACGTAGTGCAAGCGGTGCCCCGAGGAAATGGAGATTGAAGTGAAAGCTGCAGATGGGTCTGTCCCCTAGGTAGTTTTTTTTTTGGGTGTGAAGTGCATGCGTCAAGTGGTGCCGCACGTTGCCGCGAGACACACAATAACACACAACCATAGCGTGACAGACGATGTACTTGTGGTTGGCACAACTAAAGTTCCGGGATTTGGCACCCGTGAAACATGAAACGACTCGAAACGACCGCATTGTGGGATTGAGCACCCCATGAAGCGGTGACCGTCACTTTTGAAGCAAAACACCTCCAAATCACCTCGAAGAGAGGTTGTTAGATCAAGCGCAGGCGCGGGCGTCATATACCCCCCTTTTTTGGGGTCATTCGCGTAGCATACCCCAAGGCATGATATTGGATGTCCAACCCCTTGTAAAATCATTATTTTGCCCAATAAGAGCATCCCCCAATGGATTTTTTGATTTTGAGGCCTCTACCCCCTAAAACTGGATATCACTTTTTTGAGGGGGGGGGGTGGGGGGGGGGTGGGGGGGGGGTCAAAAGTTTTTGCTTAATAGGGTAAAAGCAGTGGGGACGCACGGTGCTGGTAACAGGGCCAGCGGTCCAATGGTAACGCAGCCGACGCCAGATGTGCAGGCGTCGGTTCGAATCCTGATCGGCCGACTTTTAGCGCCGCCGGCGGCGGCGGCGCTAAAGTGGGCAGACTGGGGTTCGAACCGCCGACCACACGGATGTCGGTCGGCTGCGTTACCACTCGGCCACTACTTAGCTTGCGGCGAAGGGCCTCCCTGCTGCTTGGGGCCGCATCTGCCACTGCAAAAAAAACCCAATGCTTGCTGGCTCAGGGACTGATTGGCTGACTGTCAACCTCTCTTCGAGGTGCACTGCCGAAGGCAATAGAATTTCCTTGTGCATGCCCCAAAAATGGACAAATACACACTTGTGCACATCCAAGGTAACCCCCCGTGGCACGTTTTGGAGTGTATAGCTCGCCTACAACGAGCGCTCCAAGAATGGGCTCAGGTGCTGAATAGCAGTAACAAGGCAGACACGATGCAGCGTCCACTGTGCAGCCGCAGTGCAAACTGAATGTACATACGATAGTGGAGCACCCCAACCAAGAAGGGGACACGAGCAATTGTGTGTTACTCAGCAATTGTGTGTTACTGTCACTATTGCACTAAGGGCTGAAATTGTCTATGGCGGGGACCTTCACTCAATCAGAACCGACCATTGTTCCCCTCGTTTTGGTACCCTCCTTATGGCCCTTGGCCCATGTGCCCGCCCATGTGTGGGCGGATGTATGAGAGGTGATTGATGTCGACAATGGGGATGATGGTGATAGGGGCCATTTGGAAAGGGGTAAAATCAGGCCGGTCCCGGTGTGCTCGCCGCAAAAGTAGTGCTCGGCGCAAATACTCCCCTGATGAGCCGCGAGGAAGCAATGACGTAGATTTGTGTAAGGCTCGCGTGTCGCCCCCCTTTTCAACCATCACTGCGTCAGGCACACACAGCCCAGAACCGTTTCCCATATGCCAGGATTAAGGGTGTACACTTTATGCAATTACTTCCTAGGTTTGCCTTCTAGCGTGGCGGTCACCTAGCGCAATAGAGAGCCCCCTGGTTTACGCATATGAACTCTGGGTGTTTGCCACGTGCCCCGCAATGTGGGGGTCCACTGTATCATATGTTGGAGTCGCCCGTGTTTCCAAGAACTGTCTTGAGTACTCTATGAACTTCTGGAGTCAGTCCAAAAAAGAAAGAAAAGAAGCAATGACGTAGATCTGCATAAGATTGCTGAACCTGAGGAAAGCTGGCCAAGGCTGCTCTCAACGAAGAAAAAGCAACGGCACAGCTGGTGCCTGCATGATCTAGCCAAGAAGTTGATAAGCTCGTGCAAATACTGGTGGATGACTATTTTGATCAGTGCAATATCAGATGTGTGAGATTGGCCGGTCAGTACTGCAGACTAGACCCAAGACAAGTTGGTCCAAGCAATCTGAAAGGTACTGCATGACAAAGCATACACCAAAGGACAAGGGGGATCAATATTGCAGCAGTGGTGCTAGGTCCAGTAAATGTTCAATGTCCAAAATTTTTGGATTGCTTCTAAAATTTCTGGATTTTACCCTGGAAAGTGCGCATTGTGTGTGCACTGTGCGTGCGCTGTGCAGGAGCTCTCCCTAGAGGTGAGCCATGACCTGAAGAGAATTTGGAGTCAGCTGTGACAGCAAGTAATGGCTCCCTTGCACAATGCTTGGGAACACGCAGGGGTTTCATGTCCAGTGCCATTTTGGTATTGATATGATGCTCTGACAACAAACAGTGGTTGTGGAGAGGTTCTGGAGGGTGATGAGCGTCATGGCTTTTATGGTTAAGCCCAAGTGGTGGGCAGTGTGGGGAGGTCAAGGTTTTCCTTGCTTTAGAACACAACTCACAGCACGCTCATCCCTAATGGTGGGTGAAGGGTAAGTTACACAAGAGGGAGGGAGCATGACCGGCGCAGCTGCCCCAGACAGTGTTTCTGTACAGTATCTGAAGAAGAGGGCTTTGCACCTCTCTGTGGGGAGGCATGTCTGCCCTGGAAGATGCTGTATAATCCTGGAATATCAAGCATGTACATAGGTTGTGCTATGGGGGATGCACGCCTTCCTGCCCTGTCCAGACCTTTGTACTGAACCTTTACTAACAAAAAAAAGTGCTGCAGAACGCACCTCACAGCATGCTCATCCCTCATGGTGGGCATCGGGTGAAGGGTAAATGCTCAATCTTACGCAAGAGGGAGGGAGCAAAAGGCGTGAGGTTCAAGTTCGTGTTTGTAAACTCTGACATAATGTATGCTCGTGCCCATTGCCGTGGGGGTGACTTCCATTTTGTTGTCTTGGTAGCGATGTATGAGACATAGTTTTTCATGAAACAAAGGCAGTTCAAGCAGGTGGTGCTCTTGATCTTATCCGCGTTTCTCCTGTGGCATGTACGGCACAACCCAGCATCAAAACCCTACGAGCGCATCATCAGGTTTGCTTCTCTTGCCCTTTATGTTTACCTAGTGTATGTGGTTGTTGTATGGAGTCTTAGCTGCAGCGCAGTGAGCATGTGCTGCATGCGTGTGCCATGTAGCGGCCGGTGGTAGCACAGAGATCCCAAGCTGTCCCTACAAGCGGTGAAGGCGCTGTTCGACCAAAAGAAGGCTTTGTGTGTCGGCGCCGCCGTGCCATGCGTGTGGCGCGTGGCGCATACTTGATATTCCGTGACGAATGCCGAAGAGACTCTGGAGCGTGACAATCGTTGTCAGTCTTGTTGCGAAGCATGGGACCCACGGGGGGGGGCGACTCTGCGGGTCCTAGGACGCCAACTACCCCTGCCCCCCCCCCCCCCCCCCCCCTAGGGGCCTTCGGCCAACAGTTAGTTGCCAAAGGTGTCGCCCTCAGGCGTCCATGGGCGCGGAGGCGGCCGATGCTTCATGAACACCAAAGGTGCCCTAAGGAAAATTTTGTCCAATTTGCACCCCAACACTATCCTTAAACCCAACCTTGACTCTAACACCCACCCCCAACCCTCAGCCTACTCCTATCCCTACACCTAACCCTAACCCTAATCAAGACTGAATATTGGGACCGAGCTGGTGGGGGAGGGAACATCATCTATGACTGGTGAGGGACATGAAGAATGATTCACGCATTGATGGCTCTTTTGACAAAGTGAAATCAGCTTGCAAGTGAACCCCATCACCACGGGGCCCACTTTCAAGGCTTTTTGGACTTCTGAGGGGCCAAAATGCCCCAAAATGGGCTCAAAATGGGCTCATTTCACCCTTTTGTGCACCCCAAATGGTCTAGGATGAGGTTTGGAAAAATGCGTTTTGGACCCATTTTTGACCCATTTTTGGTCCCAAAACAGCCCATTTTCAAGGCATTTTGGGATTTTCGGAGGACCAAAATGGGCCACCGCAAGCTCAAAACGGTCCAAAAACACTTGTTTTAGCGTCGCACATGGTCTAGGATCATTTTTGAGAAAAGTCATCTTTTTGCCCCTACTGGACCCTGTTGACCCATTTGGGCATCCACCTGTTTGGGCTTGAGCTTGCAGCTTGCTGCAGCCTAGTGGGCCTAGGTATTGGGGTCTAGGCGTCCGTTTGGGCAATTCTGAGGGGTGGAAACCACATAAAGTGCGGGGTTGCGGGTGGAGTAGGTGCCCTCGGAATCGCATTTGGAGCCATGTAGCCCAAGATATGGCCTGTTCTTGGTTTGTGGCTGTCGGCATTTGGACCTTCTGGGGGCCTTTTTGGGCCGTTTCCGGGACATATCATGGAGTTAGAGGGCCGCAAAGAGCTCGTTGACACGGGGAAGTCAAGCCGCAGGTGAAGGGTACCCACCGTTTCCCTTCATTTTGCCTTTGTGAATGTGTTCCAGGGCTTTTTTGGCCCAAAAATGGCTGTATTTCGCCCTAAACTGCAGTTTTTGAAACTGAGGTCCGCCACTTGCGAATCCCGTTCCCGGCCGCCACCGTTGAGTTTCTTGCTCAAACCTTGTGTGCTTGTACTTCACACCCATAGGTATCATCCACCAAAATTTCACCGGAATCTGAAGCACCACGGCAGAGTTCTGATTTTTCCCCATTTCGCGCGTGCTGCTGCTTGCTTGCTGCTGCTTGCTGCTGCTTGCTGCTGCTGCTGCTAAACCTGGTAGGTCCACCCTAGACACTAAAAAGGGTTATAAAACCAAGACTGGTTCCACCAGCTCGGTGACCCTAGCCCTAACCCTAGCCCTGGCTCTCACCCTAGGCTAGGGTCAGAGTGAGTGTTGGGGTCCAAAATTGAGAGCAATGATGTGGCAAAAGCAGCCATGAACGAAATTGGAGGGATCTTGTTCAGCCCAATCAACATGGCTGGCATGGCCAAACCAACTGGATGCAAAGGTTAGGGTTAGGTTTATGGTGATGCTATGGTTAGAGGGAGGGCAAGGGGATGTAAGGGGAGCTTGTGCCCCCCCCCCCCCCCGCCCCAACACCCCAAATCGCCCCACCTGGACCCCCCCCCCCCAACCGACCCTCCTGGAGCCCCCCCCCCCCCCATCGCCCCTCCTAGACCCCCCCTCCAATGCCCCCCCCAAGGGGCCTCCGGCCAACAGTTAGTTGGGGGGGTAGTTGGCGTCCAGAACCGAGGGGTCGCCCCCCCCCGGGACGGGACCGCATCTTTGGGGCTGGGCCAGCACTTTGCCCACACCAGGAAGTCAGGGCGTGGTAGGGGGCAAAAGGGGGCATGGGTCTCCGGTGCGTTTGCAGGAATACATATCATACGATCCCGGAGGACGTTGAGCCGCCAGGTGCCACAAGTCGCGATGACCTTGAACGCTTGGGCTCCAGAGACTTCGATCCGCTTGATGCTGACCAGGCCCCCAGGGAGGTGACGGACGATGGGACGAGCCACGTGGGCCAGGGGGGCCTCAGTCAGGCGGAGCATACGGCTTCGGAGCCTGAAACCCCAAAAGCGGAGGTTTGTGCTCCAGTTCATGGGGAGTTCCGTTTCATCGGCTCTATATCCAAATCCCCTTCGCACTATCTCCCGGACAACGGAAGGGGATTGGTGGGTGTGTGGAGAGGGTGAGAGGGGGAGGCAGTAGCTCTTCGTGTTGAGGGGTTGAGGGGACCCCAACATATACACCTCAAAATGATCACCGCATCATTGCTGGTCATTTGGCCATAAGCACTTGGGGTTGGGGGTGGAAAATTTTCAAAAATTCTCTGGGCCGCTTGATTGCTAATCAAACGCGGTGGGTTGATTCGGTCGGTCGCTCTTAACGGAATGCGCTGTCATTCGGCCTCCCTGATGATGCGTCTGGTGTTGTGCAGTCTGGACCAAAGACCTGCGTTGTGGGTAGCGCTCTGAGGGGAACTGCAGAGGACGAGGAAGGTTTTGGGGCCAGGTGCGTGGCACAGAGCACGGATCAATTAGTTGCTTTGTGTCTTCCTGAGCAACTTATTTGTGCATGAATCGTGCGCCAAATGATGCACTCAAGTAATCTAACCAAATGCTAGGAGCAACAGCCAACGCTAGATGCATGTTGCCGGTGCCCCATGGTCATTGTATGGCGATTAGCCGCCTGAAAGAAGCCCCAGAGAAGAAGAAGAATCCGCACACATGAATCAGTCAGGCACAGCCACTTCGACAAACGACATCCCAACAAGGATCTCAGGAATTGGAGGTTGGAAAGGCAGGTGTTGAATATCATACCTTGCACAAATCACAAACACTGCACGTGGGCTGCCTCTAGTCTTTATCGCAGAAGTGCTGCTTTATCTGAAGTTTGAACGCACTGGTGATGCGTTTCAAAGATCAGGGAATGAAGGAATACAAGATGATGCAAAGTGAACGGGTTGTGTTTGTTCATGTACAACTCTGGTCATGGGCAAGTAAACCAAACCCCCATGCGGAACACTCCATGCATCAATTGAATTCCATCCCCGTTTTTTTTGTTTTTTTGCAACAACCATTTCCCATTTCGGAAAACGTGTTTTGCATTGTGCACCACAGGCCCACGAGCGTCAAGCTGCAGATGCTATTGATGATGCTGAAATCCGGCGGATGGTAGCTCGAATGTTCGTTGTCGGAAAGAGTAGGCTTGGGCCGACGTTTAATTCCGCTTGGGCCAGCGCAGTTGCCAAAGGCGTCGGTGGTTTCATCATCTCCGGTGACAACTATGACGGCAATCCATATAACTTGTGGAGGCTGACGAAGTATGTATGCCACGTCTGGTGCTGCAGGCGCTACAGCATGCTGCAGCTTGTAGCCGAGACCCTGCCCTGCAGGGTTGCACCAGTCCTGGGTCAACGGTGTGCCGTAGCTCAGACCACCAAAGAACACACCCCGTCCTCCTCCTCCTCCTTTCGAAACAGACGCAACACACTCATCCCTGGCCTGTGTGCTTCTACCCCACTACAAAGGCATTGTGTATCTCATGTTCTTCGTGGTTTTTATGAACAAGGTCGTTTCTGTGTGCCTCCTTAGTTATTGCGGATGCAGGACGCTGTGTCTCCTGCTTTCTTTAGCTGGCCTTCAGGTGACCTCCAATGGATCGCAGAATGAGCGCCCCATTCTGGAGTGCCCCAGGGTATGTGGACGGCTCCTGAACACCATCTCGCACGAGGGTGATTGGTGATCTCAGTCTGGAGGCTCACGCCACCACGCGCTCCCTATGGCTGTCATTGTTGTCTCACCCCACCCTCGCTTTCTGCACAGCCCCACCTTTTTCGCGGTCTCCTGTGGCCTCCTGAGCCCTAGAAATTATCGGAAGTCAGAGACGTCCAAAATATGTTTCTCACGTTTTCCTGAAATTTGAGGAAGCGGCTGGTGCGCAAAAAAGCGGTTTTAATCGGAACGGCTGCGATTGATCTGTGCGTGCACACTCCTCATTGGGGGCGGTTGGGACATCCCCGCGGTCTTTGGCGTATCAGTGCGATGTACATATCAAGTCAGGGAGGTTTGGCACATGCACGTGCCCGTGGTGCAAGGAATGCATTGCCGTGCCGTACGTGTGGTGTAGCAGGGGTTCTAAGGACCGGGGAAGTGCCGCATGTTGCACCAGTCCCACACACCCCTCACCAAGCCCACCCACATGAACGACCGCCTTCGTCATCGCTGTCGGCACCCTCGCTCTGCAGTGCGCTGAAGAGTCAAGGACGAAAGGTGGGGCTGTTCGCGAATCAAGAGGGGGGTATGTGTGCTGCGTTTGGGCAGGTGGGTGTGTATGGGGAAGGGCGGTTGCGGCGGCCTGAGGCTGGTGCTGTATGGGGGTGCTCCATCTGATGAGGGCGTGAGGGCGTGAAGGCGTGGGGATGGAGGGCTGGGATGAAGGGCAGTGTTGGAACAGAGGGGCCCTGTCACCGTGTTTTCTTGCCTTGTCTCTGTTGCTCAGGTTTTGGATGGGGTCGGCATGGGCAGGCCTTTCTGCGGGGGTTTACGCCGCTGCCGCGGATGGGCAGTTTGGGGAGCTGGTCCACGAACGACACCGTCAGGTCTGTGCTGCAGAGGGACGCACTGACATGCGGACAGGGCCCTGCGGAGTGGGACACAGGGTCTGCGATTTTCTTTTCTGAGGGAACAGCATCAGGACTCGCTGTCGATTGAGTCTCCTGCCGAACCTCCAACCCCCATTTCCGCATACTTACTCAGCCTTTTCTGGCCCACACCCTATTTTCGGGGGCTCTATTGCCTGCTTTCAATGGGGCCCGGCTTTGATAGAGAATGACAGAGCACGTGCGGCATATCGGGCACACAGTAGTGCACTACGTTGTACACCATGTATGTCGGGCATGAGCCGTTGGCTTAGACGTGGCGACACACCCGCCTGTCAAGCACATGTTTGTCGGTTCGTGATTTGTGCTCAGTGCCCGGGCTCACGTCTGTGCGGCTCAGACGGGCCACTAATGTCCCCGTGCCATGTGTGGGTGAAGGAGAGTGTGGCATGCACGATCCGCTGCAGAGGTGACAGTAGGAGGTGCAGATGGAGCAGAGTACGCAGAGGGGGAGAAGCGGCAGAGGAAGCAAAGCAGGGATTAAACCAACACTGGCCAGGCAGGGCCCTGGCAGAAAGCCGGAGGTCAATCAGGGGTGGTGTGTGCGGAGAGGCGGAGGCAACGCCTCCTGGCACAGTGCGGCCACTAGGCACCAGGCTGGACATGGGTCCAGGCCCTGGTTGTGGGTGTTTTTTGGGGGGGTCATGGGGCATGGGGTGCGGGAGCAATGAGTACGAGCAGCCAATGCGTCGGAGATGGCAATGGAAATGGTGATGTGGATGGGGGCATCAATGCCACCCGAGACGTTGATGGAGACGCCGACCGACGAGCAAAGCGTAGCCCTCGTGGTCAGTGGGTGCAGGCGATCGGACATTGGACGACTTCTGGAAGTCCCGGTCGGAATCAGGCTTGCAGGACAATCATGAATGGAGCTCTCTGCACACGCCAGCATTACGTGGCAGACAGGAACAGAGCTGCTGTTAGTCTTCAGCATGCTGCAGTCCGCCGGAGGTGAAAACAAACGTTGAGCGCCGTTTTCTGGCCGTCACGGACCCAAACCCGCTGGGCTGGTTCGTGTTCCGTGACGTCATGCGGGTGTCGCGTCATGTCATGTCCGTCTCGGGTCGTGGCAATTGAGATGTGACCTCTCCATTTCCCTGTTATCTTTCAGGCAGTCTAAGGGGGCCCGAGATGTGGCACGAGTCAAGTACCGGGAGCTGAGGGCTGTGGGTATCGACGTGGATTTCGACCCTGTGATGGATGTGAACAGCAATCCGCAAAATCCTGTGATTGGTGTGTGGCAGAGCCCCTGTTCACTCCTCTTTGCAGACCAGCATAGGTCCTCTTCCCCAAAGCCCACCAAGGATCCAGACGTGCCATTGGCAATGCCAGTGCATTGGACCGCCTGAAACGGAACCTGAGATGAGGGGACAGACTGGAAGTGTCCAAAAGGAGAAAATGGTGACAAGATCCATCACCCATTTTGGTGAGCCACTGTGCAAACAAAACAAATTAAGACCAGTACAATTGTTGGGGGCACTCAATTTGACAACAAGTCACTGCCCCCCCCCCCCCCACACACACCAAACACACACACACACACACACACACTCTCTCTCTCTCTCTCGTCTCCTTGTGTCGTTGCTGCTTTCTGTTTCCCATCGCTATTCAAACTGATGCAAGGGGGGATTGTGCTATTGCATAACTTTGCATAACTTTGCATATTGGGGCTTTGCATAATTATGCAACCATTAATCTGACGTTGCCCCCATGGTTAGCACTTTATTTGCTGTTGTGTGTGTTCATTTTTTGTCACAGCTGTTTGCCCTTTTCATCAATGGACAACTTTGTGAAGCCACAGGTTGTCATCCAGCCGCCATGAATTTGATGATGATGACGTTGCTGAGTTGATGATGATGGTGACAGTGATGAGGAACCAGATGCAATTATGGAGGAGGGTGACGGTTGTACTGATGGACGGAGGAGGGTGTTGTGCATTGCCGTGCCTCTTTTTTGTTTTTTTTCCCCCACTTGCATAATTTTGCAAAATTTTGCATTGCATATTGGGAGGCACAGATTTGCATAATTTCTCCCTCCCTGTCTGATGTCCGGAGCCCTTTGGCGCCAGTGACCCTGGGCCAAGTCTTTGGTTAGTGCCCCCGTGAACCTTCCTCCCCCGCAGTGTGCCGCAACCATTCTTGGATGGTACCATTGGGTCTGAGAAGAAGGTAATACCTCCCCCCCCCCCTTGTCTCCGTCCCTGTCCACGTGTCCACACTGTCGGTCTGCCAGTCAGACCTGTCAATCACCGTTCCCTGCAGTCACACGATTTTGTATGCTCTGTACCGAGTTTGCAAAGCTCTGGGTACACCCCCCCCCCCTTCTCGAAGGTCTGTGCTGCACCAGAATGTGTTTGTGCATGAGTTGTGCATATCGTCGCCGGTATTCATCGTTGTAGCATAACCCCCTCCCCCCTGGAGTAGCGATGGACCAAGACTGGGGTCTGAGAGGAAGGGCAGGTTGCGCCCTATGTTCTCAGCATCGAACAAACGAACAAACACCGAACAAAAATTCTCATTGCCATGACCCTTATGTAGTTCAGTTGATGGCCAGGGGCCAGCCCCCCCCCCCCCATCCCTAGCCCCGCTGGAGTGTAGTCGGGGGGGGGGGGGGGGCATTTCTTAGTGCCTCACAAAGGTAACCCCCCTTAGGGCGGGCGAGGGGCTAGATTCACAGGGAACCAACCCACACCCAGGGCACTTGTGGATTACCCCGGGGTGAAGGGCAGGCTTGACAAGGGGAGTGCCACCCCCTTGGGGTGACGGCCGGCCCTGCCAACCGCTTCTGCCCCCAACGGCCCTCCAACCGGTTTGTACTCACCAGAAGCCACTTTGAACCATTCTTCCAACGGCCGGTACACCCATTAATTAAATGCTGGCCGGGTCGCTGGCCGAATGGCAAATTTACGCGTAAATGCGTAAATTTTACGAAAACGGCCACTTTTTGGGCCACCGCAGTGTTTACAGGTGCAAATTCGGTGTAAATTGGTGTAAATTGCTATTTTTGCACTATTTCATGATGGAATTGACCTTCTTTGTCTTGCAACTCGCGTGCTTTTTGTCATTTTGTTCACATTGTTGCCATTCGTACATGGTTGTCAAGGCAAGTTTCCCGCGCGCGGTCAGGTAGGGTAATCTATGCATAGGAGAATGGTTAAGAGCAAAGCTTGGGGGTAGAAGAGGGTTGGTGACAGGGGTGGCCTCCTCCCCAAACTTGGTGGCACAACAACGTTGGTATCAACGGGTGGGGTAGACTAATGAAAAATGCATGTAAAGAAGAGACGAATAATTGCAGAGTAGAAAAATGTTGGTGGTAGGGGCGGCCTCCTCCCCAGACTTGGGGGCACAACAAGGTTGCTTACAAGAGTGTCCTTCTTTCCCTTGCGTTGTCATTGCATCCCCCCCCCCTCTTTCTTTTGATTAGTCTTGACATGGGTTGTGACATATGGGTGCGGCCGCTTGGCCCCATTGCGCCCCAAGGTGTCGCTTGGATGCATTTCGCCAACGTTGTTGAGGCCCTCCGCTATCTACGCTCGGCGGACGGGGGGTCTCTGCGCATCCAGCACACCCAAGTTGCGCGGGCCGCCAAAGCCAACGCCACTCGGGACGGGTACGCCTTCACCTTCGAGGAACCATCATCCCTCGTGGTGGCTTCCCCCCCGCGCTCGCAGCGCACACCAGCGGCACCCGCGCCCAATTTGTCAACGTTCGGTTTCACGAGCGTCCGATGTGCTTGCTCTGGTGCAAACATTTGCAGCACCAAGCACACATGCAGCAGGTGCCACCGGGTTGTTGATGAGGCATGCATGCAACTTGTGGAAAGACTGGTATAATGTTTTTCATGTACTTGTTGTGCATGTGGGAACGAGTTGGCATCCCACACTGTTGCATGTCATGCATGTCATTTCCGTGTGCATCCCACTTGCACCACTGATGGTGTTTGTACGTGGTGTGCCGCGCGGGAGCCCGTGTTGCCTGACCTTATTCCTAAGCCACGTAAGTTCTCCCCTGCATGGCAGTTGACCCGCCCATGGTTGCGGTACGATCCCGTTTGTGTGCTCATGTGGTGCGAGGCGTGCCGTGCCCATCCACAGCTTGGGAGCTCCGTGCCTTTCGTGCAAGGAACTTCCAACTTCAAATTGTACACGATTAAGGAACACGAGAACTCGGGCACTCACAATGTGTCCGTGGCCTTGTGGCAGTCTGGTGGGTGCGCCACCTCCGTGATTCGTGCTTTGCCAGTCAACGAGTTCAACGAGTTCAACCGCGGCCAACGAAGAGGAGGAAACCGAGGAAGTGGAGGATGAGGGGCAAGGGGGCAAGAGGGAGGAGGGGGATGAGGAGGAGGAGGAGGAGGAGGAGGAGGAGGAGGATGTGGTGTGGCTTTTGGGCAGGGCCCATGATGGACCGCGCACGAGGGAGAGGGAGGGTTCGGAGTGGCCGCCAGATTTCTAACGTTTGCAGCTGGGCAATGGTGTCCACGCACAATACATTGTGACACATTTGCAATTAACATATCCCGCGCATTGGACAATGTGTATTGCGTGGGATGAGGGTGTCCATGCCATGCCACATTCGTGTTGCAAGTGGGGAATTGGAAAGAAACAGTACCCATCCACAGTTGTAAAAAAAGAAAACCCGGCGATGCCCAGATGACAATCGGGAAACAAACAGCACCCATCCGGAGTTGAAAAAAAATAAACAGCGATGGCCACGTGACAATTAGGAGCAAACAGCACCCATCCAGAGTTGTAAAAAAAACAAACATGGATGTCCGGATGACAATGAGAAACAAACAACACCCATCCAGAGTTGTGAAAAAATAAATAGCGGTGGACATATGAGAATCAGGAATAAACAGCACCCATCCAGAGTTGTAAAAAAAAAACAGGGGGGACCAGTTAACAATCAGAAATAACCAGTACCCATCCAGAGTTGTAAAAAATTAAACAGTGAAGACCAAATCACCATCAGGAATAAACAGCACCCATCCAGAGTTGTAAAAAAAAATAAGCAGTGATGTTCATGTGACAATCCGGAATAAACAGCACACTTCCATAGTTGTAAAAAAACAGCATTCAAGCAGAGTGGTGTCAGTGGTGTCTAGGTCATATGCATGAATGACTAATTGTGTCTTATGAAGCATTTGGGGAATGGGTAGGAAGAAGGAAGCATGAAACAGGTAAAAAGGTAGAATTTTTTTTGGATTTCTCTCAAAAAAAGGTGAAATTTACACCAAAATTTACAACAATTTACAGTCTACTGGCCGCTGGCCGAAAAGCCTCGGGCCAGTGTTTATTTTAAGGGTGGGCCGGTAGCCGCTCTTGAAACTCCCCTCCCCCCCAAGCAAATGTAACCCAATTGCCTGTCTGCCAATTGGTCAAACGGAACAAAACGCCATTTTTTGTTTGTCCCCCCCCCCCCCCCCCCGCAGCTGCCTGTGGCGCCACAGGAGCCTCGGTGCCCAACACAGGGTACGGTAGACGGTCCGGGCCAAACAGGGTCTCCGGTCCGAGGCGGAGTACTGGAGTAGCGAGTAGTGGCCAGTCTACCACCGGTAAAGGTAAAGGTAAAGGTAAAGGTTCAATTCGTTTTCAATCCATCTCCTAGGTCATACCCCTTCCCCCGCCCCCCACCTCTGTTTCCCCCGTTTTTGGGCTTTTTTTTTGTGTTTTTTGGGTGTTGTTGGGTGTCTTTTCACTTGTGCCATTCTTTTTTTAGCAACGGGAGTTCCCGATTTTTGGGGAATTTGTTGTTTTTTCTTTCCAAAATTTGTAGTGCGCGCGTCATCAACGGGTCCATTGAGTCACCCTTTAGGTGTTGGCCTTGTTTGGTTTTATCAAGGCTTCACGTACCCAACCAAGGATAAGGATGGATTCAAAGATTCATCGTTCCTTGTCAAGGTCAAGGTCAAGGTGGGCAGCCATGGGTGGCAAAGGGAACGCGGGAATGGTAGTTATTGCTTAGCTGTTGCAAGGGTTTGGGTGATTGCGGGGTTGTTAGTCTAGCTTGCCTTTGGGAAGAGTAGGTGTGGGCAACTCAGGGTTCCCGGAAGGGTCAAGGTGGGCAAAAGCGTTGCAAGAGGGTCATTGGGAGGACCTCATGTTGCAGATGTGCTGTGTCTTTGTCTTTCCTCTCTTAGCCCATGCCGCCGCCTGCGTGGCTGCGCCCTGAACTAGGGGGTGAATGGACCCACTTTTCATCCTTCGTTGATGCTGTCAAGCACTTGAAGGCCAGCGGGATCAAGTTGCTCGCCAACCAAGTGAACTGTGCCGCCAAGAAGGCCATCGCACGCAATGGGTGGGGTTTTCGTTCCACCCCACCTCCCGCTAGCCGCGCCAACATGATGCCAGTCCCTTCTCCAACTGCAATATACTTGGGTCTACCCACTGTGACGTCATTCTTCACCCAAGCATATGAGCTGCCGTTATGTGGGTGTTGCGGTGAGAAGCTCCTTGGGGACATTGCTATGTGCCCTTTCTGGGCGGCAGCATGATGCGTTGCACGTAAGGGAGGCAGAAGGCAGTGAATGGCCTTCAGACTTTAATTCACACATTCTTTATCTCACTAGCAATCGGGCAGGTGCCCCCGCGCACAATGACCACATGGCAGCAATACGTTTGAATTATATCTCTCACACTCATCTGGTGTGCTCGTACGGCTGCAAGGTGCAAAACATTGTCCACTTAGATGCCACCAGGACTTACCAGTATCCAACCAGACCAATCAGCAAACAACAAAAAGTATCCACCCAAAGCCCACCAACACGTGGAAACATCCCTCCACTGCTCACCGAAAAACAATTGTGTGCCACCAAAAATTAGTAACATCCGTCATGCATAGCCCACCAGGAGTTAAGAACATCTTTGCGGAGCCCACCACGAATTAACTATGTCGGTCCAAAGTACACCAACAAACAACAGTGTTCATCCAAATGCCACCAGGAATTACCAATGTCCAACCAGACCACTTAGGAAACGACAGTGCCCATCTGGAGCACACCAAGAATTCAAAACATCCATCCAGAGCCTACCATGAATTAACAATGTGTATGCAGAGCTCACGAGACAAATCATGCACGAAACAAAGTTGTCCACGCAGAGGCCACCCAGAATTAAGAACATCCTTTCAGAGGCCACCATGACTTAGTAGTGTATGCAGATCCCACCAAACAAATCATGCAAAAAAAACAAAGCAAAAAACAACAGTGTCCATGCTGAGCCCACCAAGAACTAGGAACATCCTTTTGGAGCCAACCAGGGATTAACAGTGTTCACCCAAAAGTCTCAAGGAGTCACGAGTGTCCAACCACACCCCTCAGGTAAATCTAGTTTCCATCCAAAGCCCCCCCCCCCCCCTCCCCAAGACACTGAAAAACATAACCAAAAAAAGCAACCAAAACACTCCCAAAACAGCAAAAATGACAAAAAAGCATACATTTTTTTAAACCAACCCATCAACCCGTCACAAACCCTCGTGACAGGTGTTATGACCCCTGCCCTCAAGTGCACTGCCGGTGAAGGGCCATCAGCAGGGGCATAAGTCGAGTGTCCCACAACAGTAGCCCCCTGTCGGGGGCGCTAGATCCAGGAGGCGCACAGCCTCCTTGTGACCCGTCATCCCACGCAGGTCCCCTCCCTTGAGCGTCATTATTGAGCCGTTTAAGCATCCGCGGCCGTTGGGAACACACCCACACCTCCGACGAGTACTTCAGCATCGGGATTGCGCTGTAGGGCTTCGACCTCGATTCCATCAGCGTTTTGATGGTACCGGCGAATTGGGGCGCGGTAGGGGCAATCGACAAGGGGAGGGCTGGGTGCATACGCCTGGCGTACAGTCGGAGCGGCCCCCTTGCGCCTGCACATACCATGCTCCCCGGTACATGTGCACGCCACACACGTCACCACCTGGCGCACATGCGCACCATGCACATCCTCCTGGTGCTGTGCAGAGCCCTGCAGTGTCTCACTCTCCGCAGGCGACCGGGCCATCAGTGGTAATCCGAACGTCGTGGCGTCGTTGGGGTCCCAGATGATCACGGAAGGCCAGGCACAGGGCGTCGCAGCCGTTGCCAAACATTTTCCAGGTTTTCACAACCGTGACCTCTCTGCTCTGACAGTATTGGGCCAGCACGGCCTCTGCTACGGACACTGAGCCCTGGCCCTCCTCCTGGGTTTTGTTCCCTTGCCTGCACCGGGGTGGGAGAGCCCATGGGTCTTGGGAAAGAGTACCTGAAGCCTATCGGCGCTGTTGGGGCAGGGCTGTGCCCCCCCCCCCGTTTCCAATTTTTTTTGAACCTGCCCCCTTCGGCCCCCCCGCAACCAACCCCCTATCCATGCGCGGAGCATTCCCTCAACAGGTGAACACGTACATACACCCGGAAGTACCAACCGGCATACTCACTCTGCCTTTATGCCCCCCCCCCCCCCGTTACATTTCCCACATCAAATGCGAGCACCCTCCACATTTCACGGTTGTGGGGAAGCGCTAGGTGCTCCGAAGCATCCCCCCACTGGCGTGGGAGGGACGCCAAGGCGCAGAAGCAGCACCTGTGAGCAGAGGGACAAATGGCCCACTCTTACCCACCAAAATTCCGTTTCCCCACTGTCTGTTGAACAATGCACCCCATTTCCTCCTGAAAACCCAGACCAGTGGGTACACCCGAAAGTACCAGTCCAGCACACTTGCAAGTGGTGATGGCAACCCCCTCCCTGTGTACGCAACGCGGTGTTGTTTCTGCACCTTTTGAGCCGGCAGGCAGCGGATGCCATCCCTCGACTGCCCCTACTGCCCTGGGCAGGTGCTGGAGACGGAGGCCCACGGTTTGTGGGACTGCCCGAGATGGGCCGAGGCGCGAGACGAGTGGCTCCACTGGGTGCACTCGGCGTCCGCGGCCCTCCCAGCGCTGGGGCGCCTGGACCAGTGGCCAGCCTGCATGAGGAATGCCTGCCTGCTCCTGGGCCGGGCCACGGATGGTGTCGAGATGGAGGCCGTGGATGACTTTGTCCACCGGCTCTCTGGCTTGGGGTTGGCCGTACTCACCCTCCGCATGCACTGCGAGCGGGCGGAAGCTGACGTGGGCAGAGCGGGACTGCTCTTTCCTGGCGCACCCAAGCTAGGGAGGGGGCGCTCCTAACCGTGGGGGGACCCCGTGGGACTGCTCCCGAGACCTACCTACAGAGGACAGGCTGCGCCTCCAGCTCATGCCAGGACTGCCCAGGGGCTGGAAGTGGGACTGGCAGCTGGCAGTGGACATCCTTCGATGGGCCCGGTGTCTACAGTGGACGGTGGGGGAGGTAACATATGCTGAGCTGGCACTGGACTTTGAGCTGACACTGCCAGCATGGCCCGAACACTCACTACGCATGATGGTGCTCCCACTGCAGGAAAGGGCAACCGTCTTGTGGCAGGCAGCACGGGCGCTTTAGCCTCACATGCTGGCCGGAGAGCTGCTACCGGCCACAGAGACCCCGTGTTGCAAGTCCCTCATACCGCTAGGGGCAGGGCTAGCCTGGGGTCGTGGGTCGGCCATACTTTGCGGCGCGGGGGCAAATGGAAAGACAGCTGGAACACCTGGCCACACACTGTGTCACATTGTGGCAGTAGCGCCTGTAGCGTCTGCTCCACGCCTCACCAGCAACAGATTTCCTCAGTGGGTTCTATCCCTGGCCGGACGGTGGGGGGGCCCCCCTCCGGCCATGTCACCGGGCCCTACGGGGACCTCAATGCCCGCTGGTGCGCGCGGCCCGGGAAGATGGGCACCAGGCGGAGCGAGCAACGGCACTGGAGGCAGCGGCTACCAGCGGCAGATGACGGCTTGGCAAGGGACACGGGTCCACGGGTGGGCTGTGCCCCACACATGGGGCGCCTTCGTGTGAGCACCGTCGGGCGACGGGACAAGGGGTCGCCAATTGCTACCGGTACGGGCACAGCGGCCACTCCAGGGCGGCAGGAGCACCCAAGGGCCGGGGGTCCTACGTCACGCGGCCGGGCATGCAGAGGCTGTCCCAGGCAGAGCGTGTCTTCGCGGCCAGAGGCATGCATGGCTGGCTGCAGCAGCCGCCAGAGCCAGGCGGCCAGAACGCACAGCTGGCGCCGTGCGTTCTGCCGCCTTTGGCAGCGCAAGATCACATCAACTAGTCGGGGTCGGACGGAACGCCCCCGAGAGGTGCGAGCACCCTGGGCAAGGGGCACGGAAGGGCCAGCAGCGAAGAAACCTGAGCCCTTGGCGCGGGTCCTTCTCTCACGCCGTGTACACTAAGGGTGAGGCTTGGGGGGCGGCACAGTGGCTCTGCCAAGTCCTGCTTCGACGCAGACCCCTGCACGCACAACATGTAGGACCTTAATCGGCGACTTTGTTTCCGCACCTTTTGCACCCATGGGATTGATAGTTCCAGATCTTGGTTGCCGCCCATCACATGTGTTTGGCACAAATTGGTGGTTGGGTATCATGGTTTTGTGCTGTGCTTGCTAAACCCCCTATCCCAACCTCATTTTTTCTCTCGGGGGCCTATGAAACATGCCAATACAGTGTGTTCTTCTCGGGGCGTGCCGGGTTTTCACTTCTGGGGGGGGGGGGGTTTAATAGAGCCCCCAAAAACTGGGGGGGGGGTTGGGAAAAGGGCTCAATTGACAGACACCATTCTCACCAATGAAAAGGCTAGGATCCACGGGGGCATGGCGCCAACGGCGTCCCCTTTTTTTTGCATGGCGCCAACGGCGCCCTCTTTTTTTAGTGTATGCTTCCTTTTCATCAAACCATCAGTGCTTTTGAGCGCCAGATTAGCAAGACGGGCCGCTGTACAAATGTCGTTTGTTGCGAAGTGAAGATCCTGCATTCGGAGCAAAACCCCGGCCCAAGTGCATTGCCAAATTCTTTCAGGGGCGAACACAGTAATGCGTTCTTTCTTTCTTTCTTGTTTCTCTTTCCCACGCTTTGTTGCGTGGCCCCTTGAGTTGGGGTTAGGGACTCGCAACCCACGCTTTGTTGCGTGGCCCCTTGAGTTGGGGTTAGGGACTCTCAATCCACGCTCTGTTGCGTGGCCGCTTGAGTTGGGGTTAGGAACTCGCAACCCACGCTCTGTGGCGTGGCCCCTTGAGTTGGGGTTAGGGACTCTCAATCCACGCTCTGTGGCGTGGCCCCTTGAGTTGGGGTTAGGGACTTGCAATCCATGGAGATGAATGGGCAATGCACCGTAGCAAACGCCGTACCACCGCCATTGGAACCACGGACGTCCACGGGGTCGGTTTTTGGGGTATTTTGGGGGTCAATTGAGCCCCTTTTGGGGGGGGGTCCGGCCGGAGGGCTCTATCGACCCCCCCCCCCCCCCCGGAAACGAAAACCCGGCAGCCCAGGTCAGCAACTGAGTGTCTTTTTAAGGGGGGGGTGGGCACATTTGGACAGCCCTCCAAAGGGGCTATTTGGGACACCCTGGGTGTGCTGAATTGATGGTTTGGCAGCTTTCTCGTCCCGTTCGGATAGCTGGTCGTTTGTCTGGTTCCTTGTTTTGTCCTCAACCACGTGCCATGGCAACATACAAATGTGCTGCAGGAAGTGTTGCTGCCCCTGATGCACCACAGACCCCTTTGCTTTGAAAAAGGGCACTTCCTGAAGATGCAGAGCGGGTTTGACCACTGGGTCTAGGCACAGCAAGATGAGGAAACGCTGCGCTGTCGCCTCCCAGCAGCCCAAACACAAGACCCCTGAGCACTAGACTTCGTCCACCACATGTCAAGACAATTTCTAAGATCAGTCAAGGGCTGTCAGCTCACATACGGGGAAAAGTTGCAGCCACACTCAGCTACAGAAGTGAGAACCTGCTCACCAGCACGCTGACAGTTGTGCCAATGCGGGTACGGCCGTTGCAAACGATGATGACTGTTCGAAATGAGGAATCACGACCTGCCAGACGGGATAACGCAGCCTCAAGGACAGCCAAAGCGGAGGGCACAGCCAAAGCAGAGGGCACAGCCACAGCAGAAGGCACAGCCAAAGCGGAGGGCACAGCTTGACTGAGTGACACAACTCAACACAGCGACACCGCCTCAGCGGGTGAAACGCCATCAGAAGGCAGTGGCCCTGTGCAGTGCGCCTGCTGTGTTCCGGCGGCCCACTGTGCCTTCGGAATTCCGAGCAGAGGCTGCTTGCCTCTATGGAAAGGCACGGCACCGGGGGGGAGGGGGGGTATATAGGGTAGAATTTCTGTGCCACAAATTCTGTGCGAAAATTTTGTGTTTTTAAGGAATTGCACGGGTATGTGTTAGGCTGTGCCTTTGCTCACTTGTACCATGCCAAAGGATTTGGTAAACGACAATTAACCAATTGATTTGTTTCCCATGGAATTCGCAGGCGTGCTGAAGTGGTCTTTCCTCATTTGTAGTGTTGCTGTGGCATTCAATTGGGTGCAGACAAGAGTGCTGGTTGATGCACCAGGAAAGTCCTCCAGGAAATAACAGCAACCGTCCACTATTTCTCATGAGCAACCTTTTCCAACCCTGCATAGTTTGTTCGCCCATTGTTAAGAAATGGCACAGGTTTTGTTGCGCCAGGATTTGCAGATTCGGATTTTCCTAGACACAGAATCTCCCCCCCCCCCTTGCCCGGTATTTGGCGCCGGATGTCCTGGCCTCTCTTTGGCGTTGGCCCCTCAGGTACGCGTTGGGTGTGCCGTGGGTGCGCCTGGCCATGGCTCGGGTACGCCAACCGCCCCCTCCCTTCTGCCGTTGCCCCCTGCGTTTAGGGCACGGGGATACCACTGTTGACTCCCATTTGGCACTGCCTGCGGTGACCAAGACGTGGCAGGAGCTGTGGGACGTGGAGCTGGTCCCCTTCCGGGCGGCCGTGCAGGCCAACGTCAGCGGCATCATGACGGCCCACATTGTGTTCCCCAAAGTGTGTGCGTCCCGGACCCCAAAAGGCGCGCGGGGGGGGGGGGGGGGGCTGCCCTCTGCTGGTGGCCGTCTCCTCCGAAAGAGGGAGTAGGACTGAGGCTGTGTCCTTGAGTTCCCGTGTGGCTGCGCTCCGGCGAGTGGGAGCGGAGTGCCACTGAAATGCGAGTGCAAGAGAGGCCTTTGCACGGATCTACTGCCTCGGCGCACGCACCTGTAGAACACAGGGTTCTGTGGTTTGGGCCCTATCCCCCCCCCCCCGGAAGGGCCTAAAATTTTTTTTCACCGACACCCCCCCCCCCCCCCCCGCCCTCTCCAGGGCCGATTCTGCGGTTTACTGGACACTCAGTTTCTTAATGTCTCCAACGCTTTGCCTTGAGAGCTCATGTTTTGCCTTTGTCATTGAGGGCGCGTTTTGGACATTTTACGTGTTGAGAGCGGCATCCGAGGCTAGTGCACACCGCGCATCCGTGTGCTTGTGCCTTGCGCTTCTGCCTGGCGCTGGGATGGGCTGTGCCAGAGTGGCGGCCTGCGTCTACTGCACTCTGCCTCGTTGGCAACATGATCAGAGTCTGCGACCCCAGTGAGACGGGCCGCAGAGGGTGCGGGGGGGCAAACACCGCCAAGAGCCAAAAGGGAAATGTGCGTGCGGTCATCGCGGTGGCACGTCCGTCTCCTGCCTTCCGGATTCCCCACTGCGGCCACCTCGCCGGCTTGTGTGCCTCCCACAGATCGACCCAGAGAAGCCGGCAACCATGTCCTCGGTGTTCCTCAAGGACATCCTGCGGGGCACCCTCGGCTTCAAAGGCGTGATCTTTTCTGATTCATTGGACATGGCGGTATGCGCCGCAAGCCACACGCATGTGGCCCGGTACATGTGCAGCGTGCGTTCATTGAAAGGAACAGTACAGAACAAGATGTTTCGAGGGGACATGTGTGGGGCGATGAATCCGGATCTCATGATTTGGGGGGGCGCAGGTTTGGGCCATCGCTGGTACAGTCGGCAGCAGCGCTGCAAGGGGAGACCTGCAGTGATCGTGGCCCTTGTGTCGTGCAGGCATTGTCGATGGGGACCTTCACTCTGAAGAGGGTCATCGGTGAGGCAGTGAACGCGGGGGTTGACATGCTGGTCACCTCCAACGGACGCATCGAAAACTTTGAGGACTATGCCATGCGCGGTTTGTGCAGCTTGTGCCCTCCCGTCCGGTCCGAAGGAATGCCCCCGGCAAAAATGGGTCGCTGGTGGTCGGCGCGTGGCGTGTAACCGACTACCTGGCGTGCAACCGACGGCAGTTGGCGTGTAGCTGACGAGCCCCAGCGGACCCCAGTCTTTCGAAAGTCTCTATTGCCGACATATTTTTTTCGGGGATCGCAGCTTATATCTTGTTGCATTGCTTACCATTAGTGTTGAGGACACTCAGAATGCCGGTGGTGAACCATTGTCAAGTGCTATTGCGGACAATTTCCCTCAGTTCGTCTGGGATCTCGCCGCAGAAGTCATCTTTGTAAGCAAAGCATGACTCTGCAACGGTTTACCGGCCTCAGTCTCTGTCATCGCACTAGCAGAAGGGGTTGGGGGGACACGAGGACCCCTAGAGCCATTCTTCACCCAGCCGAGGCTGCTGAAGCAGAGAGGAAGGACTACTGAGTGCAGTGGCCAAAAAAATGAAACCGAGTGGAAAAAGAGCGGCACGAGCGACAGTGTCGCGAGCCGACAGATACAATGGGGAAATCCAGACGAAGGCAACGGTTGTAACTGAAGACTGTCCATGGTCCAGTACATGGGTAATGGATGTTAGACAAAAGGTCAATGGTGGTCAGACAGGCAATGATGATGACAGTTGTCAAAAAAAAAGGTAAACGACAAAACACTCCAATCAACGAGCAGGCCGGATGTCGCACACGGATTTTTCTTCGTCTACTCAAGTCACGATGGTTACTGGGTGCCTGGTGCCATCCTTGCGATAGCGTGTACCTCGACTCGGGCCTCTTCCATAGCCTTTGCATCCTTTGATTCCACTTGTTGTATACAGCATTGCTTGACTGCATCAAGGAGGGGATCATATCGGTGCAGAGAATTCAGGAGGCCAATGAACGCATTGACAAGTTCTTCGACGTATGAGGCCCTTATTCGGTTGCTCAGCTCTCGATCTGCGCCCCCGATTCCACGCCTCAGCCCATGGGCATGGGCATATTTTTCCTCTTCACTGTACTGCGTCGGGGGGGGGGGGGGGCGCCTAGGCCCTTGATAAGCTTTCACCTCCTTCTTGTGATCTGCATGTGCTGATTTGTTGCTGACACCGTCTCAAACAACAACCCACACGTGACAGCTCACACGTCACCATTCGGGGGGGGCATGGATTGTCGTTCCACGAGTTGTTGAGACGGACACAAATGGGCGTCTCGAGGAGGAGATTGGTGTGAGAAAGGAAGGCGTGTGTCCGGGAAGAGATGAGCGTGAAGCGGAGCGCGTTGGGATGGAAAGAAGTGGGAATTAGGGTGGCGGTATATGGTATGTGATGCATAGTGTTGTGGGGAGGTAGTCTTCTGGAGGCGTTGCTGCCTGCAAGCACAATGCTCCACAGGCGTAGCCCCCCCAGCGATTCGAGGGTCCTCCACAAAAGGACCCCCCTGGACACTGTGGCACAGGAGTCACAGGCGGCGCAAGTGGCACACCGTCTGGGACATGGCACTGCTTGCGCAAGGCAGCGCTGGAATATCAAGATCGGCTTGTTATCTGCGGAGACTTGTTACGGGCTACTGGGCCATCCAGCCATCCATCCCTCGGGGGGGGGGGGACTCCAGAAGGCGGAGGATGAGGGGGATGGGGGGCGGGTAGGTACACAGGGTCTACTGGGGTGAACCGTTGCATCGTGCTCTACCCTGTCTGTCCCGTCGTGCCCATTTCTGCAGACGTACGTGCGGCCTGCATCCTCCGACCCAGATTCCGTGCGGCTGCTGGGGACGGAGCCCCACGGAGTGCCGACGGATCCGATCCCGGAGTACCCGCAGTACCCGCAATTTCCGCGACCCTCATCCCGAATGATGCGTCACCACGGCTGGCGGCGTCCTGGCTTACGGTAGTCCTGCCACGTTTGGATGTGCCATAGTGTCAGGGTCGAGGGTGTCAAGTGGACCGGGCGGTCACTAATGCCACGTAACACTGGGACCAGGGGGTCCAGCAAAGGGCTTCAAATGTGTAAGCCGTAAGATTGTAGAGCCATCGGGGGTTTCCAAGCTGCTGCCGGATCAATATACTGCCATATCGATCCATCCTTCCACATGCATGGGCACCAGGTCAGAAGCAACGAGATCCACAAAGCTCCGGCTGTGGGTTGTGGAGGGGTATTAAGAGCCTGTCTTCTGTACCTTTTGCCCCAAACTCAAAAGGCTGACCTACAAAACTAGACGCCACAGACTTCAGACTGCAGACCAATCAACAAATTCTGCCCCGATACCCCGAAGATATTGATGGCCTGGGCTCCCTCCCCTAGACGGCGCGGTCCTGCACCGTTGCAGTTGGGTGTGCCAACCTCATCTTCAGGGAACCCTGGCCCTACAAAAATTGACCACAAAGTCTGCTCTCCAACCAGATGACCCTACCTCTCAGATGATGGCATAATCTCGCTCGTCCCTCCCTCTCATTGAAAAGGACACGTGCAGGCCTACTCAACAGGTGGATTACGGATCGTTCTCCTCTTATTTTGTATCAATGATGATTGATTTGATTGGCATGAGAGAAATATATTTTCCAGATGTGATCGGGCTTGGAATCATATATTCGATGTACCCACATGTTACCAGTGGTGCTTGATTTTCGTTTCATAAGAGGCCTACCATGGCTCAATCATGTGGCATGCACTGCTGATATAGAGTTTCCCTCCTTTCCGTGCCCCGGTCTAATTTGCTGCTGGCGTACACACACGGCTTGTGTCTGAAAGCCAAAAGCAAGGCTGTCCTTAAATGCTAACCATCATCTAAAACGCCATTGTCTGTGTAGTGCTGGCCTTCCGATGGTTTTTGACCCTTGAGCCCCACCTGTTGAGATATCTGACAAGCCCCCCCCCCCCCCCCCTCAGTATCCTGCAGATGCACACCCCAGCTCGCACAAGTCAGTGCTGGAGTCGGCAAACCCAGCACGGACTCGGAGTGCATCTGGATGCACCTGGTCAACGGCACGGGCAACAGCCCGTCTCCCGGACAGCCGGCCCTGCAGTAGTCAAACAGTCATCCAGGAGCTCCGTTGACACAACCAAAACACGTTCGGACCCACAGAGGGTCAGAATGAGCAGTGGCGAGAGGCCAATAGGCACCGCCAAAGGCAAACAACCTAATACCGAGGCCTTGTGCCACCCCCCCCCCCCCCCCTCAAGGGCCTTCAGCTGCCGCCTGATCCTGACGATTATTTCCAAAATCATGGCAATGTAGACACTCAAACATTCATTTCATTTATTCCACATACACGTAGTAACTGTGCGGCCAAATGAGTTGTAAGTGTGTGCAACCATAACAGGAGTTGGAGCAAAGCGTGCACAACCGTGCGTGCACAATGTGCGCAACTGTGCCGTGCAACTGTGCGCAACATTGCGTGACCTTTTTTTTCACTGCAAACGCCGGTAGGCACTGGCCGTGTCCAATGATGGCGTTTTACACTGGAAGGGTGGCGATGAGCATGGGGCGCCCTAAGGCTTGTTTTAGTGTGCCTGTTGTGGGGGATGGTTCATATGCAGCACATGGGTAGGGCCAAAAGCCCAGGGGGTATCAGCTGTGCATTGGCAAATGGTGTTTGGTTTCATTTTCTTCAAGAGATGGGGCGCAAATGGTGATGCTGGGAACCCACAAGAGGTGAAGGCCACACATTCAGGCATTCTAATTGGTTCACTCCGCTTTTTTTTTTGTGCTCAAAATCTTCTCCACAACCTGCATTCCCTTCCCTAATTGGTATGTGATTAACACACCATTTTTGGTGTATTTCTTCATTTTTCAGTATAGCTGCACTGTACATTGTGTGGACACGCTATCAAGGACCCGATGTCGTGCTATTCTGCTATGTTTTTCGTCCCACATCCTGTTCGATCCCGTTTGATCTCTGTGGTCATCGACTTTCTAGCTTGCATGTTGATACCCGATACCCGCCCGCTGCCCTTGTCGTTCCATTTGTGTGAAGAGAGCTAAAGACTGACGGTTATGTAAGGGGCTTGCGGTTTCATCTATCTAACGCAAGAAGTTGAACTGATTTCCCCTTTTTAGGTGCACAACTTCCAAAATATGGATAGGGGTTGCAGCTCCAAGATGTGCAGGCAATATGCTAGGTTGGACACATGTATTGGTTTTCTTGGTTGGACAATGCCCCGCCATTTCCCTTTTGTGTGTGGTTTCCAAGCTTCACCGCCTGGCCTCTTCCACCTTGAGGATCCCACATCTGGTGCAACACAACACACCTAATTCTGACTTCTACTGCTTTGTAGTTGTCTATCTATATAGTTGCCCATTGTAGTTGATACTTTTGTCCCCTAGCTCGGGCCTACAACGTGCGCATCCCCATTCCCATGGATCAGCAACCTTGCTTCGCACAAGTGCAGGCAGGCATTGCTGCTCCGCGGGTGACACATTCCTTCGGCCTCATGGCTGTTTGGTAAATTATCCTGCACGCGGCCTTCTTCAGCTCCATTTGCCTCAATCAGGCTTTTTATTCGTGCAGTGCACACTACCCCCAGGGGGGGGGGGCTTGCCTTTTTCAAAATGTTGGGTGCCTCCTTCTAATGGGATCCCCCAATAATGGGCCAATAGTGGGTTGGCTGTTTTTGGTTGCACGGGGAATCCAAATATGAAAAAAAAAAGGAAAACATGACCACCTCCCTGTGATCAGTGATGTCCTCTTGTGTTTTCACCTCACCAAACCTCCATGGTGAGCCTGTTATTACTGTGGTTGCGGGATAAGGTGCCAACCCAGATTTTGAGGGCTGTTGTGATGTTTGACCATTGCCATTGTTAATATAGGTGCCTCACCCCTGCCTGTTTTACAACAGTGATCCGAAATCAGAGGCAGCAAAGGTTTTTGCCAGGGTGCATGTTTCTATGCCGAGGGAAAGAGTGTGCAAAACCAAATGGGGGAAGCACTGTGCGATGGTGCACATGCATGTGGTACGTCATTCTTCCCACTGTAGTTTGTCATTGTGTTGCATCCAGCGCCTGCACTACCTTTCTGTCTTGGTTTCTAGTGTTCATGCCCAAAGGAAACCACAAGGGTCCTGCCCTAGTGTGCCATGCGTCTTACGCATGTGCCTGTGGACCTACCACACTGATTGATTGAATTCAGAGGAATTTTTCTCCTGTAGTTGGTGGCTCTCACCCTTGGCGTGTTTTTTTGGGGTTGCGGCGGGGCTCCTTAGCAGAAAAGAAGACCCAGGTGGGGCGCATGCAACTGCTCTTAGGGGGCATATGCCCTTAAAGACCCCCCCCCCCCCTTGGGGACCTCCTGCAACCACATTCCTGTCAGGGTGTAACATTGCAACAGGTGGCCCCCTATGTTTCTGACCTTTTGCCCATTCTTAACCGTGTTTGACTTTTGGTAGCGCTCCAGATCATGACCCTGTCCCTACAGCCCGACAAGTCCAACCACACTTGAACCACACTTGAAAGGTGTATAAACACTGATGGCTTTCACACCCTCTCACTCCTGAGGTACTGCTGTGCCACACCATGAGCTCTTTGATTTCTCTGTTCTTGAACAGTATATGGCGCTCTTTTGAGAAGTCAAATTCTCCATTTGTTGGCAAAGATTGCTCGACCACTCGACATGGTCACTGTTGGTAGTTGGCGATGAACCAGCGGCGAGTTGCCGTTGATCAATAGCTGGCAATGCTGGTGCTGTGTCTGCAAAATGGTGCGCATGCTGCTGCCAACACCCAGCAGGTGGGAGCTTTATGCACCCCCTGGTATGGCTGTGCCAAATGAGTGCGGTAACAGCATATCTTTCCCTCCTGGAGGGACCGGTATGTGCACCACCACAAATGGCAGTAGCCCTGCAGCTGGGTTGGCCAGCCTCCATTCAATGGCTTGGGCTATATTTTACACTACCTAGTGGATGCTGCAAGTGCCGCACAGAAATCAACAGACCTGTGCACCCCATGGGGAGTTGATGAGAGTCAAGACAGGCCCCTGTATGGAACATTTGCAGCAGCAAGAGTGTGAATGACACGAATGAAGACAAGTGCACCCCATTATAGTCATGGGTGAAACTACATTCATTTGCAGAGCGGATGTGCTCAATCAACCTTTTCTCATGTTGCAGCTGTCAATTGACTTTTACCTGCCATCGGGCAGCAGCAAAAAACAGCTCAAAACTCATATTGTGACTCATACTGTGAACACTTCCGGAGACAGGTTCATCACAGCTTCCAAGAACAAGGGAACAAGGAGGCCAGTGGAATTGCAGAAACCGCCCCCACACCCAGGTATGGAAAAAGAAAGCTACAAAAGATATTGTGGCTCAGGAGTTTGGAGACGCGTTGAAACGTTGTGGAGAATACTGGCAGGCAAGGGGGGTGGGTTCTGGGATATAGGTCCAGCTCCCAGTCGACCTTCAGTCCCAGCCACAAAAATGGCAGCAACCCCGCATCCAGGCCCTCTTCAACGGTCCCCAGCTTGGCCCGGCTACTCACAAACCCAATCCTGGCGCAATGACCAGCACCCAATGCCACAACAAGCCCAAACCCAGTGTCCAGCTTCACGTCCACACACACGCCCCGTAGACCCATGCAGGTCTTCCTCTTTAATATGGCATCCCCCCCCCTTCATGTCCACACAGACACACACACACACACACACACACACACACACACATCCAACCACATGTCTGCCAGTAACCCGACAATTGATGCTAACCCCAGATCCTACTCCGCCTCCACGTGCAGCTCCAACCACACCCCCACAGCCTGTGGTTGCCCCTCCAGCACCCCTCCGCCCACTGCCACAGTCCCTTGTAGAACAACTTACTGACTAGAAAGTAAGACATTTTGCAAGTCACACCAGGCCAATTCCACCCAAATTTGTTTCCGCTGAAAATGGAGAAAACGGAGATTTTGTGAGGAGATTTTGTGAGTCACGACAGGCTAGGGGGGCGGGGTGGAAGAAAACGACAGGCCCGGGGGGGGGGGGAGAAACCATGCTGTGGAGACCCATTGCTGCAGCTAGCTGCCCCTTTGTGAGCCGCCACACCCTGCGCATAGCCGCACGCGCGTTCACATGTTTTTTGCGTGCGTTGTGTGAGTCCATTACCGCGTCCATGCTTGTTCTGCGTGTGTCTGGCGTTGCGCCGTGGGTACGCACGCTCAGCCAGTGGGGTGTGACATGCGTTGGCGAGGCCGACTGCAAAGAACAGTTCAATTGGATAAGACCGAATATCACCGTTAGAGAACTGCAAGAGGCCTCGCAGTTTTTGTACCACAAGAGACGGTGGGGTGCAGAGGCTATTATATGGAGTATTCACCGCGACTGTAAAGAGTTAGACCGTGCAGGTCGCGCCGCGTCTTCTGCCTTCTGGCATTTTTCACATGAGGAGTTAACACAATTGGTGCAATTTTCATTAACCGAAGACAACCAAGTATGGTGTGCAGGTGCCATGTGGAAGCGAGCTGACACCATCCCCATGGGAGGGTCCTTTTCTGCACAGTGCGCAGATCTGCACAGTTTGTGGGCACCGGGACAGGGAGTGGATATCATGAGACGATTCGGTACACTTATTAAACAAGATCCATTCCCGGTGTGGGAAACACCTGCGGGCAACACTGTCTCGTTGTCACAGTTTTGGGACAACGTTAATGTAGCTGCGAAGGGTCCATCTGCTAGTAATGAAATGTCTCGAGTGTGCGACGCCCTATCCGAGTGTTGGAATCTGCCCGTTCACTGTGACTGCCTAAGCAGGGGTGATGTGTGCAATGGGAGTTGTATGAATGATAAATTACGTATCCTGGGTGTCACCATTCACGTGGGATCGTCAGTGATGTGTTTTTCTACACCATGAGCACTCAATGACACCTGGGAGCTTAAATGGGGACCGTCATTACACAGTCCATGGGCAGTGAGCATGGGGCATCTGTCCAATATATTCACAGGTTCTCTGGTGAATTCTTTGCCATTCAATTTTTCATGGGCATGCTTGCTGCCGAGTATCAGTGCATGGATGCAACTAGCATACCTGTGTGACCATGCCACAGCCACTGTTTTACGTGCCATGAAAGGTGCCATTCACAGAGTGTGCAGTAGGGGCCCCTGGTGTGTTGACACCACGATTTCTTGGGCAGTACTGCAGGCACGTAACCTGCCAACATCGCCTCAGTGTTCAGCAGGCCTGTTACAGACTTGGCTAGAACGGGAAGCATTCTGGTATGAGGGAAACTATGTGTCTTGGCATGCCCTGCACGGTGGTGGATGCTCGGCGACCTGTGCTCCCTGGGATGGAGATTATGATATCCTAGCTGAGATATAGTTTGACAGTGCACAGGAAACCAGATGACCGGGGGGGGGTGATTTGAGTGAGCCACAGAATCAGCATGGTATACATATATCTTTGAATTGCTTTTTTACCCTGTGCATGCTTGGCGGCCGTTGTTACCGCTGCAGCATTGGAAGGTTGTACCTCGGTAGTGCCGTGCGTTGCCATGATTAGTCCATAAAGAAAGAGTCATGGTGTCATCCGACACTATGGTCTCTGTAGGTCACAGAAGCGGACGACAATCTACAGTACCTGGAATGCGACTCTCTGCTGCTCTTCCAGACCGAAAGGCGCCTATGGTACCACTGATGATCCTACTCGTCTGCTTGTCCCAACCAGACAGCAACTCAAACAGACTCCATACGGGGGGGGGTGGAAAAAAACTTCGCGCTTGGAAATTTTTTTGTGCCCCCTCCCCCCTCCAGGGGTTGGTCGCCAAAAAAAACTATCCCACTAAAATTGTAGCATTTGGGAATCTCTTGGACAACAAATTGTACAATTTTGGGAGTGGTTGCACCAAATTAGTTAATGTACTTGGATCACCTCCGTGCACATTGCATGTGATGATTTGTTCTTCCCCAAAAATCTGCCAATGCACGTGCCCTTGTCCCATTGTGGTCCTTGCTTTCCTCTCACAAGATGTATGCGTTGTGCATAGGTCATGAAGTGTATGGACCCAAGGTTAGCATCCCAAGCCCCCAAGACTCCCATCTTCCTTTCCACTCTAGATATCAGCAAATGTCAACTCACTTGCTTTCTTCCTCACTGGATGCTGCATGGGCAAACCACACTACGAACGGTTGGAATTGCATTTGTGGGGAGCGGACACACAACAATTTGCCACCCATTGCCAGGGCAAGAAACACAAGGCTAGTATAGCTCGGCCTTTGAAGGCAAAGCGCCAATTGCCAATGACGCCTCCTCCCGGAGAGATTGAAGGGGAGGATGAGGTTGGAACAAGCCCAGGGGCCGATGGCAGCGCTCTTGCCCTAGGTGCCGATTGGAAGTGAAGAGGAGCACTGCCACTTGGTGTGCCAAATGCCAATGCCTTGCGAGGCCAATACCCCGTGATGCGGCATGCACACGAGAAGGTTCATTGGAGATACCTTGACGGTATGGGGACGGTTTCCATGACCCCCCCCCCCCCCCTGCACCGGGGTGGCACCGGTTGGTGCATCCGGGGAGAAATTGCTATAACTGCTATGTGCGGAGGTAGCACAAGTAGCAGTAGCAGCGGCAGCATTTCAATCAGCACTACAAGTAGCAATACCAGCATGAGCAACAGTAGCAACAGTAGAAGCAGAAACCCCAGCCAAAAAGAAGGCACCTGCAAAGAAGGGCACCAAGCGGTGGTTTTTTTTATTTTGCAAATTATCTTTTTTCTCTCTCCTCATAAGAATTGTACCATGTTCCTTAGAAGGCAAACACAACCCAAAACAAACATCATGTTTGGTTTGTGGGCACATATTTTGGTTGCGATGTGCGTGCAAAAATTACGGAGTGCCGCGGCATACACATCCACACACACACACACACACACACACACACACACACACACACACACACACACACACACACACACACACACACACACTGCTGAGGTCCCCACACCAACCCCCCACCCCTCCAGCCCCCAAGCGCAGGAGGCCGAAAACACCCCCCCCTCCGTCCCCACCTGCCCCAGTTCCACGGGGGCTGGAGGAGACCGTGGCCGAGGATGTCGCCCGCCCGCTTTTCGTGACGAGGCACGGGAGAGCAAACACTCTGGATACTTAGCCAGTAAAATACAGAGGTTCTGATTCCGCAGAAGGGAGGGAAACAACGTCACAAAGAGGCCTCAGCAGACCTGAGCCAAATGGGGCGTCCAGCCCAACGCTGCACAAGGATCCACCTCTAAAAGTACAGATCACACACACACACACACACGCACACGCACACACACACACACACACACACACACACACACACACACAGAACCCTACACGACTGGGGATGGCGCCCGCTCTCGGGATAGTGGGAATGGAAAGTGCCGGGTGCTATTGACACTCTGCAATTGACGGGTGATTTTAAGCTGGTCAAGCACAACATTAGGAAACAGTTACGGTCACAACAGATCCACAGCTCGTAGCCAGGCGGCCACGACAATTTGTAAGCATGCACTGTCACACAAACAGGAGGCTGGTCTGTGCCGGCATCGCCTCTTTTCAGTAAGAACAGGAACGCTCGCTGCTGCACACACTTCTGGCGGGAGGTCTTTGGACAGCTGTCCGGGCGCACCAGCGGGGCATGATCACCTCCCAGTGCTACTCACATTGCCAACAAGCAGATGAAACCGAACAGCACATTCTCTGGGAATGCGCAAAATGGGCGGCAACCAGGGACCTACACATCGCCAACGTCCGCGCTTTGGCGGCGAAAGCCCCAGACCTACCACCGTTTGACAGATGGCCCCCATGCTTGAAAATCAGCGGTCTCCTACCCGAAATAGAGCCACCAGTGAACAAGCAGGTGGAACAGCACGACCTACCTTTCATACAGGCCCTCCATGCCATGTTTGTGGCCATTGTGGTGGCGTGCAAGCTGCGGGACCAACAGGCACCCAAACATTTCCCCACAGTGCGCCCGCAAGCGCGCAATGCATATCCCTACCGTCAGCTGGTGGGCCCCATGCCCCCCCCCCCCCCGGCGCGCCCGGTATGCCTACACAACCCCACCCCATGCACCTGGCCATGGGGAAAGCCCTTTCTGGCAGACCTACTGGCTTGGCTGCGAGCGCTACAGTGGAGCGCGCCCGGTATGCCTACACAACCCCACCGCACGCACCTGGCCATGGGGAAAGCCCTTTCTGGCAGACCTACTGGCTTGGCTGCGAGCGCTACAGTGGACGGAAGACACAGACACAGTGTCCTTCATCGAGCTGGCGCTCGATTTTAAAGAGCACGCGGCACGCATACTGCCTGCGGCACCCCAGGCTAAGTTTCAGGGACACACACTACCACTGCAAGAGAGGGCTAGGGTTCTGCGCCTGGCGCTATGCACACTTCAAAGACTGGTCAAATTGGGCTCACTCCACCTAGCCAAAGTCATAACACGTGCCACATCGTTAGTGCCGCTGGGTGGGCCGCCTGTGGCAGGCCTCAATTGCCATCCATATTTTGCATGCCGTGACGCCATGCACAAGCACGTCCAACTCTTGGCCTCCTACTGTGAGTCCACTTGGACGCTGCGCACGCACACGCGCACAACCGCCCACAGACCGTACAAATATCGTCGCAGAAAAACGGAGCAAGAAGTCGAGGAGGCGCGCTTGCAGCCCACACTTACAGGCAGCCTGAACACAGGGCTTATGCCATCATCTTCCCTCTGCGCGAAGGGGGGGGCGGGCACAACCAATTTTGTAGGGGATTTTTACCCGGTTATGGGGGGGGGCAAAGCCGCCCAAGCCCCGTACGCAGTCACGCGCAGGAGAGCACCACAACCGACGGCCCCGGCCACGTGTGTCGTGGCCCCCTCTCCCATGACTTCATCACACACATGCCCTGCCCACAAACTACCGGCGTGCGTTACGTGTAAACGGCTCCGCTTGTCGGCAGCCGTGTACTTTGCCAAAGGCCATCATGTACCCGGGTATGTAGACCGTAGACCGCTGTCCAAGGTCCGCCAGACGCACGGACTGCCGCCGTGCCCGCGCTGCACCCTGATGCAGCGGGGTGTACGACACTGCTGCCAATGTGGTCATCACAAGGTTAATACCCCGCACAAAGGGTTGGGAAAAAGGACAGCGCCTGCCCCGGCAGGTACCAACAAACGACCCCAGCTGCAGTTGGCAGCCCCAGCACACTCGCGGATGCAACTACGCTCACCTCACTTACCACCAACACCGCCAGCCCCCAAGCGACGGAGACCCAAATCCCTGATCCCCCCCTCCCTCCCAGCCCCACGGCCGCAGGGGATGCAGGTGGATGATGGCGACACGGCAGTGGTGAGGACCCTGTTTTTCATGGGACACGGGCGCGCGTCGTCGGAAGTTACTTGACCCCGCCACACCACAGAGGTTCTGACTCCGTGGATAAACGCAAACACGAGCATATGCACAGCCCCGCCCAAGTGCCGGGTTAAATATGCTGATTGCACTACCGCCACATATGGGTCTCCCTCGTTAATAGTACAAAGAGCGGCCAGGACATTAAAAGCCTTCAACGCTCGTTAATAGTACAATGCGCGCGCGCACACACACACACACACACACACAACCATGGTACAACCAAGTACTTAGCCATTGTGTGACATGTTGTTGCCTTATCCGCGGGGTATGGGGAAAGAAGCAGTATTGGGGCTTCTGATCAAGGGAGCAACGCCCCTCCTCCTTAACCACAGTTGAAGGGTGAGACTTCCCTACCACACTTTGCACGTTGAGCTGGGGCCGTAGTCTTCACATTGATGGGGCGATGGTGTCAAAAGATCAACGTGCACCGTTTGTCACTTATCATGTTTGCTTTCTATGCAATAAACCGAACATTCGGCTAGAAACATCCACATTTCATGGAAATTTTGGATATATGTGCAAGGAAAAAATTTTGTACCCCCCCTCTCTCCCGGGGGTTGCTTGCGAAAATAACGTTGTATGCCGTAACAAGGAATCCCCCCCCCCCCGTGCGACAGGCAGTCACTCGCAGCGGAAATCAGTTTTCGCCACTGGGTTAGCCATGGGCCATGTTTGCAGCGTTTGGGTATATTGCGCGCATGGGGGGGGGTTTGAGCCATAATCATAAATCCGTTTCCCCTCCACTTCACCGCTGATTCCACCCAGGCTTGTTCCTATTGAAAGCGGAAACATTTTTGTGAGTTGTGACGCGCATGTGCGTAGCTGAAATGAGTTCCAGCCATTAGGCCACCAAGGGCCATATTTGCACCATTTAGGCAATTGTGGGGGCTTGACCCAGGTTGACCCATACTTTCAAATCCACTTTTTGGTTGGAAATAGAGGTAGCTTTGTTGGGTGGTCTCCAAGGTGAGGTGCTTTGGCCTAAACAGGTCTATTTGGCTGAGCTATGGGATAGGTGGGTGGCGGAGGGAGGTTGCAGAGACGCCTTTTTTGACTAGTACAGAGTGGAAGAAGAAGCGAGTGAGGAGGATATGGTGACCAGGGGGTACCACCAGCACCGCCCGAGTTGGCGCTCTAAGCATTTGTGATTTCCCCAGCACTCCATTTATCACAATGGTGGAAGTAGAACACATAAAGGCTTTTCTCCCTCACCTTTGCCGTTGCTGTGCTCGGAGCACCACACTAGCCCTCCCGGGTTGTTTGTTTGGGGCTCTCTCAATGACAGATGTTCTGCCACATCTCATTCATCTCCCAAATACACCCTATGGAGGGTGCCTGAGCACACACTGCATGGTAGACGGTCATTGATTGGTGTAGTGCACAACCTTTTCAGGCAGGGACGCAGTGGCCTTAGCGGTTAGCATGCATCAACTGAGTGGCGTGGTGTAATTTGGCAAATACTCAGGGACTCAACAAAAGTGACCCCCTTTAAGTTGTTAGTGTGGTAGACGGGGGTGTAGGCAGGAGTACATGCACAAAGCCAGTCCGATCACAAATGCATTTTAGCGAAAAAACAATAGATACTCAGAAGATTCAACACCAAAATACACATCAACCAAGCACTGCGATGTGACTGAGATCCGACACTAGAGGACATTTTGTTGGATTGTGGGCAACAAGCAAGCAGAGCAACAAGCTGATGGGAGATGTTCATGAGCAAAACTCTCCTCTTCGGCCATATCACAGTGGCAAGCATGGGTGTCCTAGAGACGGTGCTCTTAGGGCAGTGTATGCACAGTGCAAAGTTTGGTTATTTCCATGAATTCAGCGCAACAATCCAGAAGCCTTGAAGAATTAACAAGAACCAAGGTTGTTGCACTGTTGTATGGACCACATCGACGTGTAACATTCATTTTCCAGCTTTCGGCCCTTGCATGTGGTGTTTGAATGGTAGGTGGGTGTGGGATTTGTTCTGGTTTGGTATTCTAGATCATAGGCGTTGTGCAAGCGCTGTGCGGAAACACCCTCCTTGATCCACAGAAGCCGTGCCACTGCCGATGGAACATGCAAGTGGTTGAACGCGATGGACTGAGATTGCAGAAATCACATGAGCCACCACCACCACAATGAATAACCAAACCCACACCTAAGAGGTGACTCGTGAGATTGGAATAGGTGTAAATTTATGCTCATTTAATCATCTAATACACACATGGTGGCTCCCAAGCCCACAACTGCAATTTAAAAGATGCACCATATCCGGTTATCACTGAATGTATGGGAATTTACAGGAATAGTGCACCAAAGAGGTTATTAGATGCAGGAGATAGCATGTGCCTTGTCGCGGATACCAAAGACACCAACGAGAGCACTAAGAGAATGGGGGTATGCGTTACGGAAGGAGATTGCACTATTTGAATATCGTTTATACCTGGGGGTCACCAAGTTGCCAACCTAGCTACCCATGCCAACGCCTAAGGAATAGGACTGGTCACGCAAAAAAACCCCAATGTGCAGAAAGTTCAAGCCCTAGCCCTTTCAACCCAATCCCACAACGTGGCGCCGACAGCAACAAGTGAGTTTGCCGACATAAACAAAAAATATGGTGCCAAACAGGGTGAAGCGGAAGAGGCCTCAAAAAGGAGTGGAAAAGTAAGTGCCCTTGAGTGAAGAATAGTGGAAGTGTTTGGTACAAAGCATGGGGCAAGAAGAGCAACCAGATGAAACAAAAATGCTAGTGTGCAGGCGATGGGGTCTGAGGTTTTGCGCAGGCATTGTGAAGTGGAATAGGGAGGTGTTAACAACAAACAAGGCAATCGAACCATCATTAGTAGAACAACTGAGACTGCAAACGGTGCAGTGGATGGAGTACAAATGCAATGGACGGTGATGCACAACACCTATGGGTGGCTTAAAGGCATCATCCAAGTGGGATTGAGCTGGAAGCTGGCTATGGTGTGGGCATGGGATGAGGCGGTGCTGTGGGCAAGGGCATGGTGACAGGCGTGGACTAGAAATGTCCTCAAATTAGTAGCCGAGATGAAAGACATGGAGACACACCAAGAGAGGCTCAAAAGGTATCTATGGAGGGAAGTCAGAATCTAGGTGCAAAAATGACCTAGGCCAGAGAGTAGTATGGATGAGGCAAGGGTAGAGTGACATAGGGAGACACGAGAGATTAGAGGGCAGAGAGAGGGATGAGTGCATGTACTGAGAAGGGATGAGGCTAAAGGAGATAGGCAAGGTCATAGAGTAGTATTAGCATACCGGAACAGTGAGAGGCATAATGTCAAGAGAGAACATGATAGAACAAGTGTGCAAATGTGCGGTGCTAAGGCATCATGCCCTGATGGTTGTTTATGCATCTACTGGGACTCCGGGGACTCCGGAGAAACACCTTGGACAGACCAGCATGCAAGAGCATTATGGACCGTGGCGTTGCCATGATTCTGCTCCCCAACTCGGGCTAAAATCAGGACTGGCGGGTGCACAAAACAAAAGATTGCTCTCTGGTCAAGCAGCACTTCTTCTGACATTACCGCTGTTAAACCACAGTCTTATCCAACGACCTGCCCTCCGGTCAAGCAGCGCTTTGTACCTTACAAAACTGCCCAACAACCACCTGGGGGTCAAACGGTGAAACTTTACTGGTCGTTGCGCAAGGGGGTGGGGGCGGCGGCACCATTTGTCCTTGTTGGTGAGCACTACCTGCCGAGGTGCACTGACGTTGGGAGGTTTCCCCAAGCAGCTAATGCTGGACACTGTGGCTGGCCTGTCTTTACCCTGATGTTGTGGCCCAACCCCTTGCCCCCTTCACACTTGGATTCATGCCGTGTTGTGTTGCTCAGCGGCATGTCCCCAGGGCCAATGGAGGCTGTGCTCACCCAGGACACCGTTCTTGTGGTGTTCCAGTTCCTGCCGCTCCCCGTCGTGTCCGTGCTGGCGCTGGTGTGCCGCACCTGGAGGAACACCGCACGCTCATTAGCCATTTGGTATGCTTCTTCATGCTTTGCAGCGTATTGGTCTTCCTCACCTGAATTCGGAAAAGACTTTCCCTCGCGGTCCCTGCCAGGCGCCTTCTGTGATGGGCTGCCTAACTGAAGTCCCAACCGAGACGTCCAATGCCGGCATCAAATCAGATCTTCTGCAGCCCTTGTTCTCAAACCAGTCAGGAAGGACGGCCAGACTTTCACTTGACAGCTCAGAAATCAGGGATGCGCTGCTTTTTTTTCCAAGGAGGAGCCTCTCTCTTGGGTTTCCGGGTGTAGGCAGTGCATTCGGCCTCCCCCCCTTTGTGTGAGGGCACCCATCCTGGAGGGTGTCAGACACAAAAAGTAGTGTAAAGTTACGTGCCTCCAAGTGGACCGCTTCCTCGACGGCTTTGCCAAACAAGGTTAGCTCACCGGAGGTTTCCCATGCTGTTTGTCTTCCAGCCCCCCCGCACATGTCTGACCTGCCTTGGCAATGTGCTGTCATTGTGCCGTGTGTTTTCACTGGCTTCCCCTGAAGCGGGTCAGGTGGGCATGTCTCTGTCCCCTTGCTGACCATCTCAATACCCACCATCCCCCCAACCTCGAAGGGAGAGGGGGATAATGGATGGTTTCAGTGATTCCAAAAGCGGCCACTGGCCGTTGGACAAGCGGTTGGGAGGCAGGTACACACCACTTTTAGAGCAGTTGTGAGCGGACAGCAGCGGTTGACAGAGCTGACCCCCTCACAATGGGGACTGCAGCGGACTGCCCCCATGCCGTCCACTCCGCTCCCGCCAGGCTTCACATGCAATCATTCCCATGACTATGAGGGTTCGGAGAATGCTCTTCACCACCACTGATGTGGGGGCTGTAAACCAGGCCCAGGGGGCCCAGGGAAGGCAGGGGACTTTTCGTCCAGAGGAAACCATCGTCTCGATTAGCACCAAACAACAAAGCACTGGGTAATGGCTGTACTGCACGGTGCCGTACCCTCCGTTATGGCCTTTTTGGCTTGTACCCTTGGATTTGCAGCCAACGTACCTGTGCTTGATGCGCCTGCCCTTTGCGGTCCCACGCCCCTGTGCCTTTTGGCCTGCCCCGAGTCACTGACGGCACCGGCGCTACTTTAGGCACACGGTAGACCTGAGCTCCCACGATGACTACTTCATGGCCTGGAGGAATGTGCATGTCCGCACGAAGGACACGGTGTGTTGCGTGCACGCAGCACAGGAACTGGGGGAAGCTGCAGGGGCGCGGTGGCAGTGGCAGGGGCGGGGATATGGTCAAGGCCAGAGGCAGGGGCAGGGGCAGGGGCAGGGATAGTGGGAAGGGGAGCATCAGTGTTGGTTTGAGGTTGAGCTTCCCCGAACCGGGTCCGAAGTTGCGCCCAGAAAGTGCGGCGCCCCCAACGCGGGATGCGCCCACTGGGTCCCCCAGGGGCGGGCTATGGGGGAAAACCAAACCCGCAGTGCCCGCACGGTGCGCCGGTGTTTAGGAGCTGTGAGACATGTACGCAGATGTGGACCGCTTCTTTGGTATTCTTGCGCTGGCAGTTGTAGGCTGTCGGGGCTGTGCGCACCCGCTCTCCCAAAAGCATAAGTGCAGTGTGTTTGCGGGAGAGCAGTGGGACCCTCCATCAGGGACCGGTCAGTGGACTCAGATAACCCGGTGGGCTAGGGGAGGGCGTCCAACCCCCTACACCTCCTTGTCTCTCACCCTCTTAGTTTAAGGCATGCGGATCCGCTGTCTGTGCAACTCCTCAGTGCTGTGTGCTGCCTTCTACAGAGTCTGCACGGAACTGCCAACCTCCTCGGCAAACACCTCCACTGCCGGCACCGGGCGGGGCTTCAAATGCAGCCAGTCCCAAGGCCATAAGGTCCCAAGGCCGTGGAGTTCGGGGGGTGCTATCCACCACAAATGACTTGGAAATGTAACACAGGGCCAGGGGCTTCAAGATCACCAAGTGTCACCCATCCGTGGTGAGCTTCTTTTCGAAGGGATTTGGTGAGGGGCCATGCCATACAGGAGCAAAGGCAAAGCCAATATGCACATGCTGCAGCAAGGCAAACACATTTTTGTGTGTACAGGATCATATTGAGTGTAAAACACAGCAGGGTCTGTTTCCGGATAAGGACTTGGCTTTCCTGATCACCAAACCCAGGACCCCCTCGGACCCCTCGGATCGGATCAAACCACCCCCATGAGGATAAGGGACATCCGCGCACCCTACCTGCATGCACACCCGCCTCCCTATGCCCAGGAGGTGAGGAGTGGCTGCCATTGGGACAGTGGTGCTGCAATGGTGAGCAGTGGGATCAACAGTCCGCCCTGACCCACAAACGCGCACCTTTCCTTCCCCGCTCTCAAGAGGTGAACGACCTTTGACAAACAGCAGCATGTCAAACAACAGACATGACACTGGACACCGGTTGTACCACACGGTACTCAAGTAGCCTCAACGGACCCCCCCTCCTTCAGAACTGAATGTCCGGACGCCCCTGTGATGTGGCCAAGGTTGGGGAACGCGTTGGGCTCGCTGATCCCCTGTTCCTCACGTTCAGGGATTCATACCGTTCATTGGGGACGAACAAATCCGGCAGCTGGGGCAACAGTTGTCCCTCGTCACGAATCTCAATCTTGGGGGCCGGGACTTGCTGACAGATGCGTCTGTGGAGGTGCGCTGTCCCTCTCTCTCTCTCTCTCTCTCTCTCTCTCTCTCGCTCTCTCTCTCTCTCTCCTGTACCTCATGCCAATAGTGCAGAAAACCATCCGCTGCTCGTGCTCCTCGTCGATATACAACTTATCGGTTTGCTGTCATCGGTTGGCCACAACTGCCGTCCGTTACTCGCTCTAAACATACAAATTTGGGGGGGTGAGAGGGGGTTGCCCCCCCCCCCCCCCTGCTCGACCCACAGCAGCAGAAAAATATGACTTGCAATGGTCACACTCAAACTTGTCTTCGCACCAACAAGCATCCGCACAACAAAGGGCTTGGTTACTTCAGGCCAATAGTCCGCCCTCAGGGTTTCAGGGCTGCAATATACGCCATTGGTGCTTGGTTTGGTGACTGGAATCTGACCTGCCATCAAAGTCCGAATCAGTGGATCGGTATGTAGTCCACCGCATAAAAGAGAAAGTCAACGGTTGCATTTCCCCACATGCTCCTACCCACAACGTTGCCCGTAGCCGTACAATTGCTCCTGCCAATGCCCTTCCCCTTGCCCTTGCCTATACCCTTGCCCGAACCCGCCCATACCCTTGCCTTTGCCCGTACCCGCACCCCGTGCCGTTGCACCACCGACCTTCGCTCTGGATTTTGCCCTGACAACCGGTGCAGGTCATTGCAAAACACTGCACAAACTTGCGGTCGCTCAACCTTAATTACGCCCACAACGTCACGACCACTGCCATCTGCCGTTTGGCCCAGCGATGTACTTCCCTGACGTCCCTGGCTTTGGATGAGTGTGAGAATGTGACAGGTCTCTCCTGCTGCTTCACTTGATGCCGTTCAGGAAGGATTTCCCTCCTCAGCTTGTTGACCGACGCCATGAAGCCATGCGACTGTGAGCACACCCGCGGTCGCTCAATCCAATGTCCCAGGGTCACGCTTTTGTACATCTGTTATTTGCAGATGAGGCCATTGAAAAAGTTGCGCAATCTCTGCCCAATTTAGAATATTTGAATGTGAATGAGGTTTGTGTGTGCAACATTGCGCCCTTCACCTCTTGCCCATCTGCTGGACACCCAAAGGGCAAGAGCAAGGGCACGGGCGAAGGGAATAGTACTAGTACGGGCAACGGCACAGGAACGGCACAGGGAGAAGCACAAGCACTGCTGAAGGAACGAGCAACGGCAAGGGTAAGGGCGAGAGCAGAAGCAACGGCAGCCCAAACCGGAGCCAGGGCATATTTTGCTGAAACACCGGCCTCCTGACACTGTGCCCCGAAACCAGCGATCCCAATCGCGTACATGCGCACATGCATCGCTTGATTTGTGCAGCGTGCCGCATTGTTCATGACAAATGCGATGTGAAGGAATGCAGTACTCATGAGACACGCAGGAAGCACTGCATGAGGCATGATGCAGTGTCATCATGGAGCCAGGCCCAATGCACAAATATGTTGGAGAAATGAACGAGTCCTCCAGACTGCCTCTGGCAGGCAAGTGCCAGTTCCTTTGCAATACACATACATCACGACGTACTGTTGCTCAGGGGTTTGCAGGTAGGTTTATTTGGCCTGGGGGGGGGGGTGAGGGGTGCAGGGTGTAGGGCTGATTTTGCCGACTCCTCTCCCTCTCAGTGTGTGGAAATCACTGACAAGTCTGTCAGCTGCATAGCTGAGCGCTGCAGACGGCTGACATCCTTCCACGCACATCGTCTTGTAAATGTGACTGATACATCTGTCCTGGTATTGCCCTTTCTGTGCCTGTGCACGCGTGCATGAACCCTTCGCATTGGTGGTGTAGGTAGTGTCTGCTAAGCAACAGAGATGAGATTTTGGAGCCCCCCCGTCCCCTGAGTGTGTGCCTGTGTATGTGTGTGTGCCCCTGGGGTAGAGCAGTGCGAAATGCACCTGCCCATGTGGGCCACTCTCTGCGGATACCACGTGCCCCGCCGAAACAGCAGGAAGGAGCAGGAGCAGGACAAATGGAATGAACGAACTGGGGTTTGTTTGCTGAGGGCTGCTCACATGGGCTATGCTGTGCCAGTGTGTGCAGCTCTGCCACCGACCCGTTGGGGTTTATTCCTGTCTTCTGCTTCCTGCATCTAGTGCCCCTACGATCCTCATCACTGTGTGTGTGGGCGCACGCACGCTACAGAAAGGCGCCTCGCCGACACATGCCCTCTTCTTTCACTCCTTCTTCTACTTGACACTTGCGGCCTGATGAGATGCGTTTAGCGGACAGTGCTGTACTTCGTATTGCCTGTTCATCTCGTGTGTGTGTGTGTGTGTGTGTGCATGCGTGCGTGCGTGTGTGTGTGTGTTGCTTGCCCACCGCCGTGCCCCGTTGCATTCAGGGTTGGTGTGTGCTGGCAGGTGCTTTCATTTGCGCGCGTGCCCCTGCGTTTTCTGTGGCTTTGTGCGTCAGTGCCCTGAGCCCTGGGGGAAATTTTTTTTGTGCAATTTTTCCCTTCGGAATTCAGTTTTGCAGACCTGTTTTTGGATGACTGAGTCAAACTTTTGTGTTTGCATTTTTGCCTTTGGCCTCCTTTTGGGGGGGGCGGGTGCCACTAGTACATCGTTGGGGCAGGGGCAAAAAATTTGCGATTTCGGGGGGGATTTCATTTTTGCGAAGGAGATGCAGCTGAAAAATTGTTTTGCGTTTTTTTCTTTTGGCGTAAGACAACACTTTGTGCTGGGAATTAATGATTTTTGCAAACAATTAATACTGGCACAGTATGCATTGCGTCAGTCCCGTCTCAGGCCCACGCAGTGGAGGGGGGAAGGGGAGGGTCTCAGCGCGACATGCTGGCGCCATTGCAGGGGTCCGGGCCACACAGGCACAGGACCTCCCGGTCCCAAACTGCAGACAGTGTGCAACAACCATGAGAACCATGGCCCTCCCCTGCCATGTGGGTGCATTGTACGCCAGAACCAAGCGGCCTGTAAATGGCGCAGGTGCAGGCCAGTACCCCAGTGTCGTTTCCCAGAAAGGAAAGCCTTTGAGCAAAACCTGCGGCATGACCCGGTTGCGCAGTCGCTTGATTTGCACCACATTCCACAGGGTATGTGATTTTGGGGACTGTCGTAATGATTTTGCGCAAAAAAAATTCAAAAAAACCCAATGCAAAACGTCGTATTCCGCAAAACGTTAATGTTGGCACGGTATTCTGGAGCGCTACAGCCCCACCAGACGTTGCAGGGCAGTCAACCATTTGTGTGCACACCGCTACTATTTCATCTTTATTTCAATCCGTACTCCTACATCTTTCCAATGTCATCGCTGTCAAGCTGCCCAAATGCCCTGGAGGCATTTGGGCAGCTTGACGGCAGCTGGTGACGAGCTGATGGGGAACGCTTCCCCTGCAGTGCGCCCTGCGGTACGCAGTTTAGGTAACTATCCCAGAACACAAGGGGAATAGTGCCGCATACATCCACACATTTTCTACGTACCGTTTACCCCCCCCCCCCCCCACACACAACACTTTTTCTCCTGTTGTATTACTACATTTTCGCCTACAGTGCGCCTGCGGCGCGCAGGAAGCATTCCCCTGGAGGTTGGATATTGGAAAGGGGTTGATGGTGTACAGTCGCCCTGCGGCACTGATCAAGTAGTGGTATTCAGCCGTTTGGACAATGGCATGGCGTGTGCGGTGAGTCCGCAGAGACATTTTGTTGTCTTTGTCTTCTTTTTGTGATTCAACCAAACGGGTGTGGGGTGTTCTTTCATGAAGGAGTGCCCTGTGGGTCTGACTGGCTCTCACAAGCACCCTCCGTGGATTGCAGAAGCTGATCGACAACTGCAAGAACCTTCAGGCGCTGAATCTCAACAATTGCACGCAGATCACAGACGCTCCGTTGCACGCGTTGGCCCAGAGCGCCCCGAACCTCACAATGCTGGGGCTCCAGAACTGCAATCTGGTGTGCAGGGCCCTCCCTTCAGCCTCGACTGTGTTGCACCCCCGCCCTCCCATGTCTGACGAAGGCCCAAGGCCCAGGCCTAACGAACATTTCTTCGTAATCATGTTTTCGTTAACGCGATTCCAGCTGTCGGAGGTTGTGGCTGTGTTGTGCTGCGACGCTCTTTCGCTGTGGCTGTCTGTGCCCCAGAGATGCGCGCACGAGGAGCCGTTTCGGCAATGCTCACTCCTTGTGATGTGGTGGAATGGGACTTAGGCTGGGTGGATGGACTGCACGAGAGGGAGGGAGGTACACTGCGCCAAAAAGGGCCACCATATACCGGGGCTGCACGAATGCCCCGCAAGTAAAAGACAATCATCGAACCACAAGCCCAAGAGGCAGGAAGGCACGAGGGATGTGCCGCATGCCCCTCCCCATGCTCCATTGTTGGCGTGCTGGTCTCTCACGCGCCCCGTGCTGCTGACCCGTTGGTCCTGTTCTCCAATGCAGGTCAGCCCAGATGCAGTGATACAAGTGGTCAGGGCCTGCACCACCCTGAAGTCTCTGTGTTTGGCCGGCCATCTCGGAGTCGACGATTTGGTGATGGAGCTCGTGGCAAAAAACTTGGCGTGTTTGACCAAACTGATTGTCTTAGGTGTGGAACAATGGACTGACCAACTCGTGAGCAGGGATAGTGGTGGCAGCCAATACGGGGGGAGGATTTCGGAAGGGGAGAATTTTGCAAGGAACACCTCACCGTTAAGAAAAGTGGCAAAATTCCCTCCCCGGCGAAATTTTCGTGGTGTGACCAACAATTTCATTGCGAATGCAGGTGCAGGTGAGCCCTGTCAATGCAGACATGTGCAGCGGTGTACCTGGCGGAGGGAAGGGACAAAGATGTGCTTTAGCGACCCTGTGGTGTGACAGAAAATTGTTCGTCATTTGTCTGTTGTGCAGTCTTCGTGCCAGTGATCCGGCGCATGAGCCACTGGTTGTGCAGCAGGGCTGCAGATCCAGTTGAGTCTCCGACAGGGAAAGAGACGACAGGCTATGCTACAGGGGGTCCAGGATGATCCCCGCAACCCGGGAGGGATACGCCCACAGGGAGGGTGTAATAGTAATGTTATACCCGATCACATCTTACAACTCACCCAAAGGGGCAACACTGGATGCGGAGCCACTGACCAGGAATTCAAGCCCGCGGGCGGGGATGCGGGGACGGGCCAAGTTGGGGGATGTTCTTTGCACCCACGAGAGGCAGCCAGGCCTGGTTGGAACGAGCGGTCCCTGTGCCTTGGAAAGTCCAGTGAGCCAGGGCCGTCCTTAAGGACCGAGATTTTTTTTGTGTTAAGGACAGCCCTTAAGGACAGCCCCTGGAGGCCTTTTTGCCCTGGCTGAACGTGGGCCATGTCTACCCCCCCGGCCCTCTTTTGGGCACCACTTCTGATTTTGCCCCCCGCTCTGAAGCGGTGGGGATCCCCGATACGGCAGGGGTGAGGCAGCCAATTTGCCCACTTGTGGGGCACTTCCGATTTTGCCCCCCGCTCTGCAGCGGTGGGGCTCCCCGATACGGCAGGGGTGAGGTAGCCAATTTGCCCACTTGTGGGCCACTTCTGATTTTGCCCCCCGCTCTGAAGCGGTGGGGCTCCCCGATACGGCAGGGGTGAGGCAGCCAATTTGCCCACTTGTGGGCCACTTCTGATTTTGCCCCCCGCTCTGCAGCGGTGGGGCTCCCCGATACGGCAGGGGTGAGGTGGCCAGCGCAACTACAGCAGCGGGTCGGCCTACCAACGACTACGTGCCTTGATCGTCGGACAAGGTCGCCGGCGAACAAGGAACCGTGTGTTGAGAGCACGGAAGGTTGCAATTGTGCTGGATGCTGGCGCTCGAAGGGGGGCCAAGAGTGAGCCACTTGCAGTTTTTGTGCGCACTCCAGAGGAGGAAATTTTTGTCGGCCTTGCTGACATGGTGCGACCCCAGGGGAGGGACGGGGGGGAAGGGAGTGAAACCGCCGATGATGACCCTGATGCGGCGAATGCTCAGCTGTACGATGACACCGTCCGGAAGGTGTTTGACCAGCTGGGCATTGAGTGGAAGGTGATCGAGGAGCGCATCATCGCAGTGGTCTCGGATGGTGCCGGCACTATGGGTGCCTATGTGGGTCTGCTGAACGATATAAGGGAGAAAGGGGGGAAGGAACTCATTGGTTGGGTGAAGGATGCGGCACATTGCCTCATGCGAGCGATCAGCACTGCAAAGGGAAAGGTCAAGCCGTGGTACGATGCACTGGATGATCTAGTGTCCTTCTTGGCCTGCTTCTACAGGACCAGCTCCAAGCGCATGCGGGGGTTGTGGCGCAAGGGGGGGAAGTTTTGTTTCTCCCGCCGCACTGGTGTGCGTTGGGTGGAAGCGATGTTCCACGAGCTGGATATTGTGCTAGAGAATTTGCCTGCTGTTGTGGAACACTTGCCCGAGTACATTAGTCATGAGGCTGACCTGGGGCGGAGGGAGAAGGCCCAGGGCTTGTTCGATGCACTTTCGCACCCCCTCTTCAAGTTGACGGCGGCCTTTTTTTGTGATGTTTTTGCTGTGGTTTGTGCTACAAGCAAGAAAGTTCAAGCGACCAAGGGGGCACGGGTCGCCGCCGTCCAGGGTTTGATGAACGTGATGTGCACACAGCTGTTGCACACCATGCGTCATGTCATTCCAGGGGGGTGGGAGGAATCGTTGGGTGTTGACGTAGGGAGTAGCGTCATCAAGGGTAGCCGGATGAAGTTTCTTCGCAGTTTGATTGAGGACGTGCAGACACGATTCAAGCGAGCTGAGTGGGATGGTAGTGCTAACCTGGAGGATTGGGTTGAGGCAAGCTCGTGTTCGTGTGAGAGAGTTTTTAGCTACGTGACGGCTACGGACTTTGGCCAAACCACGGAGCGCATGTGTGAGACGCTGTGGGTAAGGTGCAATGGGGAGGCACCAGAGGATTGGGGGCCCTTTGAGGTGTTTGATGATTTGCGCAAGACCCCTTTCCGCCCGCGCAAACGGAAGCAAGGGCATGCGGTTGAGGTGGAAGATGGTGGTTTGCTTGGGTTTGCGGCTTTCAAGGATTTGGCAGTTTCTTTGGAAGAGGATGGTGAGGCAGAGGTTGCGTTGGACATTCGAGATTTGTGGGTTGTCCCCAAGAGGGCGACACGTGACGCCGACATTGGCGATGTGTATGGGGTTGGGTTGGAGGGTGAGGACGAAGACAGTGAGGACGAGGATATGGAGCAGGCAGGTGCAGTTGCCAGTAGCTCCTCTTCTGACCTTCGTAACCCCTTAGCTGTCCCCTCCACCTCTTCTAACCCTGCCGCGCAGTTGGTGTTTCGGTATGATGTGGATGAGGCGGTGTTGAACGCAATGGAGAGGGGGAGGTTGCATGAGTGCACTAAGGTTGAGTTTAAGGCCATTTGTAGGAAGGATGGTTTGAGTGTGGGCGGGGGGAAGGTTGAGCTTATGGAGCGTGTCAGGGTGCACTTCCAGAGGTTGTACCAGCAGTAGGGAGTTTGTTTCCAGCTGTGCCACCGGCGATGGAACATTTGGGTGGTCGAACGCTACATGACTGTATTTGATCAGAAAAAGTATTGCTCTTGTTCATGTTGAATTGTGCAGGGTGTGAGGTAGGGTCATGCAACACATGTGGGGCTAGGATCATATGGTTGTGTGCTGAGACCAATTTGGGGCTAGGGACTCATGGTTGAACAATTGGGAACACCGGGGTGAAGACATGTACTGTCCGCGGGCTCTTTTGAAATTACCCCGTTCTGGACGGGATTTTTTTTTTTTGCGTTAAGGACAGCCCTGCAGTGAGCTGCAATCGATTGGGTGATGGGCATCGATTGGGTGATGGGCATCGAGCAGTGTGGGGAAAATCCTGCAACAACAGAGGCTTTGGGCCAGTATTCCCCCGCCCCCTGTGGCCCGCCACACTTAATCTTTATGGTAACCCCACCCACCACCACCAACACAGATGAGCAGCAAGGCACACAGAAGCACGCCCCTAGCCCCTAGACCATGGGCTTTGCACCCTCACACTCCCTTTTCCTTCCCGATGTCGGTTGGTTGGTTGTTGTTGCTTTGCACTGTTGGTTGGCTGGATGGCATGCTCCGCACCAGGAGCAGCAGGGTAGGTGTGAAGGCTTGCTCATGCCTACCCTCCAGAACTAGTGTAGGACAGTAAGCACAAGGAACTGTCTCCCAGTGTTCTCCCAGCCCCGGCCCCCGCCCCCTCTTCTGTAGGGATGCATGGGCTGGGCTGAGGGGAGCAGTGGGGCACATGCGCATTCAATGTGTGTCTTGGAGCACTGTTATGGGGTACACAGGGCAGGAGGCGTGGTTTGTTGGCAGCGGCATGTGCATATGCAGTAAACCGTTGCCCCTATGGGCAGCCCACCTCCTGCAGTGTGTGGAACGCTGTGCTCACAGTTTCTAGGAGCACTAGGAATGTAAGAATTTTGAACTCGCAGTTTGAGCATGAATGGATTTGATACCTTGGCACACACATACACACACAGCCACACAGACACAATGAACTCATGGTTTGCAGTAGTGGCAGGAAAGTAGTCCTCTTGAACTTCGCAGTTTGAGCATGATTGGAATTGATACCTTGGCACACACACGCACGTGTGCGCGTACAATTACAATTACAGGGTAGATGAGTGGCTAACTGGAACCTCTGGGACGCCTTGTGGGCCGTGCTGCGCTCTCGCTCGGCGGCCATGCTGTGGCAGCATGTCTACAGCCATGTGGTCATTCCATGTGGTCATTCCAGGTAATGAGCGAGCTGATGCCCTTGCCAATAGAGGCCGGCTCTAGCATCCGGGTTGGCAGCAGTTTCTGCAGGATCTCTACAAGCACCTAGGTCAATAGCCCGATGCCCTCCCAGTTCCCATGCCGGTGGGGCGCACCCAGTCCCCCATCCATGACGCACAGGCCGCACCGGCCACGGGGGTCGTTCCGAGGGGAACGGGACGCACCAGTGAGAGCCCTGCCGAGGGTGTGGGTAAATGCGGTCTGTGGGGCAGAGCCCACCAGGGGCAGACCGTGCATGAGGCGGAAAGGGACATATGGTGGACGGCCTATTCTTTTGGCCTCTTAGTGCAGTCCCTTTCTCCTCTCTCCTTCTCTTTACAAGTTGTCACTCTCAATCTCTGGTTGGTTTGCCTCCAACAACTTTGGCCAGCACTCTCTTTGTGATGTAGCTCTATCTTGTGGCCCATATGTTTGTTTTTGCGGTGTTTGAGCATTTAACTAGCTTTGCTCGGTTTGCTGCGGGCACCGGAGATCTATGATCTCTGGCCTCTGATGCCACAGGGGTGCAACTGCTAGTGGACGAGGGAAGCCGTTTACGGGAGGCGGTGTGGCCGCACCTCCCCTCCCCCGGGTCCCGAGTCAGATGGGCCTCGATAGGGGGCCTCCACCACCGGGGACCGCCACCCTCTGGGGAAGGTGCTATCTAGATGGGGTAGCCCTACCACTGCTAGACCAAGTGGAAGAAATAGGGGTTGCCAGCCACGGTCTCTCTTGGCTTCAGAACAAAGGGGTGGGGGCCACATACGGATTCTACTCGGGGTACCCGTGAGTACGAGTGGCCAGGAGCCCGGCGTCTCAGCCCCCCGACAGGCCACCCTGTATGTGTGGGACAGCTCCTAGCCCTCAAACCTCGCCACGGAGCAATCACACCCGCCCTACCTCTCCCCTCATGCCAGCCCATGCATCTCTGAGAGAGACCCAGGGGGTGGGAGGTTTTGGTTTTGGGTTGGACCCTTCTGCCAAGACCCCGCCATGACAGGCCACGCCGGGCCATGCTACCACGCATGCTTGGAGGATCCTGGTTGCCTCTTCGGGTCTGCGAGGCCACAGGGGTGGTGCCACTGCCGCCTTCGCGATAGACGGGTGAAACATCCGTGGGGCCTAATCCTAACCATGTCACTTCATGGTGGCTGCCACTGGACGGGTCGGGTCCATGTTACATGACGGCCGGGGTGGATGCCACGCACATGTAGGGTGATGACAAGGCAGTCCTCATCTCGGACTGGCACCATTGTAGATCCTCACATAGTGAGGTCTGGACCCTGTCCAAACACTCCTGAGCTATAGGCTAAGGGTCACAAGCCCCCTTTCAGAATGGTCCCTTGCTACCCTCTCGGAGGACTCGCCTGACTGGGTGAGCCACTGGCCACATTCTCCTCTGGTTTGCATCCATGGGCTCTAGGCCGCTCGGGACAACCAGGAGGATTAACCCATAGGTCCACAAGACCACTTGTGACAGTGAGAACCATGGACAATCCAGTCGGGCGTGGTCTGTTGCCGGCGTCTAGACATACGGAGCCATTTTCCCATTGAGGCAGCTGTGGGGCGGGATTCGCCACCCACGTCCACAAGTACTGTTCTTCCCTCTTCTGTCAGGCGGGATCCGTCCTATTTCCACTCATAATGCTCTCCCCACTTCTATGAGGTGGGATGCCCCGCCTACTTGCACTAGTACTACCCCCCATGCAGAACATTAAACTCATGGTTTCTAGCAGTGGTAGGAATGTAGGATTGTTGAACCTCGTAGTTTGGGCATGATTGGATTTGCTACCTTGGCGCGCACACGGTGTGGGGTCACCTCATGAGGCAGCGCCTACAGGGAAGCATGGTGGGCCCACAAGCAGAAAGCACACATGGCAAAGAACAAGCGCCACCGAAAGACACGACCACCAGCGGGCGCGCCGCGGCCAGGTAAGGAAGACTTTGTGAGAAAGCACTGCCCAGCCAAGGAGGGAGCAAAGACCTCAGCCAAGCACCACGCCACGGATTTCTATGCAAGGCCAGTGGTGGTCCTAGGGAGCAAAAGAGGCCCGCAGTTCACGGTGGATGAAAGTGGTGATGCCGGGGAAGAGACTCGGAGGTGGACGGCGGCCGTGCTTTTCACCCCTCCGCTGGCGCAAGGCAAGGCCACGGGCCCAGAAATACGGCGTAGGCTGACGAATCCCTAGATGTGTGACCAGCATGGGAACCCCCTATGCCCTGCTTGCACCCTGACACACCAGGGGGTACAGCATTGTCGCGCCCGGGGGCACTTGGGCCACCCTTGAGGTGTGGGCACTCCTTGCACATCTTGTCAGCCGCGGTTGGGGGGACGACTGGCCAGCCAGCAACTCCGTGGGCAGGGGGGACCCTAGTAGCCAAGAGTTGCATGAGGCACCAGCTCCGCAGCGGGGGGGGGGGGGGGGGGCACACACGCCCGCCACACAGGTGTGACCATGCCAGCCCCTAGGGGCCGGGGGACAGGGGTCAAGAGAGGACGGGATTTCCCCTCCCCGCCAATGCGTGGCAACACGTGCCCATGCACGCCCAATGGACTGCGCAGGTACGGAGGTACGGAAGTTTCATAACCTCCAACCACAGAGAGGCTCTAGCCTAGGCAAGGGCTGACTGCAGGGGGGGCGCCTTCTGTTTCACTGTGCCACACATGGTAGTCGTGATGCATGCACCGCCCTTCTCTCAAGATAGGCAGCCCGCAAACCCTGCAGGCCTTCGTCTATAATATGGCGACCCCCCCCCCCCCCCCCCCACCTTGGCGCACGCGCGCACACACACAAAGCAGGCAGATTTCCGAGGTTTTGTGGGTTTGGCCCCTCCCACACAAGGGGTTGGGCGGCCCTTCCCACGGACCACAGTGCCAAACCGCCCTTCCCCAAAGGGCAAAGTGCCTGGAAATGCTACACACCACCAATGGGTAACACTTGGTGATCCGGAGACCCCTGAACCGGCGTTACATTGCACGCATCATTGGTGGTGAGCACCCTCCAAAGGTCACTGTTGTGGGAAAGGCTTTGTGTGGAGCATGCTGACACCGCCATGGGAGGGACGCCAAGGGGCAGAAGCAGCACTTTTGAGCAAAAGGGAACTGTCCCACTTACACCTGCCAAGATTACGTTTTTCTACTGTCTGTGGACGTACAACTAGACGATTTCCTCCTGAAAACCCAAACCAGTGCATACACACGGAATTACCCAGTGGCACCTTTCCTGAGTCTTTGTGCAAAACCCACCCTCCCCCTCTCCCTCCCCCAGACAAATGCCCTCAAGCCACAAGCAATTCACACAGAGGACATGGCACTGGGCACCGGTCGGACTGCATGGTAACCAACCAGCCCGTCTGCAACAGTCCCCGCCCCGTCAGTCAAATTTTGGACTGAGTTTTGGCCACTGCTGCCCCAGTTCTGTGGGCTTTGCTGGTGCTGCACGTTCTGAGGTAAACCCCCCGGCAGGTTTGTTGGTTGAGAAAGAAGGGAGGTGGGTGCGCGTGGCTGTGGTAGGGGTGCAGCCCAGACCATTTAGCGCCATACCATCTATATTTGCGCACTTCAGGCCCAAGAAGGGTGACACGTCGCGGGCTTTTGTCTGTTGTCACGTCTCCATGCAGCAGCAAGTTGCGGGTGTGTGCTGTGCATGCTGGGCTCAACAAAACGCTATGGAGCGAAAACTGTGTGGGATTGTTTGCCTTTTTAGGAAAGTGGCGACTTTTTGAGGCTTGCCACCGTGAACTGAGTATGGTGTGTGTACCCCCCCCCCCCCGTGTCTAGGAACCGCCTTGCGCAAGAACCGCCCCCTGGCCCCGCGGTCGAATTGTCACGCTACTTTTTTTACCGCAGAATTGGGTTTTTCATGGTTGTGGTGGATGCAGGACAGGTATTCAGGTGTGCAGGACAACATTCATGTGTGTTGCATGCCAATAAATGCACTTGAGACCAAATTTGAGGTAAGCCAGCTCCGAAGCCCAAGGCAGCACCCAAGCCTGGCCCCAAGGGGCAGCACAGACAGGAATTCAGGATGGTGTATCACAGGAAGAAGGGTTTCATGTCAGAGCCAGTTGAACATTAGATCATTCCATGCTCATTGGAAGGCACACTGCAGCCCAGTCAGCTGAGATTCAGTCCTTCGGTGTTCATTTGTGGATGTGTTTAATTGTGGGAAAGGAGAGAGTGCACGTCCCCCGGCGCAACGCGCCGGAAATTTTTTTTTCTGCGGTACGGGGCTGCTCACGGTCGTGTGCAAGAACCAACCCCTGGTTCCGCGGTCGAATTTTGGGCTGAAAGTGTGCGCAAGAACCAACCCCTGGTTCCGCGGTCAAACATTGCCGGTTCCTGGACACGGGGGGGGGGGGTAACCTGCGTGGCTATGCACGCAGATGTGTGCAAGTGCATTCGGGGGGCATGGTGGGTGCTGGTCAGACGGACTGCTGTTGCCCCTGAAGGGACTGAAGCGATGGCGTAACCCTTGGTGTCACACGGCATTCTGAGGTTGAGGATTCCCAGCAGCAGCGAGGTTTTTCCCTGACAGACATGCAACCATTTCCCTGTTGAAGTCGTCCCCGGGCGTAATTTTCTTCTTACTGTAGGCCGATGCCTGCGTGTGTTCCTCATTACCCTGCAGCTTCCTGTTGATTGGAAGGACCTGCAGCGTGGTGAAGGTGTACAGAAGGGCACCCTTTGGGCCATGCCACGCCCAGGTTGTGTGGAGAAGTGGATCCCCCCCCCCCCCCACCGGAGACAGGCGCGGCCTACGAGCAGGTAGCGACCCCCCCCCCCCCCCCCCGGGACCCACCAGCGGGTCAAGTCAGGGCCAGGCGCGGCCCAGCCGTGTGACCCGACGTGCCTCGCCGCCCCCACCCGCGCGCCCACCATACACACTGACGCGCGCGCCCACACACACACAGGCACGGCGGCATCTCCCTCCCGCGTGTGCCTCCGCGGGGTACGGGGGCCGTCAGCAGTCCGGTAGGCCTTGTGACCGGACAGCCGGGAGTCGACCGACCCAATCACGCGGCGCAGGGAAGGATGCGCGCGGTGGGTCTGGCCGTCCGGGGGAGGCCTTCACCCAACCCAACCCAACCCCCCCCATGTGCCTGTATGGCCATGTTCCTGAGCGGGGATGCAGTTACGTGACGTTGTTTTTTTTTGGTTAACAACCCAAAATACTGGGGCGGTCCGGTAGGTCGCTGAGTGGGGCCTCATGGAGAGAGATGTGACTTAGATGTAGTTTGAAGTGGCATCTGCACTTGATGTCGCTTGAACATGAAAGCAGCAACCACAAAGGGCAACCTTTTAGGTAGGTGGGTGGTTGTGGAGGTGCCTGTCGGGCGTGGGCTTGCTTGCTTTTGGGCATAATGGGGGGGCCCACCCCGCAGCGATGGTGTATGACTGAGATGCAGGTTGAAGTGGTGGCATCTGCAGTGGGTTTAGTTTCAATGTCCGGTGGGCCTACCGACAGCAGCTCCGTGCGCATGTATTGCGTGTGCCCAGGAGCTCCGCATTGTGAAGTGTCGCAACATGGCCATGAACATCGGGTCCTGCCTCACCGCCATTCGGGACCACTGCCCTTCGCTGATTTCCTTGAATTTGTCATGTTCACCGTTGGGACAGTGCCCGACACTCAGCCACGCCTTTGCGTCAGAGCTTGGGAAGGTGTGTGCACTGTGCAGAGTCAGCGTTTGGGGTTGTGGGACGCGGGTCACGGGAGCAGACCTCTGAGGATTGCTCGCCCTTGGACCCTATTCTGGAACGGGTCCCCCAAAATTGGGAGGCCGGTTGCCAAGGTGGGGATTTTGGTCTCCAGGACAGAAACTGGGCTGTGCAACTGGGGAGCTGGAGAGGGAGTTGTGTGCGCGTGTTATTTACAAAGCCCCGAATCGGGGACTGCACCCGCGTGCCGCCGTTTTTTTTTTGCAAGGCTCACGACGGCCGATTCCTCTCAACGATTTCTCATGCAGGTCGGGTTGTGCTCACACAGGCACCTGTGGCAAGAACCGTGGCATGGGCCCATGACACAAATACCAACACGTTGCCATGAGCAAACAATCAAATACACTGTGGTGTCATTTTTTTGAGGCAACCCCAGGAGCCCACACATGGATGTAGCCTGCACGTGGTGAAGGTTTCATTGACCCCTCGGGGGTGTTATTCAAGCCTCGTGTACAAGCTTTTCAAGGCGTTCTTATGATTGTTGTTGCCCCCACTTCCTGCCAAGCTTGCCGAGCATCGAGAATGCATTTCATGCGGCACACCCTCAGCACGCCCTGCGGCACACAGTCCGGGTACTCCAGCTAGTAAGTTTCTGTAGTTTGTGTGTTGTGTGTTTGAAATAAAGGTCATTGTTTGTGTGTGTGTTTTGGGGCGAGGGGAGGGGGGTGGGTTGGTGACAGCAAGCGGCTAGCAGCACCCTGGGGGGTCGGCCCCGCCGGTCCAGGGAGGCGAGGTCCCCCCTCCAGCAACAACAACAATGGGGCCTCCGGCTGCGGTCAGTTGCCAAAGGTCCTGGGCTTAGCCGGGCCTAGGTCTGACATGACCATCAGCGCCGAAGGTGCCGCAAGGAGAATTTTTGTCCATGGCAGCCTACCGCAAGAATGTCCATGATGCATGCATGTCCATGCTGAGATGATGGTACGTATTGTGCTTCCTTGGGTATGTGCAAACAAGACTACCAGTGACCACTCACCCTAACCCTGAGGTTGCTGTCCTAGGGTTAGGGTCAGGGTTGAGGTTATATGCCTGCTGTAGAGGGTATCAGGTGCTTGCATTCCATTCAAAGGAGTGCTTTTTTAGCATGCAGATGGCATAGATGGCGACATTGTGAGGTGCTACAGAGAGAGCCCAGGTAGTGTAGATATACCTGAAGGCTTACTCGTGTAATGATGTGCAAGTAACCAACCCCTCATGTGTTCACCTTGCTTGCAACGGTCCAAGGCTCCAATGCCCATCCTTTTCCTACCCCCTGACCCCCGACCCCCAACCTGCCCCTGCCCATTCCCCGATCTTGGGATGGCTACTCTGGCTCTGGCTCCCCATGGCCAGCATCCCCCACCCCCCCTTCCCGTCGGCTGCCCCCCCCCCCAGGGGGGTCCTTAAGGGACGAGATTTTTTTTTTTTTGCGAAGGACAGCCCTTAAGGACCGCCCCAAGGGACCACCAACCGCCAACCGCCAACTCCCATCAACTGCCAACCGCCACCAACCGCCAACCACCAACCGCCACCAACCACCAGCCACCAACCGCCGCCAACCGCCAGCGGCGACCAACCGCCAACTGCCAACCACTGCCAACCGCCTCCAACCACCAACCGCCAGCCACCAACCGCCGCCAACCACCACCAACCGTCACCAACCGCCAGTTGCCAACTGCCAACCGCCAACCGCCAACTGCCACCAACCATGGTTGAGCACATGGAGTGCCCGCGGGCTTTTTTGGGAAAACTGGTACCGGAACACTTTTTCTTTCTTTTTTTTTCCGTTAAGGACACCCCTACCCCCCCCCCTCTGCCCCCCCTTACCAAGGTGAGCCTCCCGCCACGGTTAGTGGGGGGGGGGGGCTCGCATCATAACTGAGGAGCCCTCCACACACGTGGGCAGCACACTGCCAAATTATACAGCAATGGCCGTGTAGAACATCCACAGAAGTGCAGTCAGTAGGCAGGGTGCCATCTCAACAGACGCAAAGCTCCAGGAGACTCCGTCATAGTTCAGTGGGACATGTGTGCGTGGACAGCAGAATGAGCTGTGTCTTTTTTTCGGGGGAGCATTGTGTGTGTGTGTATCTGCGTGGGGGAAGGCTTTGTTTGCTGCTGGAGGGGTATTTCGATATATCTCAGTCGCTCCAGTGCAAGCCCTTAAGGCTGAGGGGTGATCAATTGTAGTCGGGCTTCATTCATGGGTCCTCATTGGCGGTTGCACAGCGACCAATCAAGAAAAAAACCCCAACCATGTTTCTGAGATCATTCCAGTTTGTCTAATTATAATACACTGTAAAATACAACAAGCGAGTAAATATCCTGGCAGAAAATGTTGGATTTTTCCCCCTTTAAAGCAGAATTTATGAGATATTGATCCGCAAACAAATCTTCTACGGACAGCGATTGGAGGGCATGCGGCGGTCCTTGTAGATGAACCCTGACTCATCGAGGATAAATTGTGTGGAACGGTTTGAATTGTTGAGGCCAGCCGAGGCAGAACATCAGTCCCCCCCACTGTGCACTTCTAGAGCTTTGTACTGCCGGACCTGCAACGACTGAACCTGAGCAGCACACATCTGACGGACTCCATCCTTTTGATGCTGGCGAGAGGGACCACTCTCAGAGAGTTGATTATCTGCCGCAATCAGGACATCACGGACTCAGCATTGCGCGTGGTCATCAGCCGCTGTACAGGGCTGCAGTATCTAAACATTGGTGTGCACTGATTCTCATGTGATTTCCGTTGGGCCCCATTCGTGTCATCCTCGGGAACAGGGGCAAACGGCACTGATGTGATTGCGGAGGTGTGGAGAGCGCTGTGGCAATGGGTGTGGCCGCTGGGCCCAAGCACCGGGAGCAGTCCTGTCACTGCGGGGGGCAGGGGGGGCGAAGCTCATGCACGCCGAGTTGGGAGGCACACCCTGCACAGGTGCGTGTGCGATGGCAGTTAAGCCTCCTGCAGTTCCCCTTCTCGGGTGCAAACAAAAAGGAAAAGCAACTAACTAATGTCAGTCAGGTGCCTCGGAGTGAATGGGTTTCGGGAGCTGCTGGTAGATGGCTCTTCTGAGCAGGCTTCCTTGTGTGCGTGCGTGCGTGCCCTCCAGCCCAACTGGTCACTGCGCTATGGAAAACCCCTCATCACCCCCAGCCGCGCCCCCCGGGAGTACCTGCCATGCATTTTCATCAGTAGCCTAACATCCGCCCTCCCCTGGCAGCAGACATGGTCCGCACAAATCCTGTCTGCTCTCGCATGGGCACAAGTAGGCCTGACCAGCGATTACACCCGTATGGTAGTGATGTGAGCAATGCACAAAGCTGTGCGCCGTGTGTACTCAGCAGCACCCTGGTCTGCTGAAAACACTATGCGCGCGGTATACGCTGTCGCCCACCACCTGCCATGCTCACAACAACAGGCATGCACACGCCTGCTGCACTGGCTGCGCAAAAATGCACAGTGGGACGACAACCAGTAAGTACACTGACACCGTCATCCCCCCTGAATTCCAACTTGAAGGTTATACACCAGCGTGGTGCACCGCCATGCCTGCACTCTGACATTTTCCTCTGTGTGTGTGTGTGATTGGGTGGTCGCACCTAATACAGGTTTTGCCTTTCCTGGGACAACACTAGGCACAAACTCCTCTGCGGATATTCTCCTGGTCTATTGCTCAAAATCTAGTGGCACTTAACAGCGTGGCTGCAGCAGTAGGGGTCAGGGAGGATTCGGGATACTCTGTACTGCATTGCATCTGCACTACCAGTGCCGCACATTGCGCTGTTCCAACAGACCGAAAATGTCTAGCAGCTCCTGAGGAGTTTTCTTTCACCGCTTTCTTGCTTTATTCTCGTTTGCGGTTCCCACCGTGTGTGTTTCTTGCTTTGTTCTTGTGTCATGGTTCTCAATGTGTGTGAAGCTGCTATTGGCAGCCTGCTGACCATTTAGCAGTCCGTGCTTGGTTCTCCAACATCGCCATCACTATGCAATCACCGCAATCTCTCTGGGAGCCGATAATCAATAACGAGTGTCCTTGGCCCTGTCAAGTGTTTGAATGGGGACACTTGAGTCGTGCAACGGGGGCGGGCACACCGTGCTGGTTTTGCCAGTCTCGTTCCTCTTTTACTATTGCGCTATGGCAGCCATGGCTGTCGCATTGCACTTCATAAAGGGGGTTTCGGTGTGTGGCCCAGAACACTTGCCCACCCTGTCCACTGTGCACCCTGTTACTGCTGAGCATGGCTACTGTCATGTTTGATTGCACAAGTTGTGGTTGGGGTTTTTGGTAGGCAAGTGGCAGTGCGGTGTTCATTGCTTTGGAGTGAAACGCCAGCGAATGGAATGCGATTGAATGATGGCTCTCATTGAGCTTGTCATTAGCCAGAAGCAAAGGCGTTTGCCCGCTTTGGTTCGTAGCTGTGGCAAAAATGCAATGGTATCGGATGCTAGCACAACACTGTCTACACATCTCCATCTCACCATCTGATTGCTTGCCCTTGGTCATGCTCTTGCAATGGGTGGCACGGCACCCAACCCCCTGCCCTCCCCTCCGCCTGAATCGGGATTCCCGTGATCAATCACAGTACTTTGTGTGGCACACATGGCAGTATAAATACAGCGCCGCCAAGAGTGGGCGCATGCTGCCATCCTTGTCCGTGAAGTGCCTTTAGGCTCCTTGTCTACACTGCAATTCTTGATTACTGCCCCCGTCGAGCTTTCCCTCTCCTGCAGCGTGTGCCACTCACATCTGTCACAAACCCTGAGTCACCAGAATCATCGGTCAACGTCAGCCTGCTCGCACACAATCGTGTCTCACTGTCCAGACGGGGTGGGGTTGGGGGTCCTGCCGGGAGGGGGAGGGGGGAGGGCGGGGGCAACTCTAGCTGTTTGGGGGACCTCAAAGAAGGGGAGGAACCAAAGTGGCTTTATGACCCCTGCCGTCTCAATTGGGGAAGAGGTGGCCCAAAGGTGTCGGCCAAGTGGCGCTATCCTGGGCCGAGAGGGCTCTCCCATGAGGGGGGGGGGGGAGAAACGACCCCCGTCGCAATCAATACAACCCCAGTACGTCAACTACGGGGCTCCACCAACGCAAAAACGACACCAGCAGGAACATAGGCTGCACCGGCCCACAGAATGCAGCGACCCAATGCAGCATGCCAAGGGAAGAACGGGTGACTGTCCAGGCCCCGAAAAGAAATAGCAACCAGACGGAACGCCACACAGGCGGGCGGGTGCGGACTAGCCGGGTATAGATCTGTGGGCCGGGATTCCCGTGGTGAGTGATGCCAGGGCGTACCCCAGGTGATGATGCTGACGACCCTCGTCGTTCTATGGCCAAAACAGGTAGAAGCCAAATGGGGAGGCATTGACGTGCAGATCGCACTGGCCCTGAGGGAGTGGCACGGTTGGGGCCAGGGTCAGGGGCAGGGGTAAGGGCAGAAGGGGCCCCTTCCTCGCCCCATTCCGCTGTGCAGAGGGTTGCATTTCCATCACAAGTGATTGCATTCGCGAGGTCACCACAAATTTGCGCGAGCTGCAGAGGCTGTCGCTCGGGGGCACTGCCGTGGCCGTGTCCAGTCTCATGCCGCTGACGGTGCATGGCAAGTGCACACAGTTGTGGCTGCTGTCGGCCGACATGTACCAGGATCCAGCGGACCCTGCCACTCTCAGTGATTTGGTGCGGGGACTTCCACTCCTCCAGGTGTGCAATGCAGGGAGCAGGGGGCGGTGGCAGGGCAGAATGGTGGGGATGGCAGACCCCCACCCCCACCCACCTACCCACCCACTGCCTGCAATTCCCCACGTCCCCTGGAGGGGAACCGTCACTTGGCCGTTTTTGTTTTTTTGGGGGGGGGGGCGATTACAGCTTAGTCTCCAGTTTGTGGTCCGTGGGTCACCTTTTAGCCTGAGAAAGGCAGATCTGGAGCTTAGCTGTGTGCGCAGTGCAGATGCGTTGAGTGACCTGAACTGAGTGCGTGCAACAGTTCAAAGCAGCTTGGTCCCGCAAGAAGAAGCGGCAAGGGCACCCGGTTGCCTCCGTGTCCGACAGCGGCCTGGAGGTGCTACGGCAAGCTGCATAACCCCAGAAGGATGCGAAGTGGAGCGCGGATAAACGTTGCGATGGCGAAAATGCCCAGACGACTGGTCATTGAGAGGCGGTGCAGCAACGCACAAAGACAGCTGCAGATGCATGTGCTGCTGAGGCGCAGAAATCTATGATGGGAGAGGAGACCCAAGCGCTTCATGAAGGCATGCTGCAGCTCTCAAAGGCCGGCCCTGAGGGGCGTCCCGCAAAAGTGGAAGGCAGGGTCAGGTAGACAGGCAGGCAAGCAGTTGGGGAGGGGGGGAGGTGGGAAGCAGGCTTTGTTTATTAGGGGGGGGAGGGTCTGGGGAGGCACCCACAAAGGGCGGCTTATTCAAACTTGATTTCCCCTCGGCCAAATTTTGGGTCAAGATTTTCTTTGGGTGGGTGGGTGGCATAGCCAAAAGACCGCCCCTCTTCCCGTTTAAACAAAGCCTGGTGGGAAGAGGGAAGAAGGTGGACAGGCCCGTATCAGGTGAAGGACCACTGAGGCCCCACCCTATCCCAAATGCGAGCGCGTAGCGCCTGGAGGTTCGCCCCCTCCGGGGGGGCATTGCAGTGAACCTGTGAAGGCGGCAACACATACAGTGAAGCACGTGTAGTGTATTGGGCAAATGCAAACTCATCGTTCATCGGCCCCATCCACGGCCACTGTGCTCCACGCATCGTGACGTGTGCAGCCGGTCACGCGTCGGCAGGCAGGCAGGTGGGGAGCAAGGAAGATGGTCCCGGTCGGGCCACGGTGCACGCCCCTCTGTGTGTTCAGGTGCTGCGGGTTGCCCTCGCGCCTGAACCGTTTGCGATGGACACCTTTCAAACGGAGGAGTGGCTGCAGTGCCTGCGCTGCTGCCCCATGCTGAGGGAGTTGTCGTTGTACAGGTGCTGTGATGTGTTGTGGTGTGTGCAGGGCCTGTGATGTGTTGTGGTGTGTGCAGGACCTGTGATGTGTTGTGGTGTGTGCAGGGGCTGTGATGTGTTGTGGTGTGTGCAGGTGCTGTGATGTGTTGTGGTGTGTGCAGGGGCTGTGATGTGTTGTGGTGTGGACTGACTGCTGATGGTGAAGTGGTCTTGTTGGATGGTGATTTTCCAAGCCAGCAATCTGGTGTTATCCAGAAAGGCACTGCTCAAGTGCAAAAAAGCAACAGTGACCACTAGTGCTCCCATGCTAGCCTGACTGGAGGACTGTGTTCATTGTCAAGCAATAAAAGGAATGCAAGGTCTTCTGGTTGGGCCACATTTTAGGAGTGAATCCTCTTCTTACATGGGTCGGTTGCCGATGTTGTTTGGAATGGGTAAGGAGGCCAACCGATGACCTGTAAACGCCAAAAACTGCGCCCACCGCAGCATGAATCGCTTTTCCAATTGCCCCTTCACGGCCGACACCACAGAAGCAGCCGGCTGGATGGCAGGTCAAAGGAATGCATGGCACTGGGCACCCGCCACAGGGCACAGGGCACCAACCCGCGTTTGTGGAACACAGAGGTTTGGGCTGATAACCCAATGGCCATGTAGTAAGTACGAGGTCTCTGTGGAGCAGGGGGGACGTTTCCACACCCCAAAACAAGCAGCACAACACACGAACCGTTTTGGGATATATTTGGTGGGGTCTCCTGAGCGCCGCAGATGTTGGCTCTGAAATCGGCCTCAGGGCCCCCCATGGCGTGTGTGTGCAGTGTGTGTCAGGGAAGCCTGGGGCAAACGCATGTTCATGGCACTGTCGCAGCGAGGCATTCGATGACAATTGTGCAACGGTCGTGGCACACTCTGTGAAGTATCTGAAGTCTTTTGAGCTGCTCGGCGACCACACCATGACCTCTGCCGGCATTTTAGAGCTGATCAGGTCGTGTGCCATGCAGACGGCGGCTGCAAACCTGAGGAATTCTGACCCCCACCCTTTTCTCCGACCTCAGCCCCCTCAGGTTGACCCAGCGCTCCAACACAACGGTGGCATACAGGCCCGTACACAGTCAGGCAGGGAGGCAGGAAATTCCGAACAAAGTCAGGAAGGGAGGGACACACTCAGGCGAGCAAGCAGAAAGGCACACAGACACGTGAGCGGGCAGGAGGTAGGGGACGCAGGGAGGGACGCAGGCAGGCAGGCAGACAGGCGTACAGGCACCAGGTTTTGGCTTAATGGGCGGCCTACCCTACGGGAGGAGGGGGTGGGTGCGTTGGGTTTTCGGAGTTCTGGGTGGGTAGGGGTCCGGCACCCCCGCCCCCCCCATTGTGGGGGTAGGCCGTATGCAGGGTCCACGATACAGTGTTATTTCGTTCTGTCAATTTGTTGTAGGAAGTCACCCGCTTAATTTCGCCCCAACGGATGCGCAGTAGCACCACGTGGTGGAGCAATTCCTGGTTTTGGATTGGGACAGTGGACCCTGGACAGAGTATAATTTTGATGCGATTGGGGAACACATAAGCACCAATGTGCGGTGGGCGCGCTTAGTGAGTGGGTGGGTGGGTTCAAACAGCCCCCCCTCCCCCAAATGGGCGTGGGACAACTCCTGAGTTTTCCAAAGTTCTGAGTGGGTGGATTTTGCCAGTGCACCCTCCCCCCCCCCCTCCCGTGGCTCAGCAAAACCCTGACAGGCCTCCACGCTCAGACCAAAGCAGCAGATACCAAGTGCAGCCAATCAAGAATAGCGCCAAACAAGTGCATCACCACAGACGAGCAGATCCCAAGAGAAGCAGCACGGCCCAGCGCCAGTCAAGTGCCACCCCACGACACATTCGCCGCCATGTACTCCGCAAACGCGCCGTGCAAGTTCCTCCCCCGGGGCAGCAAGAGTACAGTAGGCCGTTGCGCATGTCCCATTCTGCATGCCTTTTATATGGTACGCCCAATCATGCGCTGGGCCTCCGACCCGTGTGATACCTTTTCCTGCCTCTACACCGACTACAAATTGAAGCCAATTGACCCCCATGGCCACGGGTCTTCGAACAGTAGACACTTTTGGGCTTCTTTTCAAAAAAAGCGCCACAATCCGAGCCGATGGCGCCACGTTACCCCCCTGATACTTTAAACAACCTGCTCAGGGGAACAGGCAGGCTTTGTGAAGTGTTTGGGTGACCCCTGGCCAATGACGGACCGGACCCCACAGCACGTTCTACGGATCCCCCCCCCCCCCCCCACCGTCGCAGGGGACATTGCCCTCCTATCCGCACGCCCTCTGCCCGGCAGGTGCTGCAAGTGGCTGCGCGTGCTGGAGGTCTCGGGCGTTGTGCAGGTGGAGCCGCACCTGCTGCAGGACGTGATGCAGGACAACCACCGCATTGCCATCCTGACATGAATGGCCGTGGGTCGTGCGCCGGCGATCCCCCGCCTTCCGCCCCATGGCGCCATGCGGGAGGCGGGTGTCCTTGGCCCTTGGGGGGCTGGCCAGGCCGTTGCTGGACGGATACCTCTGCGTTCTGCAGTACACAGCACACGCGGTTGGGGGCATCTTCCATCGCAATCCCACACTCAAGGCAGTTTGCAGAACCCCCAGGGCCCTCTCACGAGTCCGGCATAGCACCGACTGCTGCCCTTCGGCCGGGGCGCCATAGGTGAGCCTGTGGGTCGGTTGGCGGGGTCACATGGCCGGGGCGGTGGGCGGGATCCGGGTTGGTAATTCTTATTACCCTTTGCGAAGACCCGCAGCGCCCTCCCTCCCGCATGGGGCTGCCTGGGGGAGTGTGGCACCACGACCCGCTCCGGCCGTGGTGCCTGCGCACAGGGCCCGGGCCGGCAGCCATTTGGGGGACAGTCTGCGCCGCGCGCGCATTGTCCGAGACCATTGTGGATCAGTACTTTTCAGCCGATTTGCGATTCATGGGCTCGAGTGGAGCGGCAATTCCTACTTCGTGCGTGGGCAGTCCCTACTGTTCCGGGACGTGCCCAAGCACCAACGGCAGCAGCATGCCGCAGCATGCCGCAGCATTCTGCAGCATGCCGCAGCGCCAGATTCTGGGAGCTGTTGGTGGGGGTTTTGAAGCATGCCGCAGCATGCCGCAGCAAGCCAAAATTTTCACATGGCGGACTATTCTTTTCATAACATGTCAAACCTGTGAACCCTTTGTTGCACAAATGTCTCAGAATTGGATGGTAGCTCAGTGGTCTATGTACCAGGCTGCAGTTTGAGGGGTCCTGCGTTCCAATCCCGGAAAGGGCAAATTTTTGCCTGTCAGTTCTTCTCTATTGTTGCACAGATTTTCGCTTTTTTGGTGTTGTTTTGACATGTCAAGTCCTGAGGATACTCAAACTACTGAGGCATCACAGGAGTCGCAGGAGTCTCAGAAATCCTCAAGGAACAAGGAGACAACCAGGAGTACAGCAGATTGTTTGCAGTGGGCCATTGGGGAAGGTATTGGGCACCACCTCAACCTGACTGACAGCCAAGGTGAGTCACAAAATGGGAAACTAAATTGCACGGAAACCTGTTCTCCATTGCTGTTTTTTTTGTCCGCAGGCCTCGCTCCGCATGTCATGTGGAGAGCGCTTTCAGTTTGTTGGGACACATCCTGACACATGACCGTCTCAATATGAGCAATGAGACGTTGCGCCATTTGGCAATCATATATGTCAATAAAATGGACAAGAAACGAAAATCTGAGGAGGAGCAGTAGAAACACGCCCAGTTATGAGTTGATTCAGCAGTGTTGACATTTGCAGGGGGTTAGGGCATGTGATTCACTGTGTTTTGGTCTAGTTTTTGAAACCTGTACCGCTTTCGGAAAATGATGGTACCCTTGACCAACAGCTTGAAGCATGCCGCAGCATGCCGCAGCATGCCGCAGCGAGCCAAAATTTTCTTGGGGACCGTTGGTGCTTGGACGTGCCCACTGCGTGCACGTAGTGCAGACCCCCCCCGCCCCCCTCCCCCCACTCGGGGAGCTGCGGTGAGTGTGATGTCCTCTGGCAAGCCTCACCAGCCTCACCAGTCCACCTGCAGACCTCGTCCTGTGGTTTGGTGGCTCGGACCCGGCCTTCTGCATCATGTCTCCGACGGTGCACCACTGCCCGTGTGTCTCCGCCACCGTGGCACGTTGTGGGACCTGCAGTGGCTGCCACTGCCTGTGGGTGGGCGCAGATACTCCACTGACTGCTTTGCATAGGGCCCCCAGCGCCCCCGATCAGGACCATGAATTAACATGGTTGTGTATGCACGTGTGCATGTGCATGGGCATTGTGTGTGGAACCTTCATTGCGCTGGTCTCGGACTGGGTCTGTAAGACGAGCCCCGGGGATACCATTGCGCAGCCTCCACCCCGATCCTGCTGACGCATAGTCTACTCACGAGTCTCCTCGAAGTGCGTTTCCAATCGCTGAGCCCCAAGTGCGCTGGTTCATGCAGCAGGTCCCACAATATGGATTTGAAGGATACAATGCCCATTGATCAGTCTGTGCAATGCTCCCCTGTTTCATGCGGTCAGTAGGATGCATCGTCCTATGTATTTCTCAGTACATGCACCGCGCAGGCAGCCCCGACAATGTGTCATTTCTGCACAGGCAGCATTCTGCCAAGTGTGCGCGGCACAAGTGTGCACGGCACACGCTGCCGTCGGGTTGTTAGTTATTGTCCATTACTCCGCATGGAATCTGTGCCTCATGCGTGTGCTGCCGGATATCTCTTTGCTCCACTCACACGTTGACCGGTTGGAATACCTCCGGCGGTCTGCTTCCGCTCCGAAGTGGTCTGCCACTCCTTCTGCTTTCAGCAGCCGATCTGCGGAGCCGTGAACAAAAAAAATTGCCGATTTTTGTCATTTCTTGTGCCTCGCCCCCAAAAAGAAGCCGCCATGTGCGCCTTCTGTCCAGGGTACACACACTGTCAAGTATCCTTGTCATGTTGCCCTTGCTCCACATCTCTGTCTGCATGTGTGGCCTGGGACTGTGGGTTCAAGTCGACCTGCAAGGCAGAGAGGGAGGGAGGGTGGCGTGCAAACCAGTGCATGCCGCGTGTGGCAGATCACGTCGTTTCCAGGTCTGCACCGAAACGACGCAGCACAATTTCTCAAAGACGGTTTGGTGCATCAATTTGTTGGGTGCTGTGTGCAGGGGTGTCAACCCCTCACCCCCTTTGTGAAGCCCCTTTGTTGGACCTTCGTCGGCGAAATGGCGACTTGTTCGCCGCCGGCGCATGCACTCAGTTTGTTGTTATTTTCCAGTTTGCCAGTTGTTCCAAAGCCCATACACGTGGGCTATAGACAACGGGACTGGATGACGCCCCACCCCATAATTGTGTGCCCGGACGGATTTCTGTTTGGACGGTACGTGCTCGGGAAAGTCCCGCCTGCGCTTTTGGGATGCATCCGCTCGACATCCAGGCGTCCATCCTGTCGACGTGCTGCTCTGGACGAGACAAGGGGGAAGACAAGGGAAGGGAGGAGTAGGCTTGTCGCCTTCCACAGTGTACCAGAGGGCTGATCGCCCAACAAGAGGGGGGCCGCCTGAATCCGCAAAAGAGCCTTCCACCGCATCCGGAGAGCCCTTGCCCTTGGCGAAGGACAATCCTGTGTGACGGAGGTGCCAGAAGATGCGCCTTTCGCATGGACCGTGGGTCGTCCCAGCTCATGTGTGCGTGTCTGGGCTTCCACAGTCTGACCACCTATCGTGTCGGCACGTCTTCTGCTTGCTGCAGTATTGCAGCAAGGGAATTTGGCCTGGCTCGGGAAACATTTGCAAGTGCCTGTAAATGAAGTATCGAGTTACTCACCGTTGCCTGTCCAGAGTAGACAGGGTACCGGTGTCTGCCTGCACTCCATCCCAGGCGATGGTGCATCAATTGATTGATGATGGTCGAAGGGACGGAAGGAGGGAGGAAGACACAGCGAGCAAGCGACAGAGCAAGTGTGTGTGAGAGAGTGTGTGTGTGTGTGTATGTGAGCCAGTGAGATAGACAAAAAGTTGCGACTGGTTTTGATGGTAGTTTTATGGCAGTTGACTGGCAGCAGGTGCTGTTTGGCTGATGCTCCTCTGAAAGTGGTGCAGCAGTCTGTTGTCTGCTCCTGTGCATTGAAGGACGGTGCCACAGGAGGCAAGCATTGCGGCATTCCATGTGGCATCTTCGGTGTAGTGTTGTCGTCGTCTGTTGCATCGCTGTGGGTATGCACACGGAATGTTTCTTCACCTTAAACCAAAACAGCAAAACAGGTAAACAACACACTCACTCAGTTATTTGTAGAACTGGACAGCTCCGAGAGCTTATCTGGAGTACCATACAGTGAGCGGGCTTCGCCAGCTCATCTTGGTCTGGACCAAAAAAAAAAACACATGAACAACAGACTCTCTCCGAACTCGACGAAAATGCAACGAAAACATGAAGAGAACACGCTGAAGGGGATTGCCAACCCACGAGGCCAGCAGGCTTCGACACTTGGCATCCAGCAACCCCAGATCCCTTGGCGTCCTATGCTGCAGTCTGCCAGCCCCTGTGCCAGCCTGCGCAACAGAAGCAGGGGTCGATCCAGATGAGTGTCATTTCGCCCACTGCTGACGGACACGGGCACACTGCTCGCTCTTGCCACTAATGCGGCACCGGTGACCGGGTGCCTGGTCATCATTGCCTGTTGCTGCAGAGGGCGCAGGTCAGAGCGGCAGGCGTGGCGCAAGGACTGGGGATGGCCCCTGGTCCCGGCCGAGGGGGTTTGCGGTTTCATGGCTCAGGATTTTTTGTCCACTGGGGCCGGCCAGCCAAAGGTGCAACGTGTGAGGGCGCGCAAGGGTCCGACACAAAGAGTGTGTCTGCCTGTGTACGTGTGTGCACGGGCGCAGCATGATCTGTTCTGGTGTTGACCTCATTCGCAGGGCGTGGCTGACCTCAATTGCGCGGCGCAGCCGGGGGGGGGGGGGGGGCAGTGGGGGCCGGGGTCCGGGCTGGGGGATTGACCATTCAATGAAATCCGGTGCCCAAGAGAAGTTTTAGGGGCCAAAATTGGGGGAGTCTTTCTAACTGACTCCCAGACAACCGATGACTTTTGCGGACCCCCTCGTTGCGCTGATGCGACAAATGCCATTTTTCAAGTTTCCTGTCCGGGTCGCCCCCAGGTCGTTCCTGCCGTCCTGTTGCTGCGTGGTCGTTGCGCGTTGTTGTGTGATGCTGTGTGTTGTTGCTGAGGGTCTGGTCAATGTAGCCTTTGGGGGGTTCCGACCAGCCCCCCCTCCCAACCCTCCCCCATAGATCCCGGAGTAACAAGTTCTCACGTCCCATTGCAACAACTGCAAGACAAAAACACACGCGTCTGTGGCTTTTGCTTGACTACGGTCTGACGAAAAGGCACACTGCACATGCTGAGCGCGGCATGGCTCTCCAGTGCCGGACCCACCCCCGCCACACGGGCCGCAGTAGCCCTCGGGCTACACACACCCCAGTCCCGATCCTGATCCCGATCCATGACTCCAGATCACTGGGAGGGGGATACTGCGGCTCCTCTGCGACCGTTACAGCAGGAGCCCCCCCCTGCCCACCCCTGGGGCAGCATCGGTTGGAGGTTGAGGGTTGGGGAGCCCTGGTAGAGCCCACTGTTACTGGATGCTCCGGCCTCAGGTGCACTGGTTCCTCAGGCTGGAGGACAGTGGCCGATACCTCGGAGGTGGAGCCCCCCGGGAAGCTGCGAGGGAGACTCTGGACCGGCGGCCGGGAGGACCCAAGGAGATGCTGCGGGGGTACCCGGCCCTTGGTTGGTCAGGCCGCGTTGTGCCAGCCACAGACACTTGGCGTGGGACACACGCCCCTTGCCCCGTCATGTTGATGCATTTGCAGACCGTTTTGACAGGCACCCACCCCCAGTGAGCGACGGAACATGTGCCCCCAACGATGTCCTGCCCCCTCTCAGCAGGGCTTGGACCTGCGTCACCCGCCTGCAGGCTGTGGCTGACCAGACGATAGTGTAAATTACCTGCCAGACTCATACCTTGCCACCCCCCCCCCCCCCTTAACAACGCCTCGTGCAAAGAACACTCGGTGCTTTCCGCAACTTGAGGGAATGTGGAATGTGGCGGTTCCATTCCTTTGCTCGCGGCCAAAAGCAGCACGTTTGGTGTCCTTTGGCGTGAATCGGTGGTTGGGGATAGTGTTTGCTGTGTTCCGTACCCCAACTTCATAGATGTCAGCGTGATGTTCTTCAAGTTGACAAGATGCACAAGGTGATTCTGCAAAAAGAATACACCCTTGTCCATACATCTAGGCTTTGTTTCCGCCACCTTTGGTGTCACGCACATGTCCCGTCCCCTTCACATTCTGTGAAGCTGACACCGGTGGCCAGAGCCACCATAGTGGACCACAGTTGGGTTTGGGTGAGATACATTCACCGGTCACCAGCTGCCACAAATGTACAATAGCCACACCCCATCGGGCATGTTCCTCCCCCCCCCCCCCCTTGCATAGTAATCGCCCTTGCATAGCAAGTGGGGGGGCGAGGGGACCGTCACTTTCCGTTTTGCAAATTTCCTCAGAAGGTCGGATATTTAGCTTCTCCTGTGCGTTTGCTGGCTGGACAAGGCGGTATCATGGGTGCATTGCTGTGTACTTCAGATTTCTTGCATCCAAAGCACTCCACTGTGCCCTGTATCACGCAGAACACTTCAGTTTTTCGCAATTTCAGCCATGGGTGTTGCTCATATTGACGCGAACCCAGGGTCAGGGTCATCGTCTGATGCTTGACAGCATGCCACAGATTCGGATGTTTCATCGTTGACATCTGTTGAAAGTGGTCTGCCAAGCGGTGTTGAAGAAGACAGTGATAGTGCATCAGACACTGAGATTGTGTGCAAAGAGTGCGCGCGGTGTATGGGGACTGGCAAAAATGTTTTTGCCAATGGAAAATTGTACTTTGCGCGCGATGTTCCTGAGGCAAACTGCTTGCCACAGGGGCTGGAGCCCCCTGCCAAGCCCCCTGCCAAGCCTACTCCCAAAGCTGCCAAACGTCGTGCCAAACCCTCAACCAAGAGTGCAGCCAAACCTGCTGCCCAGGTGACAGCCAAGCCTGCAGCTGGAGAGCCCATTCCTGTGGCCCCTGTTGAGCATGTGCAGCTTTTCAGGGTCAAATACTCCCGCCAGAAAAGTGGAACCTGTTTCTGAGTAGAGCTGAACATGCATCCCAACAGGCTCCATTTTGTGGTTCATGTGCCCTCATGTCTGCATGACTTGTTTTGTGTCATGCGTCCTTTGCATAGTAATCGGGGGGATGAGGGAACCGTCACTTGGGGTATGTGCCTTTGGGGGTGGGAGGATACCGTCGCGCGCAGGCGATTGCTATGCAGGGGGAGGGGCTACCGATGGCTGTGGCGATTCAGCGATTCGAACACTGGGGGCCTTCCACCCCTGCTCATTTGTGACAGCCCACCAAGTTTCGAATACCGAGACCCACAAAAGGGGTTTCTGGTAGAGGGAATGCACCTCGTGCCCGTACCTGAGCAGGGAGGCCAGTATATGGGCTGGATGTGTGAAGCTTGATTTGGGGGCTGTTTGCTGGCACTGCACACACACCTGCACGCTGTGGGCACAGTCCCAATCCATGAGAAAGGTGTTGCAGGGTCCGTGAAGGCAAACAAGCGCTATGCACACATTTGTCCCTCCTCCCAAGACCACTTGTTGGCTTCTGGTTCCATTCCACCACTGCGTCCCGGCACAAGTGGTGCCCCCACTGTCGTGGACGTGTACCTTGCCAATGGCCCAGACCTGACCTTTCAACTACGCCCACACTGCTATTTTGTGAAAATTTTCTCCTCCCGTGCCACACTACCTTCACTTGGCCCCTCTATCTTTATGGTTCAAGCCCCCTCCCCCCCCCTTCCCACAACCCAACCCTCCCTGCAACTGCTTTCACATACAGCACACGTAAGCGGCGTTCCAGAGGAGGTTCTCACCAAGGTGAAGGGACAGGCAGGACCTGGATCTGGGGGCCGAAGGCCACCGCAGGACATGAGCGGAGCGCCCGGAACGCGCATTTGACCCTGCTGACCCATGCTGGTCACCTTCCCAAGTATGGTTTCCCCCCGCTGTCACACACGCCACCCACTGACATCAGGACATCTTTGCTGCAACTCTGTGAGCTGTGGTAGCAGTGTTCCACCCTAAACCACAAACCTCTTTCTTTCTTTTTGTTGTTCCAGGCCCCAGACCCCGGAAAGTGCCCAAAGTGGGCAGCCCGCATGCTTTATCGCGAAACCATGCTTTCCTCTACAGAGAAAAAACAAAGTAAGCAAACCAATCCGATTTTTTCGTGGGCTATAGATTCTTCACCCTTATGACCCTGGCAAACACTTAGAGCAGCAGGACAGGCCATGAAGTGCGTGTGAGGCTGCATCACATTGACTTGAAAATGGAGTGGTGAGAGAACAGTGCCTTTGGGAATAGTGTGTCATTTAATGTCCTTTCTGCATTTCGGCATTGTCAACCTGCTGCGCTGAGGTCCTGGATGCTTTTGCAGGGTCTGGATCAGGTTGCGGATCAGGGACAGGAAGACAGCCTTTATTCATGTTGAGTAACTGGCAGTTTGGAGGACAAACCGATGTTAAGCGGCCGAATTGGTACCTTGCCAATCAGGGGTTATGGGCTGTCATGAATATCTAGAGGCAGGGGGTTGTGATGTTGTTGAGCACACTGACATGATTGTGGCATTCACCCGAGAGCCCAAGCCCGCAAGTAATGCAGTGAGGTAGGTGGAAGCACCGTTTGACCAGGGGCTGGTCGTTCAGCAAGGCGGCCACTGTGCAAAGTGAAGGAGGGTTGATCAAGCTGTATTTTGCGCCTGCAGAAAACAAGTACAGACTGGACAAGACGTGGGGGCGCAAAACGACAGCTGTGCATATGGGGGCTTGATGAACAGAAAGGCTATACAAGCACCACACCCTCTCCCTATTCGAAACTGGCGTATCACTTGTTTGCAAGCTGCCCTACGCAAACTGTACAGCTCAAACACAAAACCCTGGCTGCACAATGTGCCACACAGTCCGTACAATCCACAACCCCATTGTAACTTGGCCACAAGAACGACGATGGTCGAAACACCTCAGTTAACGCGTCAACAGATATACATATTGAAGCTTCTGGTCCCCCACCTTTCGTATACCGCTCGTATGTACCACCACATTCACATATTGCCTGCCATACTCCATCATTTCATGCAGGCATATGCCCGCCAGAGGAGAAATACAGCAGGTCAGAGCAAACATCATGCGGGCATTCACAAGCATGTACACCTCCAGTGTGTGCAGACTCGTGCATACGATGCCTTGCCTACCTTCAAACTTACACACATTCGCTGAGCCCACCCAATTGCCATGGCAGCCAGTGTTTATAATACCCCCCCTCCCCTTGAACCCCCCAACGTTGCAACTGGGAATGCCGTGCATGCAATGCGCCCGCAGTGCGCACACAGTGCAAACTTTTGTATGTCGGCAACTACTTGAACCCTAGTTTTGGCCCTTTTTCACTAGTTGGTTGTTCCATAACAGATTTTTTTTACGCTTCTTGTGCATTGAGGATGTGGCACATTTGAATTGCCACCCATGTTCACCCATTTTCAGCCATTTTAGCCCATTTTTACCCGATTTTGTCGCACATTCTTTGGTTTTGGTGGATGCTAGATTATGATGATGGGGAATCACCGGATGCCGTGTACATTCACAATGCAACAAATTGGCAGGTGCGTTGTTACACACTCCAAAGCGGATTCCAACCTTCATGGTCATTGCCTTGCTATTTCTAGGAAACAATGTCTTTGTGGATCCTCTTTATGAGCCAGCACTTGAACCCTCCATCCGCACTCTCGGATCATTGCGAATCAGTAGCATGGTATATCGGTAACGGCCCACATAGTGCTGCATATTGCTACAAGTTGTTGGGCCCCAATGGGGTCAAGGCAGAATGTCCCCAGAAGGCTGCCACCATCTTCCAACACACTCACGCAACAGCACATTGCGCTTGACCACGGCCACCAACCACCAAGGATATAAACAAATATTTTTGGATTGTTCATTTTTCTGAAATGGATTTTGAGGAAATAATACGGTCACAACCAACCGTGTTACTTGGGTGAGTATCCCAGCCTCTGCGTGCGCTGTATGCACGCAGTGCAAGAATTTCCCTATTGTGTCGGCACTGCACGCAATGCACCAACTTGGCCACTGTCCGCCCCCATGGGGGAGGGGACGAAGTGACAGTCACCCGCCTAGGGGGCTGGGGGGTTTCACTACAAAACCGTAACACTTCAGAACTGCAGCTGTCCATGCACAACACCGGTAGTGCGAGAACTGAGGTCCAGAGGGTGAGGGACCAATGACAGTTGCCACCCTTGCTGCGAGAGTGGCACCAAACATGATTCATACATTTGTGTCTGAACGACAGGAGAAATCAACTCTGACAGGGGGCACTTACAGGGAAATAATAGGAGAGCACAGTGCAACCCACCGTTGTCAGAAGAAATGTCAAAGTGACGTCCACCCCCTGGGGGAGGGGAATGCGGGAATGCAGCGGGGGATTGCGATGGGCGGGGGGCGGGGGTGCCATTGCGATACGCAGAAAGGAGCGCATATGGCCGGCCATCTCATTTCTACCTTCCAAGACCCTTTGCCCCATGGCGGAGGCTCCTTCCCGCTCCCTTTGCACCAGCATTTCTTTGGCCAAGCGACACAAGGCCATATGCTTGTCCATGTGTCATGACCTCATCACCTACAGTTGGTGCACACAGCATCCTTCATTTGGACAAAAACGGCTCTTGTGCAGCTTTTGCAACTCAGGGATTGTGTGATCAGAGGCCTGAGACTTCATGCAATTTGAGAGTGCGCCCTCCTATTGTAGGGTTGACTCCATACCATGACCTGCATTGGGTTGCGTTGTGTTGCATTCCTTCTGAGAGGTCCACTAAGCTTCCCGGAAGTGCTGCTTTTGTGTGGGAATGCATGTTGTTTAGACACGTGAAACTGCACTTGCCACCCTCCCTCGCTTTGGTTCCCTGGTAGCAGCCTCCCTTTGCGCTGGCACGGCCTTGTTTGTAAATGGGAAATTGTCTAATTGACCTTTTCTGACCGTGGTTTTTGTGGTTTTTGTGGTCCAGGATGCAAGGGAATGCCGGTTACACAGTGCGCACGCGTTGTACATTTGTACATCCGCAACCACCCAAACCCTGGGGGCCTTTCCTGCTGGGTTTCTTGGGTGGAGGGTGAGTTTAATTCTATTGGTAACATCCATTTGAGAAGAATTTTTGTGGAAGGGGGTTAAAAGGTTACAGAAAAGGTGGTTGAGGGGTTCAAGTGACATGTTGCGCATGGGTGGGGGAAGGACAAAGGTGGTGGGGGGGGTATATCTTCTTTTGACTCTTTCAACTTCTCGAAAACTTCATCTTTTTTATCCAAAACAGCGACTGTGCAGTCCTTGAGTTCAAACGTTCTCAAAACATTTGTATATCAGGCCAGCCCTGCTCTCTCAGTGAGAATGTGTGCCGATTAGCACAACAACAAAATGTATCCTAACAGACATATTCTGAAGGGAATGCCCCCCAATCCTAGGGACACTACAGTGGAGTGGAAAGCTAGTCAGCGTGCCTGGCTGAGGTCACCAGACAGCTGTACACCGGTGCGTACATCACTTCTTGAAGACTTCATGTGCTTGTCCTCCACCTCTCCAGCGGTCTACAGCTCTGCGTAAGATGGCAAACCGGCAATGCATCAACAAAAAGTTCCTCCTGCCACAGCAGGGCCTCCAGCGTGCCAAACTGGGTTCAGGGTAACTTATGGCAAGCACTGGGGCAGGACACCCGTTGCACGAAAGGTTGCATGTGGCTTGTTGGTACATGACTAAATTACCTTCCAACTGAAAACGGTGCGCACTCCTTGGATTTGCTGAAGCATGCCTGTGATAGACCACAGCCTCTGGATGCTTGTCCCCCAACCGCGCACGCACCAGACACCAGACGACAGACAAGGTGGGGGAGCTACTTTGGCTCTCCCTCCCCCACTTGTTCAAGTGACGACCCTTGTCAACGGTACAATCATCTTTCAGACCCCACTGCTGCCATGTGTGCATGGTAAACAAACAATTTCAATTTTGCACCCGGTTTCAGCTGGAAGAAGCTGCTCAGATGATGCCATTTGCTGTTTGATTCCAGCGCTCCATAAACCATTGTTCTCACAGGTGCGTCTGTTACTGCTCCCACTAGCCCACGCTTCTTCTGAGGCTACTTGTCACGCCCAAGATCTAAGCTCCTTCCCTGCTTTCCTTTCCTCTGAGGCTACTTGTCAAACCACAGGCTTGCCTAACGACAACTCTCTGTCAAACGGCGGTTTTTTACCCCTGAACACTGTCGAACGATTGCCCTGTGGTCAAACGGTGAGAGGAGAGGGGGGGGTAACAGTGGGAGTGCACACCGCATCAGGTTGGCGCTTTGCTGTGACGTGGAAACCGGGACCAGGGTGTGCTCTCGTGCAATGACACCGGCCTCCAGCCCCTCGCCCCTGCTCAGTCCGTTTCTTTGCAATCCTGCGGCATCGCCGATGATATGCCTTTGTTCACCTTCGGAGTATCTTCGCAGCTCTCGGCCCGGGCGGAAATCATGGCCGCCGCCTCCTCCCTAGGCCTGGGCCAAGACTTTATCGAAGGCAGTCCCTCCTCCTCCTCATCGCATGGCCACACGATGGACGTCGACGAATGGCCCGCAAGCTGCCCATTCAGAGGCCGAGCGGCGCAGCGGTCGGCCCAAGTCGAGCGGCTGCGCCAGACCGCCCCGGCGGGCGCGTCTGGGCCGCCGTTCCAAAACCTGCCGCAGCCGCCGTCGCTGGCCACTGCCCCTGCGGCCTTCTCCTCCGGAGCGGCGCCATCGCCCATGCCTGACTCAGACCCCTGGGCCTCTCCGCCTTCCGCATCTCTGTCCACGCCGCATGCGCTCGGGCCGCGGAGGGCGAATGGGGGCGGCGCAGAGGCGGCACAGGCCCCCCCGTGCGCCCGGATGGGGCATGGCCTGCCCCCTGCCGGCGACGCCTTCCCCTCCAACCCCCACGGGCTGCCCATGCCCCCGCCGAAACGGTTCCAGTTCGCCACATCATCCGCAGGTTCAAGTCCCTTCAAGCCCATTGACATGGACAACCCAGCCCCCGGTGCCGCCGCGACGCCCCTCCTGAACCCCTTCTGCACCGCCACCGCTCCCTTGTACTCTGGGCCGCCCCCCCCCGACCGGCCCTTCAACTGCCAACCGACCCCCGTCCCCGTCCGCACCAAGTTCTCCACCCAGACCTCCTCCTGGTCCAACTCCTCCTCCTCCTCTTCATGGGCCGCTGCCGCTACTGCCCCCGCTCACTGCCGCCCCGCTCCCCCCGGCGCTGCCACTCAGGTGAGCCCCGCAGCGCCGCCCGCCTCCACGACCCCGTGCCGGCCCCGGGCGCTGTCTGATCCCTTTGGGACTACGACGCCTCTCACAGGGACCGCCGCCGCCGCCGCCTCCTCCTCCCCCTATTCCTTTGCCAGGCCGACCGCCGCCTCGCCCTCCTCGCCGTCCCCCTGCGCCTTCCCCCCTCCCCCACTCCGGTCGCTGAGCTCCTTCAGCTCCTTCGTGGAGCCGGGCCCTCGCCAGGCCTCAGCCTCGAGCCCGAGCCACAGCCGCGCGTGCGACGTCCCCGGTGCCTCTGCTCCCGATGCCGCGGGCATGCGTCGCACGGGGGCCGCCGCTGGCCCCGAGTTGGCACCCCCGGCGGCGGACGTTCTGGTGCGCCGGCGGCCACCCGGCGGGACGGGGCCCGCGTGGCGGGCGGCCGAACGGGTCCGATCCGAGAGCGTGGCGCGCAGCCGTGCGCAGCCGCTGCATCCCGCGCCTTCCACCGGCGGCCCGGCCCCGGCCCCCGAGAGGCCCGTGGAGGCCACGGCAACGGCTGCGGACCTCCACAGCGGCGCTTGTGCCTGGGGCCAAGGCTCGTGGCGGCTGCGGGGAAGCCCCGGAGGCAAACGCAGCAACTGGACCGAGTTCCGCGACCCGGCCAACGCCCGCCCGACGGCGCACAAGCGACCCACGGAGGCCGCGGGCGCCCCGTGGCACCCGTGCGCCCCGGAGTCGCCCACGGAGCCTTGGTCGGGGGAGCGGACCCACAAGCGGCAGAAGCCCAACCCCAAGGGCGCGGAGAGCCTGTGGCTGTCCGCCGTGAACAAGGTCGCGTCCCTGTTCTCCTACGTCCTCCCGACCTGGTCCAGCAAGGAGCCCCTCCACACCGACCCTGAGGACGACGCGCCGCCGCAGCCGAGCGGCCCCCCGGAACCGCAGGCGGAGGTTGGGGCCGCGGCGTCGGGCCGGAGGGCCTCGGATGCGGCGGGCGGGCCCGGGCCCGCAGCCCCGGGGCCGTGCACGACGCCGGGGCACTGGCAGTCGGACACGGAGTGGCGGATGCCGCACTTGACGGACGCCATGCGAGTGCCATCGGCGTGCGCCACCCCCTCCCCCGGCCTCACCCCGTCCCCCTCACCGGGCAGCACCCCCAGAGGGGGCGCGGGCCTGTCTCCGGCGAGGGACGGGCTTTGGGCCGCGCCGTCCCCGCAGATGCCGGCAGGCGATCAGAGCGCGGATCACGCCGCGGAGTCGGGGGCGCACGCGGTGCCCGAAAGCGCTCCGTTCCGGTTCGACGGTCCGCTCAAGGCGCCGTTCGAGTGGGACGCGGGGTTCTGTGCGGATGTGTTCGCGGGATTCCGTGCCACGTCCGGCGCGGGCGTCGGGGCCGGGGTCTTGCGCCGCCCCAGGGCCCATGGGACCTCAGCAGCGCACGCGCATGGGCGTGTCCCCCCCAAGCCACGTCCTGAGCAGGCGGTGGAAGCGGAGCGGACGACGGGACAGGGCAGGGGGACCACTGGACAACAGGAGCACGGGCCGGGGGGGCACGTGTCGGCTTTGGCCGTGAGGCAGGCGCTGGCGACGGTTGCAGCCGCTGCCGTTTGTGTGGGTGCTGCTGCCGTGGTCAGCTCGTCGCCTGCGATGCCGGCCAGGGCCCCGGGACCGCAACCCTCCGGCCGCGGGGCAGCCGTCCCGCCTGCCGCGCGGTGCGCGGACGTTGAGGGCGCAGAGACACGCATTTCTGACGGAGCCCGATCACGCTCTCCCTCTCCTGCGGTCCCGCCGCCTTTCCGCAGTGCGACGTGCCAGACCGCACCTTCTCCGCGAGGCGCAGCCCCCTCAGGGGCACCAGCAGCAGCACAGTCACTGCCAGAGGCACATCTGCCCGTGCACCCACACTCGCACTCTCCGGGAGAGGCACAGTCAGAGGGACAACCACCGCCATCAAGGCCACCGCCACCACCGCCGCCACCGCCACATTCACAGACTCAGGCAACGACACAACAACAGCCACAGCCACAGCCACAGCCACAGCCACAGCCACAGCCACAGCCACAGCCACAGCAACAGCCACAGCCACAGCCACAGCCACAGCAACAGCCACAGCCACAGCCACAGCCACAATCACAGCCACAGCCACAGCCACAATCACAGCCACAGCCACAGCCACAGCCACAGCCACAGCCACAGCCACAGCCACAGCCACAGCCACAGCCACAGCCACCAGCAAAGACTCAGTCACAAGAGCAACCACAGTCGCAACCACAAGAGCATTTACAATCACAGCCGCAGCCACAACCTCAACCACAACCTCAGGCACACCAACAACCCCAGCCGCACCACCTTCAGCCGCAATCACATCCACATCCACAGCCACCGCCCGAGCCGCGCCCACAGATACCGTCGCAACCGACATTATGGCCACAGTCGCAGCACCGTTTGCAGCCAGATCAGCCCCCACACCCACGCCCACCGTCAGAGCACCAGCCGCCCCAATCCTCAGAGCCCTCGTCGGAAGCCCCGGCCCAGGCGCCATCCGCAGCCCCCGAGCAAGACTCCCCCACGATTCCCGCTGCACCCCCCCTCCCCCAGATATTGCCAGAAGAGCACCGGGCGCAGGAGCTGAGGGCTGAAGGGAACACGAAGTACAAAGAAGGACAGTACTCGGAGGCGGTGGGGTGCTACAGCCGCGCCATTGCCCTGTGGGACAGGTGCCCGACACTGTTCACCAACCGCGCCCAGGCCTACCAGAAGCTGCAGCGCTACGACGACGCACTGCAGGACTGCACGCGGGCAGTGCGGCTGAACGCCGCGCACGCCAAGGGCTACTTCGCCGCCAGCAACGCCCTGATGATGCTCGCGCAAGTGGACCGGAGCGTCGCGGTGCTGGACGAGGGGCTCCGGAACACCGGGAACAGCCACCTCCTCCGAGAGGCCCGGCAAAAGGTGCTGGACGCCCAGTCCACTGTGCAGCGCCTCCAGCGGGCCATCGGCCAGGGGCTGTACGTGCAGGCCGACCAGCTGCTGGAGCAGTACACGCGGGCGTACCCGGAGTGGGCGGGGGCCCGGGTGGTGCGCGGCCTGCGGACCCGCATCTGCAAGGAGCTCGGCAACGCGCACTGGAACGCCCGGCGGTGGGCGGAGGCCCGCGACAACTACAGCGAGGCCATCGCCCACGCGGACGGGGAGGAGGCCGCCACGCTGGCGATCCTCTACGCCAACCGCGCGGCCGCCCTGGCGGAGCTGGGCCAAGCGAAGGAGGCCCTCGCGGACTGCTTCCTGGCGGTCCAGACCGACCGCGGGTACGCGAAGGCGTTCCTGCGGCGGTCCAAGCTCTGCCTCGGGCTGCAGCTGGTGGAGGCCGCCCTCAGCGACCTGCTCCGGGCAAGAGCGCTGCACGCCCCCAATTTGGACGATGAGGAGATCCGAGGCGTCCAAGGCCAAGTGCAGGCGTACCGGACCCAAGGCTGCAATCACTACCAGTTGCTGCAGGTGCCGGAGAGGGCGGGGCTGGTCGAGATCCGCCAGGCCTACCGCAAGGCCGCGCTGCAGTGGCACCCCGACAAGTGCAAGGCCCCGGCGGCGATGGATGAGCGCACAGCCAAAGAGTACCGGGACGTGACGGAGCAGGTGTTCAAGTCCCTGACCACCGCCCACGACGTCCTCTCCGATCGGGTGCAGAGGGCCCAGTTCGACCAGCGCCTGGCGGCGTTCCGGCGGGAGGCCGTCAATCGCCCGCAGGGGTTCGTGCGGCCGCACTTCCCGTTCCCGCACGCAGGGCCGCAGATGCCATGCTTCCCGCGCTCGGGGTCGTTCTCGGAGGGGCGTCGGTTCGGATCCCACTTCTATTGAGTGATGGTGGAGGGTGTGGCGTGGGGTTGGTGGCTGTGCCCTCGGAGGGGGGGCGCCGCCACGTCTGTCCTGCCGGAATGCGGACTGAGATGGTTGGATTTTGGGCCGCTGAGCGCTAAGGGCCCGTGGGACATACTACGGTCACTCGGAGGCCGTTCACGGACCGCTGATCGCAGATGGACTCTGTAGACCAGGGGAGACGGGCTGTGATGTGGCTGCCATCGCACCTCTATCCTGCCCGGTCCCGCACGTAAGTGTGCCTCCGGGGAGGTACCCAATTTTTGAGCTGGATTTCCAGGGTTTTGTCCAGTCTCTCTGCGAGGCTGCAGAGCAGACTAAACGGACTAAACGGATTGCCCAACACTGCGACCCGACAGTCTTGCACCGGCGCTCATTGTTGCCGACAGGGCGACACGAGTGCAAGAGAGGGGGCCCGGTGTGCAGCAGTTGGCCCCCTTCTTCATTGGGGGCAGCCCTGGGCTCCAGGAAGGCGGTCGGCGGTGTGGGTGGCTGGCTATCCGCTCGGGGGTAACCGGCAGCGTTCAGGCGATTTCCGGCAGCGGTTAGCCGCTGACCGACGCCGGGCCCAAGGGCTGGTCCGGACAGCCCTCGTGCGCAGTGTCCACGCGACGTGTCCGCGATTTGTCCGCGTGACTGACCTCAAGCCCAGGTATCTGATTGTGGCTCGGCTTTGGGTACTGTCGATGCCTGCGGTTTTGGCTGGTGTAAATATGTGAGATAAGGAACCGCATTCGTGGTTTGCGTAGCATCGCCGGGCCCACGATGCACCCCTTGATTCCTGTGACCCTAACCCAGTATCCCTTCCACCAAGCATTCTGCACCGCACTCTCTGACGCGGTTCGAGATGTTGATAATTTCCATCGTTGCCATCTGGGCCCGGCCCGCACAGGAGAAGAGAAGGCAGAGGAGAAGGATGAGCGAGCTGAAGGCGCTGGCCAAATCAAACGCGGGGTCACATCTCGTGGTGCATTTGCGGAGCGGGCGTAGAAGGCCACGCAGCGCAAATGCTCCCACTGCAACTGCCAAGCACCCTGTGGGGCCGTTTCACCCGGTCCCAGGTCGAGGCGGAAAAGACTTTTCGGCCCAAGATCAAAACCAGAAAATTGGTGGTTTTGAGCGAAAGTGTATCGGGCTCAGTTTTTTGACCCATCCGCGTGCCCACCCGCAGACACTGAGCAGTCAAATTTTTGGATTGATTGTGGCCGGACCCCACGCCCGAGTCCTCATTGCTGGTGGTGACATTTCTGCTTATCTCTGGAACGTTGATCATGGCCCCACCCCCTCCTATCCTAATGCAGCCCAGACACCGCACCGGACACAGCACGGACACCCCCCCCCCACCCGCCCCGGCCCAGGTCCATGCTTTGTTGATGTACCCAACCCAAGCATTTGTGCTGCATTAGCAAGGCTCTGCCCAGTAAGCGTGGCACGTGGCCATGCAGCAGCAGCTGGAGCAGTTGGATGCACTGTGGCTGCCAAAAAAAAAAGTTCCTCCTTTCAAAGCTGAGGCTGCGGTTGTGGCTTAGGCACAGATATGAGGCGTGTCAGGGTCAGGGTCAGTCCTGGTGAGCCCCGCAAGCCCTTTGGAACACCTGTCTGCCTTGTTTCGTTGTGGTCAATGCACCCAGACACGCCACCATTCTGTGCTGCATGCTGTTATCCCCGCCAGAGCTGTATCCAATTCATGACCCCCAGTACTCAGTGCTGGACCGCTATATATTTGCCGCTCGGCTGACGTTCGGCATTCTGCCGCCACCGGTCAGACCGGCTGACACGGCATGACACGACTGCCACGACGAATACCTGTTGTGGGAGCATTGGAGATCCCTTTGGGAAGCTCTTTCTGGGCTGATGGGAAGGAGCTCTGACACGCAGTAAGATCTCACAGACACAGCCTCCCCAGAGGTGAGGTGCAAATTGACACTGTTGACTCTGCTTTCTCACTCATAGTTTTGTCTCTAACTGATGTAGTTCTTGCCGCAATCGATTGCAGCCGTAGTGCTTGAACAGCAAACATCTCATGCGGTTGGGGATCATGTCTGTTGCTGTTTGTCATTCGAGAGGTGGCACAAAGGTCACCAGAAGTCGCAAAAAAGATGACTGTACTGCTACGGAGAACTCCTCACATATTATTAGCACCACATCATTAATGCATCCTTTAGCAGCTGCCTCTCTCTCTCTCTCTCTCTCTCTCTCTCTTTCTTGAGGACTGCTGACCCCCCGCCCCCGTTTTCACTGCCACCAATGCCACAGGGCGGGGTCATGGGAGGCGGCCGCATCAGGGCAGGGCGACCCCGACAGACAGTCGTCTTGCAGGTATTGCAGGCTTGACTGCCGCTGATCATTGCATCCATGAAGGACCTATGCTGGAAGACGGAGCCCGTTCAGGCAAGTCCTCCCTCAGAAAGGGAAAGAGCACAGCAATGAGTGCACACTGCTGGACTATTTGGGGGGGGGGGGGGGGCACTGGCACGAATTGTTGTACGGAGTGAGACGAATAACCATCCCCCGTGGCGGGGCAACAGGCACATGCACGCGCGCACACATAGAGAGAGGGGGAGGGGGATGGTATATGTTAGTGAGTGCTCAGATGTGGTTCCAAATGCCTGGGCCGTCACGCACATGGACATGTTTCCATTCGGTCAGCCATGGAAGGTTGTTGTAACATCCTCCGTTGAATCGTCCCAAGAACTCCTCGAAGGATCGGCGCCTGGGAGTGCCAAGTGCCTGCTGATCAACTTGGCTCTGCGCAGACGTACTTGTAGCGTTGACATCGGTGGCCTGAGGGGTCTGAGGTCTGGTGAATGGGGTCTACACATGTGGGATCGTACGCAGGCCTCCCTAATGCAGGAACATACTGACAGTGTGGGGTTGCCCTCCTTTCCTGTCTGCACTGAATTCTCAGCCAGGGCTGCCCCAGGGTTTGAACACACCATGTGCCAGGTCAAGAAAAAATAGCTTGCAAAACGGTTTTTAACGGGTTCCTGAGGGAAGAGCGCACTGCTGCAGTGCACCACCGTTCCAGCAACGGTCACAGCCCTGGCAGTGCTGTGCAGACCTGTGTATATATCTGATTTGCGTCTGTACATAAGAAAAGGCTCCCAGCCTCCGGGCGGGGCAGCATCCACTGCCACAATCAAGTCCTCTGTCGCTCTTGCTTTGACCCCCGTCGTTTGACTGCTGCTTTTCAATTGCCTTCTTCTGCTTTGTTTTTGGGGGGGGGGGGGGTTGGGAGGGGTCCCTCACAGAATGCGTTCCGCGGTAGATTGGGAATGCCATGCACGCAGTGCACACGCAGTGTGCATGCAGTGCGAAGTTTTGAATGTGCGGGCAAATACTCAGACCCTACTTTTGGCCCCTTTGGACAAGTTTTTGGTTCCATACTGGGGTTTTTTTAGCTTCCTATGCATTTGGGATGTGGCACATTTGAATTGTCACCCTTTGTTGCCCATTTTCAACCCTTTTTACCCATTTTCCATCCCCCATATTGCACTCTCCCCACTATGGGGACCCCGAGAAGGCAGGGTTGATGTAGCCATACATATCCCGCAGACCTTGAGGAGTTCGTGGTACGGCCTTCACCCCCACCACATCAGTGACCTCGCTCGCCATCAACAAGTGTGTCGCGTCCACACTCAGACTCACCACCGCCCTCCCCTTCACCCTATTCACCCAAGAGACCACGGACATAGCATTCCCCGCGCTCCAAGTCAAGGGACACCTCATCGCCGCCTCCAACAGCGAAGCCACGGGCGCCGAAACACTCGAAGCAAGCGGACTTTACAAGGCTGAGTGGTTTGTTCATAGGGACAGTGGAGTACCAAGTTGAAGGGAGTTTCGTGGTTCTCATGTGGGCTTTGCTGCTTCGCTGTGCAACCAGTCAGGTGACAGATATTCTTGGGTGAGTATCCTGGCCACTGCGTGCGCAGTACGCACGCAGTGCCCACTCAGTACGCAGGCAGTGCACGTGCAGTGCGCACGCAGTGCAACAACTTGGCCATTGTGTCAGGTTTATCGCCGCCTCACCGTATGTACTGTCCGCACCCACACATGCGTTGTCGCGGGACAATTGTGGCGGCGGCAGGCTCTGACATCTCCGTCCTTATCCAAATCTAAACGACACGTGGTCGTCGTGTTCATCAACCTTTGGCGCCATTCATTGTGACAGTGCATTGTTTTTATGGCGGGACATTTCGCTTTCTGCGCCGTGTGGTGGCTTGGAATAGGGGATGCAAATGGCCAACCGCATTCTTTTTGCCATAAACTGTGCAGTGCCCAGGGCCAGCCAGTACTGTACCTGGTGACTTCTGTCCAGCTTGCGAGAGCCAAAGCAGAGAACCCACTCTTCTCACCATCTGAGGGCGGCACAGGTGCTGGGATCTGGGTCAGTCAAGAGCCCGTTGGGCGCCTGGCTTTGATCAGGCGGGTGGCCTGGTGCCATGCCAGACACGTTGACCCACGCCAGTCTCCTTCCCTGAGAAGGTTTTATCCACCCATCCAAGCAACAGTGTGCCCCCCCCCCCCCCTGTCAAGTCCTCCCCCTTGTCCTTTCGCCCCCCACCCCCGGGGGGGATCAGTCACTGGCTAGTTCCTGATTAAAACGTGTCAGTGTCATATTGCATAGAACTGCGCAACTGTGAGACCTCGTTGTCAGAGCTCATGTGCAGCTCCTTTGTTCTGACCCATTGCACTCCTCAGACCTCTGAAAATGTTCCCTCAAGGCGCTGTTGTGCGCTACGTCCGTTCCACAAAGGAGCCTGTGCTGGCTGTTGTGCAAGGCCCTTCTCCCCACGGCGGTTGTACAGAACCATCGTGTACAAACGTGGTGCCACTGAAGTTGGGGAACCTGGAGGTTAGGCCACACCTTTTGGGACATCGAGGAGGAAAAGTGGGTCCCCAAAAAGCTGGTGGCCCCAACAGCTCCTAAACCTGCACCCAGACGTGGAAAGCAGCCTGCAGCAAAGCCTGCTGCAGCAAGTTTGTCTATCCTGATGGGGAACATGTGCATGGCACCATCAGCATCTATGCATGTCAGCGTGAATCCCAGATCCTTGGGCGACCTACAACAAGCAACTGACCGGCCATGAATGGCCATGAATTCTACCCCCCCCCCCTTGCAAACCCCCCCCCCTTGCAATCCCCCCCCCCCCACCCGGGAGACCGTCACTTCCATGTTTTTCTAGTTAACATGTATTGTGCTGGTTTGTGTTGCCCATCTGCTTTACGCATGGGCTTGCATTGCTTTCCCCTTACTACAAATCAAGCACCTGTGTGTGTTCTGTGATATTCTCTCTCCAAAGGCGTTGTATGGGTGTGTTGTGTTGCTACTTCAGACCCAAGATGTTTTTTCCTGGTGACCATGTACGGTACCACTCACGCACACTTGGTGCACATGTGCTTGCATCGGTGGAGGGTACCACAGTTTGCCTTGAAATACCCTTGCAATCTCCCCCCCCCCCCCAGGAGACCGTCACTTGGCGACCGTCTCCCCGCCCCCCACCCGGGAGACCGTCGCGCGCTAACCCGGGAGTTTGCAAGGGGGGGGCAGGGTACATGGTATGCGCTGGTACCCCGGCGGGTAAGTGGTTGGTCGGGAGTTGGCGACAATCCCCCCCTCCCCCAGGGTGGGGGGGAACCATCGTCCCTGGGGGGGGGTGGACATGGGGGGGGGGGGGGGGCACACATGTCCCTGCCGAAGTCTCTGCTCAGCAAACTAAAGTTTGGCAGTAAAGCCACCCTCACTGTGTGTTGATGCCACTGACCGCATGCGTGAGGGCTATCACAGAACTGAGTGACTTTGACTTACTTTCCTGAGTTGATCTCGAGAGCCACAACACTTGGGGCTTCGCCAGGTGTGTGCAGGCTAGCGGGGAAAAAAAAAGCACTAAAGTTTCGTACTAAACTTCAGTCCTGCCTTTGACCGGGGGGAGGGGTGCAGACAGACAGGCCACAACGTGCTTTGTCACTGTGACTGTTCACAGTTGATGAACATTTCAGCACCGCTTTGACGGCGGACCACTTGGGTGAACACATTCGCCCGCCCGCTCTGTTGCACCAGTGAAAAGACCATGGGTCTGGTGCAGCCATCCTGATGGCTACGTCATGTCCTTCTGAATCTGCTTAAAAAATCCCCCTCCGCTCTTACATTTTGCTCTTGTGCCATCCGTTGTATTGGGGCACAGACAGACAGGCTGTTGGACAGTGCGGGCACCAGACCAGCAGCTAAGCAACACGGCCCGCACTGAATGGCGGAGGCACAGGCAAACGAGTAAACAAGTGTCCAGCATGCCAACACACAGGTCCCAAGCCTCTTCGGTCCGCACCACCCTCCAATACTCAAGGCCCAGAAGTCCATGCCCTCCCTGCCAGCCCCCCTGCCTGCGGGCCTGCACACAGGCAAGACAAGGTGCCACACGTGGCACGTGCTCTCTTACATGAGTGCCATGGGTGCACTTCCACAGAAATCACACAACCCACTCCATGCCTGAGGTCCTGACTCAGCAGAGGAGGTTGAGCAAACCGCAGTGAAGTTGTTCTTTCATGAATTACTCAATGTGGCTGCCAAGCCAGCGCTGCACACGAATCCCCCTCTCTGTTGGTACAGATCACACCCAGCCACATACATGATCAGGGCAGAAGAGGAGGTGGCCCTCAGCATTGGGTTCTGCCTCCCAACGAAGCACACGCACAAAGCAGGGCCCACACAGGTCTCCGCACGCCCCACCAACACCTCCAGCCCCCAAGGGATGGCAAGTAACCCAGGACACCACTGCTGTCCTTGCCGCCAGCCCCAGAATATTCTGAAGGGACATTTGTCTGGCTTAACCATGGAACTCCTGTGTGCTGTGGGATGAAAACACCAGTTGGCTGTGTTAATAGGCAATCTCTTTGTTGCCTCGAGTGTTCCGGGCACACAATACCAAGAATGTTGGAGGTACAGTGCTGCTGTCTCCAAAAACGTTATTGCAACTGCAGTGCTGCTCGTGCACGTGTGTTGAAGGGTCATGTGCCCACAACAGCTGTGTCAAAGCATAAGGCGTCGCTTCTGTAGCTTTCGGTGCTCTGTGCCATTGTAGGCAACGAGGCAACAGCGAGGTACGGCGATGTCTGTAATCTGGTGGTGGTTTGGTGTTGGACTGTAAGATAGATTGAACACCAGCCCTGAACACCAGGGCAACAAATTGATGCCAGGAGTGGTTGTTGTAAACAGAACAACAACAAAATGCACAATACATACGCCCCCTGGAATCTCAGCACTAGCCACAACCAAATTCTACGCGTACATTGAATTCTTAGCTCCACCACCCATGCCACCCCTGTCCACTGGGCACATCTCGCCTGACCTTTTGATCTGTCGGGGCGCCTTCCGCCTCATACTGGACTGACCATAGTTGTGATTGTGCTCCGGCACCTTGGTGTACCCTTAGGGATACCATATGATTCTGGTCTTGTACCAGAACGTAACAGGTTCCAAGGCTCGAGGACTCACCTTCATAGCCTACAGGCTTTGTAAACTGCAAGCAAAAAAACCAACCCTTCTTTTGTGCGGAGTTGCATATTGCGCCTTTTTGCAAACATTCCACACCTGCTGCACCTGCTACACCTCCGGTCTGTGCAGCAGCCGAGTTGAACTGTGAAAAATTGGTACCCAAGTGGTCTGCAGCCGTGCCAGGTGCTGTTACGTTATCCAGGGGCTCCGGGCATGCCAGGATAGAGCATCGGGTGCTGTGCATGCGATTTTAGTTGACCTCACAGTTTTTGCTGTGATTGAATTGTTTATGGATCATTTTCCCGAATTCTTGCTCTAACCTTAGGACGATTCTTTTTGCCAAAATGCATTGCAAATCTGTCAGCCCTGTATGACAAAGTTCTTGGTAGTATGTAGAGTGCTGTGTGTTGCAAACTCATGAAAAGGCCTGTAATGATATTCATATGGATACTATTGGGCACAAGTGAAGCTTTTTTTTTGTATTTCTCTGGCCATAGAAGTTGCGCATGCTCTTTGGATGGGCACGAGAATGCTGAACGGCGTTGTGATGTTTAGCTACACCGTTGGACCTGTACATATTGGGTTTTGAGTGGTTGAGGTTTTGAGGTCGGTTCTTGGAACACCACCCAAATTATGGGCACTGTGCAGTCATTCACACCCAGGATGAGGGGGAGGGGTCATTTCATGCATTGTGTGTGTGTGTTGAAAAAGCATGGATGTGCTTAGTTGTTTGGTGTTTGTCTGTTCCAGTGCTTTGAGTTCAAGCAGCCAGCACAGAACATTATACTCCGATGGCTACTCAGGCGGCGTGGCACTTAGTGTCAGGACAATTTGGAGCTTGTGTTACTGGCATTAGGCAATTTGGGGGTGCATATGTTTTCATACTCAGTTGTACACTAAATCCTACACTTTTGTATTGTGCTTGTCTCGTGTGCGTTATGTGTACCTTGATATTCTCGTGTGGTTGTGGTTATAAAACCATCCCAAAATGGGTTTATCCTACCTGGAGGTGGTTTTATCACCCGTTTTAGGGGTGCGGGGGGTATCACCCCATGGGGGGGGGGAGTGTTATGACCCCTGGGGGTTTTTTTAGCACCATTTTTTTTTGGGGGGGGGCGGGGTGCGACCTCTAGAATTTGGTTGTGGCGAGTGCTGAGATTCTAGGTGCATGCCTTTTTGGGGCTTTTCAATGCGCGAGGCCCCGAGCATGAACACTGCTATGCATTCCTAAAAGGTTTCCACGTGACATCATGAATATTCATCTGTGCAGAAGGGAGTAGACTTCTGGGCTGCTTTGAATCAATTGCGTTCTACAAGTTGCCGGTGGAGAGGTGGGAAGAAAAGTGAAGTTTATGTATTTTGGCTATACTACGCAACAAGCCCCCACATGATAATTCTTTCTCGATGATTTAACTGTTCATAAATCCATTCCTCAGCTTGTGCAAAAGGTATGTTTTCATGCAATTGAACTGCGGAGCGTCGCGCAATGGACCTGCCTGTAAAAGAAATGTTTACGACCTATTTCCAAACCAAGGGATGGTATCTCAGCGACAGACTTTTTCTTGGGTATAGCATCCACGCAAGGGAATCCTGGGATTTTAGAGAAAAGCCGATTTCGTACATTTCTGAATTTTGTCATTGGTTCCCTCCCCAAAAAAACACTATTTTTTTGATGCTTTTTGATGCCTGCTGGCCTGGCAAAAAAATCTGCAAAGTGGTGAAAAAGATGTTCCTTTGCCCGCATTTAGGATCACCCTGCATGAAGGTTCGCGAAAACGGCATTTTTCAGGTGGTTCTGCGGGTGCACACATTTGGGTAGTTCGCGGCGTTTTATACTTTGCAGTTTGAGCTATGTAAGAGCAATGCTATGTATAGCATGCCGCTTGCCCTCAAGCTTTGACACATGGTGTCAATGACCGCCTTTTTATGCGTATGGCACTGTGCGCATAAGGAAGATGATGCATTATGACATTTGAAACCGATCTTGTTTGTCGGGATGATGAAAGGACCCCATCCCCTACTTTTATTAGGCTTACTACAAAACCTGATGGGATATTCTGAATTGCTGTGGGCCCTGCTGTGGTTCAGAGCCCAAACATTTTTATCTGTTTTTTTTATTAATGTACCTACGTCGTAGTGTTATGCACAGAGATCTTCGCTTCAAACTCCAGCAAGCTTAGCAAGGTAGGATGAGCCCCAGTGACATGGCAATGACCTCATGCTTGGGGGTGCTAATGCGCTTGCGCAAGGGCCGGCTGCTACCAAGTGTCTGTTGACACCGGGGGGAATGCGATCTGTCAAGAGCTGTGCATGAATTAACATATTTTTCTTTGGATACTAGAATTTGGAGTTTTTCAACACACAAGAATGGGTAACTTTTTTACGCAACCAAAAAACAAAGAGGTCGGGCATTTTGTAGATCGAATATGAAAAGCCATTCCCGGTTAAATGTCGAAGGACGTCTTTCTTGATCGACCTTGATCAAAAGATTTGCTTGGACGTGTGCAGAATATCGATGACGAAATTGAGCCCAAATTTTCTCCCAAATTCTTAATACTAGATTCCTTTACTTTGGGTGATCATCTCAGAATTTGAACTGAAATGAATTTTCATTGAAAAATCAATTGACTTTTTTTTCTGGTCCGCCACGATGTCGCGCATCCTGGTTTACGGGTTCAGTACAGTAAAATATGGATCTCTAGCGTGCGCTAGAAAGCATCTGGAGATTTCTTGATCGACGCCGATCAAAATCTTTGATTTGAACATCATTTTTTAGGTAAATGTGACACTTTACATTGTCCGGTACCATTTTTTCGGCCAATGGTGCCCCTCACCTGAGATTTGGTGACAGATTGACTGAAGTGTTGAATTGTTTGAAGAAAGATGAAAGGAAAAGTACAGTAATCGTTTTCATGCTCTTGGATTCTGCATCCTTCACGGACTTGATACACGTTAAACTTGTTTCGTATTGCTTTCCGTTCCATTTGAAGTGCACACACGTGTTCGCGTTTGCCTCCGTGGTTCTCGCGCATGGAGAGGGCATGTGCTTGGTATCAACCGTGTCCTCACTTGTGCAACGTTTAGCAGCGGTTGTTAATCTTGACCCGGGCCATACTGTGTGCAAGGCGTAAAACGGCAGTCCGAGCGGAGCCACCACGTTGGTGTGTTACCATGTGTTTTGCCCTCGTCTGTTGCTTGATGCAACACCGGTCACACGGAGTACCTTGAATGAATTGCATACATTATACAACCCATCGCATGCAAGGGGGACACACTCTGCGCACGCCTGACTGTGGTAATGGACACGCAGCAACTCAGTGGTATTGCATCCGTGAAAAAATGGTGGCCTCGATCAAACACTACTCCAATAATGTGCCACCTGTTACACACATTTGGCAAAACGACCGTCCATGAACCCTCTTTCTAGGTCAGCGTTGGGAAACCGCAGGCGTATATGCGCGAGGAAAAGAACTCTGTGAGGAGTACTTGGATGTTTGGCCTCCGGTCGTGTCTACCGTGCTCAAACTTGGACACGTGCCATGCCACCATGGTGCCAAGTGCCAACAAGCTCTCGTGGCTATCTTCACCCGAGAATCACGTAGAATGCTACCGGATCCACCCAGAGCGGCATCAACTCAAAGTAGCCTCACTGCAGATCGTGCTCGTAGGGCCGAAGAGCCAGGATTACGGCGTCAAACCGGAACTGGCACACCGAATCGCCGCTGAACTGGGAGCTCCCGATCTGGCCTGGGATGTGTTCTCTTTGAGAACCTCCGCAAATTTGCGGGTGTGTGAGACGTATTGGAGCCCCAAGGCTTCTACGTGGAACAAGCATTAGGTTCAACATCAAGGTCTGATGTGCATCCACCGTCCCAAAGTGGACATACCACGGACGGTTGCGAAGATCCGCAGGGACCGTTCCAAGGCAGTGCTGGTTGTCCCCATGTGGTATACCGAAGAGGAGAGTACTTGAGATTGTGTGATCTTGCTGATCAACATGACCTTGAACAAGGTCGTCCTACCGCCTGGGGAGAGCGTCTATCATGACACTAAGGGAGAACCCATGCTACCCTACAGATCGCCGACGGAATTCCACTATTTGGATAGGTGCCTGGAACAGGCCGATGCCACGGACTTTGTGTGTGTCAGCCACGTGATAGCACAGCCATGGCAGCAATGCTTCGTGCTTTCCGCCGACATCGGCAAATCAGAGGATCTTCTCTCTGATGAGGAGTTGCATCTGGTTCAGGGGTATGTGGATCGACTCTTTCATGACTAGGCAACCCAGCGAGAGGGAGGAGGCAAGGACAAAGCCTGGTGGGAAGCGAAGGCCAGCATTTCTGGTTCCTATGATAGGAGTAACTTTGTAAGGAGGGTATTGGACCACATGTCCAGCAAGGATGCGCCAGGTGGCGGAAAACCACGCACCTATGGCGACTTATTCCGAGGCAAGGCCCGGGACAGGCCTATCGCTCACAGAGGAAGACCCCCAGAGCTGCGGTACCGTCGGAGTGATACCTCACTAGTAAGCTAAGTGTTTGAAGTGCCCAGGAAAGCAAACGTGGATTCTGACGAATGTCCCAAGATTTAGGCATTGAGGGCCAGGCTCGAGTAGAAGTACATAAGTACCTTCTTTAGTGGAAAGCCCGAGTTCCCCCCGGCAGTCAGTTGTTGACTGTATGGTTAGGCCAAAGTAGGACTGAAGCCAGAGCCCCGAGTGTACCGTCGCGGGGAGTTCACCCTGCAAGGCGAGAGGAAAGCGGACATGGACAAGATCCTACCGGAGTTCATCAACCGGGGCTGGTTAGAGCCTTGTCACTCCGAATGTGCCTCCCCCTGCTTTGTTGTCCCCAAGAAGGTGGCCGGGGAAGGGCGGCTCGTGGTTGATTGCCGCGGGCTGAATGCCCAAACGCAGCATGACAGCTATGCGCTGCCCCTCATTGAGGACATGCTACAAAATCAGTTCTAGCGGAGGATCCCAACGGTGATTGACCTGAAGCGTGGTTGCTACCAGATGCCTCTCGCCGATGAGTCCCGAGCCTGCACGGCCATGACAACCCCGCTTGGACTCCTCCAATGGAAGGTGATGCCCATGGGCGTTACCAACGGCAATGCGGCGTTTCAGCAAATTTTGAAGACCCTGCTTGACCGGGCGCGAGACTGTGCGGACCCCTTCGTTGATGATGTGATCATTGTGTCAAGGGAGGAAGGAGCACAGTCAAGGTTGGACAAGCATGACCAAACAAAACACGGTAAGAACGAAAAGCAGCGTTACAGCCCGTCAACCGGCCAGCAAACATTCACTGATTTTGAGTTTGCGGTTAGCGATGACAACAGTGATGCATCCAAAGGCAGCAAAGATAAGAATTAGAAAGCGCGCCAGCCGGTGGGTTACAACAAAGGGAAGCACGAACACAATGACAACAGAACTGGTGTGACCAACATGTGACATGCTGATTTTCCTAAACAATGCTTTGGAAGAAATGTCAAAGCAAACATCCTCCACAGCCTCCAGTGCAGCTACGGGTGCAATGAAGAAAGAGCTCCACCGTGCCCACGCCTTCGTAGGTGCCCGAACAACGCTACTCATGCGGGTGTGCACCATCCTTTCCCGTTCCCCTGAAGGTGCTGTGGCACAACAAGATGTGTATAAGCGTGCCTACATGCCCAGAGGTCGGGTGGCAGAAGAGTAGAAGTGCGCCACATGGCACGAAATGCCCGACAAACTCTGGCAAGATTGGCTGGACACCCTACCTATGGAGTTGCAGGACATCAAATAATTTATTGGGTGCCCGCCTGATGGGGTAGGCGCCCGGTTGTTGCTCATGAATTTATTACTCATGCTGCGTCACTAGCAAAGGCAGTGGCTCAAGTGGGCTTTGGCGGTCGAAGGGGTGCACTCGACACTACACAAGCTATGTGTTGCACTGCACAGGCCCCAAATTGCAATGCACAGATTGCATTTTGCACTGCACACATTGCATTTTGCATTGCACTGTGCATTCGTTTATTGCGTGTTGCACGTGCACCGTGTGCTGCCCCCCATGCCCAACCCAATCTCAATGGTACAAAAGACATATGGTTTTTGCACGACACACAGCTTCGCGGGCGCGTATGGGAAGGGCAAGGCGAAAAAGACATCCTTCATGTTGCATGGACCAGCAAAGGGGCAAAGGTAGACGGGACGAAAGAGACGCAAGCAGAGATGAATGCACGCTCCTCCTACGTGGAGCAGTTGTACCAGCGCACCAAAGCTGTTTTGAAGAACGAGTTTGCACTCAGCACCAGCCCGCTGAGGCACCATTTTGTTTCATGCTTGGTGCCCTCTTCTGCCATCAAAAGTAAAAAAAAAAGATGGCGTACCTGTAGTGCATAAACATTTGTCTAGCTACCCTCAAGCAACATGCGCACACGAGAAACCGTAACAAGGTTACTTTTATTGTGAATTGCAATGCTAATGGCTCGTTTACAAACTACCAAAAAGCAAAAAAAAAAAAAAACAAAAAAAAAAGAGAAAAAAACCCCCAAGAGCCCCAGAATATTGCATGACTCAAAAAAGAGATGGTGAAGTGTGACCCTAATTGACCTAACTGACTCCAATTAAAAGCAACATACAAAGAGTTGTTTATGCGGACTTCCAAATCCACTCCATGGCACTCATGTTTGCACATATGGTTTACACCTTGTGGGGTCTGGGGGTGCTGTCTGTGACCTTTGCAAATTCAGACGATTATCGCAACATGGCATTAAATCTACGTATTTGAGGCAACGTTTCCATAAATCATCATTTCCAGAGAAGTTCGAGCATTAATTAAAGCGAGCCATGAGGTCCAATAAAACAATTGATGTTGTGTCCACCGAGTTCATGGTGCAGATCTTGTGGTGAATGCAGACGGTTTTAATTGGGTTTCACCAATCGTAAAATTCAGGTCACGTTCCTAGATCAAAAGAGCAAACCTGCGAGTCTGCGGAGGTGATTCAACACGATTGCAGGACAGATTATTGGGTTGATACAACTGATGGGATATATCTCGAAGGTTCAAATCTTTCACCGTTCAATCACCCATCACTAAATCATTCAGCTTTGGTGCAAACGATCATGATGTCTTGTTTTTTGGGCAATCAATGATCTAACACATCTGACATGATAAACATGGGTTGCTTGATGGAGTCATCAAAATTGCCAAAAGCGAACCTGATCTCTCCATTGCCTTTGCCCATGAGTCCTTGAACTGAGAACATCAACCAGACCACTTTTTACTAATTAAAAATCTCTAGCAAATCTCTCAAAACTGCCTACAATCACTGTAAAGAAATTGGAACCTTGCCGTGCAAAGCGCGTTCCCCATAGATAGTGTGCTGCTCTTCGCGTTCAGGTTTTCATTTTGTGTTGGTGCACATATTTCACATGCACACCAATACCAGATTTTTGCTTCTGCATTTTCCTTTTGTGTGGTGCAAAAATACCTACTTTGTGACCCGCCAGTGGACAGGGAAGGCCACATTATGGCGGATCCACAACAGAGGTTTAATCCCTGTCTTGCATGCACCAGACAAGCACATTGAAACCCCGAGGCACGTGCCCACCTTAAGAGCGCTAAACATGACACGCAGAGCAGAGACAAAATGAAAACAACAATATTGTGCAAAACCCACATAAATATGTACAAAAACCAGAATGCCTGGGGCCCCCAAATGGGAAGTTACCTCAGCAATCGTGGCACTGCAAACACTCCACTTCAGTGCTTTGCAGCCCTTCTACTTCAGCACTGCTTGTCTCTTGGCTTGGGTGGGGGCTGAGAGAGAGAGAGAGAGGGAGAGAGAGAGAGAGACAGAGAGAGAGAGGGAGAGAGAGACAGAGAGAGAGAGACAGAGAGAGAGAGAGAGAGAGGGAGAGAGAGAGAGAGAGAGAGAGATGCAAAGACACACCGACCGAAGAAAAATATTCATGCAGGTACACTGCATTCGACAAATCAAGGACAGCGGCCCGGAAGAGAAGACACACATACTGGCACGTCGGCCAAGAAGAGAAGACACACACACACTGGCACGTCGGCCCAGAAGAGAAGACAAACACACACTGGCACGTCGGCCCAGAAGAGAAGACACACACACACTGGCACGTCAGCCCAGAAGAGAAGACACACACACACTGGCACGTCAGCCCAGAAGAGAAGACACACACACACTGGCACGTTGGCGCAGAAGAGAAGACACACACAAACTGGCACGTCGGCCCAGAAGAGAAGACACACACACACTGGCACGTCGGCCCAGAAGAGAAGACACACACACACACACTGGCACGTCGGCCCAGAAGAGAAGACTCACACACACTGGCACGTCGGCCCAGAAGAGAAGACACACACACACTGGTACGTCGGCCCAGAAGAGAAGACACACACACACTGGCACGTCGGTGCAGAAGAGAAGACACACGCACACTGGCACGTCGGCCCAGAAGAGAAGACACACACATACTGACACGTCGGCCCAGAAGAGAAGACACACACACACTGGCACATCGGCCGAGAAGAGAAGACACACACACACTGGCATGTCGGCCCAGAAGAGAAGACACACACACACTGGCACGTTGGCCGAAAAGAGAAGGCACACACACTGGCACATCGGCCGAGAAGAGAAGACACACTCACACTGGCACGTTGGTCCAGAAGAGAAGACACACACACACTGGCAAGTCGGCCCAGAAGAGAAGACACACACACACTGGCACGTCGGCCCAGAAGAGAAGACACACGCACACTGGCACGTCGGCACAGAAGAGAAGACACACACACACTGGCACGTTGGCGCAGAAGTGAAAACACACACACACTGGCACGTCGGCCCAGAAGAGAAGACACACACACACTGGCACGTCGGCCCAGAAGAGAAGACACACACACACACACTGGCACGTCGGCCCAGAAGAGAAGACACACACACACTGGCACGTCGGCCCAGAAGAGAAGACACACACACACTGGCACGTCGGCCCAGAGGACAAGACACACACCCACTGGCACGTCGCTGCAGAAGAGAAGACACACACACACTGGCACGTCGGTCAAGAAGAGAAGACACCCACACACTGGCACGTCGGTCAAGAAGAGAAGATACACACACACTTGCACGTTGGCCCAGAAGAGAAGACACACAGACACTTGCACGTCGGTCCAGAAGAGAAGACACACACACACTGGCACGTCGGCCCAGAAGAGAACACACACAAACACTGGCACGTTGGTCAAGAAGAGAAGACACCCACACACTGGCCCGTCCGCCCAGAGGAGAAGACACACACACACTGGCACGTAGGCCCAGAAGCGAAGACACACGCACTGGCACGTGGGCCCAGAAGAGAAGACACACACACACTGGCACGCTGGCCCAGAATAGAAGACACACACACACACTGGCACGTCGGCCCAGAAGAGAAGACACACCCACACTGGCACGTCGGCCCAGAAGAGAAGACACACACACACTGGCACGTCAGCCCAGAAGAGAAGACACACTCACACTGGCACGTTGGTCCAGAAGAGAAGACACACACACACTGGCACATCGCCCCAGAAGAGAAGACACACACACACACTGGCACGTCGGCCCAAAAGAGAAGACACACACACACTGGCACGTCAGCCCAGAAGAGAAGACACACACACACTGGCACGTCGGTGCAAAAGAGAAGACACACACACACTGGCACGTCATCCCAGAAGAGAAGACACACACACACTGGGACGTCGGCCGAGAAGAAAAGACACACACACACTGGCACTTCGGCCCAGAAGGGAAGAGACACGCACTGGCACGTCAGCCCAGAAGGGAAGACACACACACACTGGCACGTCGGCCCGGAAGAGAAGACACACAAACACACTGGCACGTCGGCTCAGAATAGAAAACACACACACACACTGGCACGTTGGCCGAGAAGAGAAGACACACACACACTGGCGCGTCTGCCCAGAAGCGAAGACACACAAACACTGGCACGTCGGCCCAGAAGAGAAGACACACACACACTGGCACGTCGGTGCAGAAGAGAAGACACACAAACACTGGCACGTCGGTCCATAGGAGAAGACACACACACACTGGCACGGCGGCCCAGAAGAGAAGACACACACATACTGGCACGCACACCCAGAAGAGAAGACACCCACACACTGGCAAGTCGGCCCAGATGAGACGACACACACACACTGGCACGTCGGCCCAGAAATGAAGACACACGCACTGGCACGTCGGCCCAGAAGAGAAGACACACACACACTGGCACGCTCGCCCAGAAAAGAAGACACACACACACACTGGCACGTTGGCCCAGAAGAGAGGACACACACACACTGGCAAGTCGGCCCAGAAGAGAAGACACACACACACTGGCACGTCGGCCCAGAAGAGAAGACACATGCACACTGGCACGTCGGCCCAGAAGAGAAGACACACACACACTGGCACGTCGGCCCAGAAGAGAAGACACACACACACTGGCACGTCGCTCCAGAAGAGAAGACACACACACACTGGCACGTTGGCCCAGAACAGAAGACACACGCACACACTGGCACGTTGGCCTAGAAGAGAAGACACACACACACTAGCACGTCGGTGCAGAGGAGAGGACACACACACACTGGCACGTCGGCCTAGAAGAGAAGACACACACACACTGGCACATCGGTCTAGAAGAGAAGACACACACACACTGGCACGTCGGCCGAGAAGAGAAGACACACACACACTGGCACGTCGGCCTAGAAGAAAAGACACACAAACACTGGCACGTCGGCACAGAAGACAATACACAAACACACTGGCACGTCGGCCCAGAAGAGAAGACACACACACACACTGGCACATCGGCCGAGGAGGGAAGACACACACACACTGGCATGTCGGCCCAGAAGAGAAGACACACACACACTGCCACGTCGGCCCAGAAGCGAAGACACACGCACTGGCACGTCGGCCCAGAAGAGAAGACACACGCACACACTGGCACGTCCGCCCAGAAGAGAAGACACACAAACACACTGGCACGTCGGCTCAGAATACAAAACACATACACACACTGCCACGTCGGCCGAGAAGAGAAGACACACACACACTGGCACGTCGGCCCAGAAGAGAAGACACACACACACTGGCAAGTCCGCTCAGAAGAGAAGACACACACACACCGGCATTTTGGCCCAGAAGAGAAGACACACAGAGACTCGCATGTCGGCCCACAAGAGAAGACACACAAACACACTGGCACGTCGGCTCAGAATACAAAACACACACACACACTGGCACGTCGGCCGGGAAGAGAAGACACACAAACACTAGCACGTCGGCCCACAAGTGAAAAAGCACACACACTGGCACGTCGGCGGAGAAGAGAAGACGCACACACACTGGCACGTCGGCCCAGAAGAGAAGACACACAAACACTGGCACGTCAGCCCAGAAGAAAGGACACACACACACTGGCACGTTGGCGCAGAACAGAAGACACACACACACACTGGCACGTTGGCCCAGAAGAGAAGACACACACACACTGGCACGTCGGTGCAGAAGAGAAGACACACACACACTGGCACGTCGGCCTAGAAGAGAAGACACACACACACTGGCACATCGGCCCAGAAGAGAAGACACACACACACTGGCACGTCAGCCCAGAAGAGAAGACACACACACACTGGCACGTCGGCCCAGAAGAGAAGACACACACACACTGGCACGTCGGCGCAGAAGAGAAGACACACGCACACTGGCACGTCGGCACAGAAGAGAAGACACACACACACTGGCACGTTGGCGCAGAAGTGAAAACACACACACAATGGCACGTCGGCCCAGAAGAGAAGACACACACACACTGGCACGTCGGCCCAGAAGAGAAGACACACACACACACACTGGCACGTCGGCCCAGAAGAGAAGACACACACACACTGGCACGTCGGCCCAGAAGAGAAGACACACACACACTGGCACGTCGGCCCAGAGGAGAAGACACACACCCACTGGCACGTCGCTGCAGAAAAGAAGACACACACACACTGGCACGTCGGTCAAGAAGAGAAGACACACACACACTGGCACGTCGGTCAAGAAGAGAAGACACACACACACTGGCACGTTGGCCCAGAAGAGAAGACACACACACACTTGCACGTCGGTCCAGAAGAGAAGACACACACACACTGGCACGTCGGCCCAGAAGAGAAGACACACAAACACTGGCACGTCGGTCAAGAAGAGAAGACACCCACACACTGGCCCGTCCGCCCAGAGGAGAAGACACACACACACTGGCACGTAGGCCCAGAAGCGAAGACACACGCACTGGCACGTGGGCCCAGAAGAGAAGACACACACACACTGGCACGCTGGCCCAGAATAGAAGACACACACACACACTGGCACGTCGGCCCAGAAGAGAAGAGACACCCACACTGGCACGTCGGCCCAGAAGAGAAGACACACACACACTGGGACGTCGGCCGAGAAGAAAAGACACACACACACTGGCACGTCGGCCCAGAAGGGAAGAGACACGCACTGGCACGTCGGCCCAGAAGGGAAGACACACACACACTGGCACTAAAGAAGGTCCCTACCAGGACCGGCCCCCGCTGTGCCCCTTCCGCCTGTTACCCCTGCTGATTTACTCCGGATCAACGATTGCATTTCTCAAAATCCTCAAAGTCCAAGGTCCAAAATCCAAAAATATAGAAAATAAATCCTCCTTCAACCCTGAATAGCAACCAGATCCCACAAATACAGCAATAGCCCAATTCACAATCCAAATCAGGCTGCGGGCTTTCGTTCAGCACATCGATTGTCTCACGATGGCGGGCATGTACAAGAATTGCACCAAGGAAGAAAACCCTGAAATTGGCATATGAACACAAATAAAGCAAAGTTGGGGAAAGATGGAAACTTATACAATCACAACCATAGACCCCTCATTCCCTGGACTCAAGACCTTCCCTTGACTCACCAACATGATGCCCTGAACCCAGTCCAATAAGATGGTTAAATGCCACATGTCAAAAGTCATTACACAAACCCCAAAAATGTGATCACTCCCAAGCCTCTAAATCCTAGCCCAATAGGGGAGGTGGCGTGTCATGGCCTAGAGTGGCACTCAGGACCATGCCCTACCCTGACATAACCTTGGTTGGACTTGGAGTCGAATGGGCTTAGAGATATGCCCCATGAGTTTGAACTCATAACATGCGAAAAAACTGCCAATTCACACCATATTGGCCATATATCAAATATATGCTCAAAATTGAGGTTACCACTTATCCGAAGGCTCAGAGCATGCATGGAATCGAAGTCTAGTATTCATGGAGGATATAGACCAAAGGCCAATGCCCATGTACATCCCCATATTACCCTCGAAACCCCTTCGGATATGGGCGCCACGCACTGCCCAAGTCAGCCCATGATCTTGAGACCATTCTTGTAATCCTTCGTGCGCCAAGCCAAATGGAGTACGCGATCCGGCCTATGGTGGTGTTCAACTCCAAAGCATATGCCAACATATGAACAACATACCATGGTTCGACTCTCCATAGGCTTCTTGCTGTTTGCCGACCAGGTAAGTACACAAAACGCAAAAATGAGCAAAAATTGAGGTCAGAAACATGAAAATATGACCAAATACAAAGTTGTCATGATAGTATATCTCTATGCTCACCCATGATATCCGCTCATGGTTCAATACACAAATGATTGGAACCATTTGCGAACAATTCCCCCACTTGGATCCCCAATCGGGCGCATGGAGATACCTTCGCCACTCATATCTACATGCCCCATGAAAATGGGAGTGCACTCATGGATCTCTTTGCCAAACATACCATGAGCAATACATACGCGGTAGACTTGGTCTAGCGCTTTGAATTCCACAATTGAGACATGGGCAAAACCCTTGTCACGTATGGCTCCCCATCTCTTCGGCCACACGAAGGTATATAACATGGGCGTGGGCATATCAAGACATATACCATGCATATAAAACATACCCTCAAAAGTGGCTCCCACCATGATATGCCATGTCCCTCCATGGACATAACTTCACGTTAAAAATGCGTAGGAACCCAAGGAAAGTGTCTATGCAACCCCAACACTCATGCGGTACACTCGAAAGTCGCATTAAAATATTCGGTTGCACGGTCCAAGAGTTATATATCACTTTATACTCTCTTGACCATTATCCCTTGCTATACCGGGCATGTATACACACCAAAGGCGTTTGATGCTTCCTAAATTAAGTTGAGACTAAGGCGCTTGCAACCCAACCTTTCTTATTCTCTTTCCTCACACTCGCGCGTAGATATGGCCCTTCAAAGTGGTCCCACGATTCGCTTTTGTTTCCCTTATATCTCCAAGTCAAATGGGTGGCAAGTATAAAGGAAACCTGATTCGGGCATAGGGAAAAGAGTATGACCACTCGAAGAAGTCCAAATCAAGTGCGGCGATGTCGAAGTCAAAAATCTGATTTCGACATCGCGAAAAATTCAGATTAAAATTTCGAGTGCTTATTTAGAAAATTGCGGAAGCAACGAACCCTTTGCTGATGAAATCTGACCCTTCAACGGAGTATCCGCCAAAATATCTGGAAATAACAGTTAACCAATTGGTTAACGCAAAATCGCGAGCCAACTGACGGTCGCCGATACCTTGACCATCAGAACGAAAAGGTAAAAAATTACGGAAACATCATGACAATAAAACCCTGTTGATTCCTGATATTCTGATATATAAATCTCAGCTGGCGGCGCCTCGGTACTGAATATGGCCGCTCATAGCCGGAATGGCCAAACCTATCACACTATCACATCGGGTTAGTTCAGGTGGACGGGAGAGTATGATATCAGCCAATGGCGGCTTGCCGGCACATAGATACACACCCCAAGTGACCCAAGGATGGCCACGGGGGTCCGAACCGGCTTCATCCCCCTTCTCAGAGCGTTGTATCCGCTCGAAAACAATTGAAGAGAGGACGGGAGGACCCCAATGGGCTCCAACCCCCCCTTCATGTCTCAAGGACACATGGAGGCCCCACACACGTCGTAGGCGTCCCCCATGCCCCAAGGGAGGGGTGAGGACACTGATACTCAGCGCCCTACGCCATATCCGGTCTCCTCTTGATCTACAACATGGACCAAGGGGATTAAAGATAGAAAAACGTCGTCGGTCGACCTAAATAAGTATACCACAATGAAATATATATGTGGAGACCGAGTGAAGGGGGTAGATGCCAATCAAGGCCGAAAAATCCCCGGATGAACGCCCTCACTTGTCTCCCCAATCACAAAAACAAACAACATGCCAAGGGGGATCCATTACGGTGCCACAGCAGCTACCAAATGGACCAACACGTCCTTGACATCCAAAGAAATGTTCTTTTTCTTTAGGTAGTCCATCCAGACTGTGGTATACCTCGGCACAAAACTGCTCGGAGGTTCCCACGAATCTCTGGAGGCGGCGAATCCCTTCCATCGGACTTTATAAAGCCTCCCCCCAGGCGTCCCCGGGTCCGGCTTGTCCGCCAGGATCCTCTCCGCGGTGAAATCGTCGTCCTCACCCTCGTCGTCCGAGTCCACATCGCCGGCCGTGAACTCGAAGGTGACGGGATGTCCGCTGGGGTCTGGTGCTCGGGGACGAAGCTGGGTATGGTCGCGGTCCAGGATCTTGTTATCCCCCACACGAACCGCATACACATCCTGCCCGACAATCCGCACGATTACCCCCGGCACATACCAAGATGCCTGCCGATGCCTGGACAGGACATCCTTGTGGTGCCGCTCCACCCACACGGCGTCTTGGAGAGCATACTTCTGGACCTTTCCTTGCTTGAAGTACTTGGCCCTCTTGTCATGCTCGTCCTGAAGTGCCTTGCACACCTTGGCCGCCGTGTCGTCCGCCTCAGCCATCATGGCATTCGCATCCCGGGCCACTTTGCCATGGTTCAACCACGGGAGAGTGCGTGACACTCGATCCCGTAGGAACAGGATGCGATGGGGCGACAGTCCAGTGGGTCCCGGAAGGTCGTGATACGCTTGGAGCACTCTCCACAGCGAGTTATACCAGTTCCGGCCCGGTTCGTCAATGTGCAGCTGGCGGAACTTCTCGAACATCTGCCGCCCGGCCACCTCAGCCCGGCCATTCGACCGGCTGTGGTACGCCACGGTCTTGGCGTGCCGAATCCCCATGTGCTTGCACATCGTCTTGAACCACGTCCCCACGAATTGACTGCCCCGATCGCTGCAGATGACAGCTGGGACATCAAAAATCGTCAGCCAATGCCTGATCATGGCATTAGCGACGGTCTTGGCCTGCAGCCCCACTCCATGCTTGTCCTTCTTGTCTTTCTTCTTGGACTTCTTGCCAGGGACCGCCACGATATACCCACTGTGCCTATCCACCGCCAGGATGACACAGTTGTAGGTCTCTCCTTCCACGGTGACCTCAAGCACGGCGAATACATCCATGGCCACGGACCGCATAGGGGCCTCCGGTATAGCCGTGTACACCGGGTTGCCCGCTGTGGAGTGGTTGGGGCTCTTCGTGGCCCGACACACGGCACAGTCGCTGCAGTACCTATCCAGGATGGCGTAGTACCCCGGAGGGAACTTGAAACGCCACTCCAGGTCCTGCTGCATCTTGTCTCGGCCAGGGTGCATGTGCTGGGCGTTGTGCCAATGGTCAATGAGCTCCTCCACTCGGTTCTCGGGCACCAGCAGCTTGTCCTTGAGGAACAACTTGTCCCCATCCTCGGTCAAGCCCTGGGGCCATTCGTCGTCCGACGGGGCGCTCACGGCATTCCAGTACTTGCTCCAGTGCTCGGATGCCGCGTAGTCATCCGACCAGTCCTCTGTGAGCACCGACCTGACTAGCTCTACAGGGGCCACCATCCATTGCTCGAGGGTTTCCTCTCGAATAGCTTGGACGCGGGCACCCCGGAACTTGGCCAGGTCCGTACGATTTGCCATCACCACAAAGCACTTGACCCCCTCTTGCTCCATGACCTTCTCCATCTCGATGATGCGCTTGGCCTCCTCGGTCTCCTCGGCGTCGCCATGGCTGGATATGTCCATCCACGCCTTGCCCGCGGGGTAGGCCCAGCGACTGAGGCAATCTGCCACAGTGTTGTCCTTCCCCGGGACGTATACGACGCTGAGGTCGAATTTGGCGAACGTCTCGTGCCATTGGGCCCTCCTAGCCGCTGGTCCTGAGGGGGTGTCGACATGCTCCTTGTGCCAGCTCTGTAGGGACTGGTGGTCCGTGCAAACCACCACCGGCTGCAGTCCGATGTGGCCAGACCACTTCCTGAGCGCACATACAATGGCGTATGTCTCCTTCTCCCTCGCGGTCCATGTTCGGCGTTGGCCCTCGGCCAGGATCCTGCTCCAAAACGCCACGGGAACATGAGTCCCGTCGTCCCGGACTTGCTCGAGGACTGCCCCCACGGCATAGTCCGAGGCGTCTGTCCGTAGCACGAATCCCTTGTCCGGGTCCACCAGGAACAGCCCCAACTGCCCCAGGAGTCGCTCCTTCAGGCGGTTGAACGCATCTTCAGCCTCAGGGGTCCAGGCAAGCTTCTTCTTGCTCCCCTTCCGGCCATCGAACTTCCCCACCTGCAGCATCTTGTGCAGCGGCCCCGAGAGTTCTGCATACATCCGGACATAGCCCGAATAGTAATTGCAGAACCCCATGAAGGACCGGAGTTCGCTGATGGTCTGGGGCTTCTCCCAGTGGTGCAGGGACGCCAGCTTCCCAGGCATGGGACGGCGTTGCCCGTGGCCAACCACGTGACCCGCGAACTCCACTTCCTTCACGAAGAGTGAGGCTTTGGTGGGCTTGCACACCATGTTGTGCTTGTCCAACTCGCTGAGCACTCGGCGCAGATCCTTCTCATGCGCGTCGATGAGCTCGTCCTCAGTCATGTTCTCCGTGCCGGACCCGATGATGATGTCATCCACGAAGGGATCGGCACAGTCCCGGACAGGACCGAGTAGGTCCTCCATCATGCGCTGGAAAGCGGCGTTGCCATTCTTGGCACCCATGGGCACCACTTTCCACTGCATGGGCCCCAGCGGCGTCGACATCGCTGTGCAGGGCCTGGAGTCCGGGTGTAGCGGCATCTGGTGATAACCGTGTTTCAGGTCCAACACCGTGAAAATCCGCTTTCTCTGTTGTTTTTGGAGGATGGAGTCGATCAGGGGAAGCGAGTACGAGTCGTGCTCGGTCTGCTCGTTCAACCCTCAGTAATCAACCACCAACCTCCACTCGCCCTTCTCCTTCTTAGGCACGATGAAGGCTGGGCTGGCCCACTCACTGTCGGATGGTTCGATCCATCCCCGCTCAATGAACTGGGCCAACAGCTTCTTCATGGCCTCGGCCCGATCGCCCTGAAGTTGGTACTCCCGATGACGATAGATCTTCGGGTTCGGCTTCAGCTTGATCTTCGCTGTACCAAACCTCCCACGATCTGGAGGGTTCTTGTTGGCGACGCCACTGAATAGCCGCGGATAGGCATGGATCAGCCTCTCCTTCAGCTCGGCGACCTTCGGGTTCTCCTGGGCCTCTTCAGCCGCTTGCTTCGGTATCGACACAACCGACCGCACTGCGGTATAGGCCTCTTATGGGTCCGAGTCCGACTTCTCCTCGTCCGATATGCCGTCTTCATCGTCGTGGGTCGCGATTCCCACCGATAATCTTCGAAAATTTGCGGCCTCGGGCTGGTGCTCGTCGCTACCGGTTCCCGCTCTTGGAAAACCCCACGTTGGTGGGTCCGACCCAACCGGACCATCGTATTGGTCCGCGATGTGATCCATGACCCTCGCCACGAACTCATCCTTCTCGTACTTGCCGGTGACCAACATCTTGTGTTCCCACCAATGCGGAGATGTGACCATAGCCCGCCTCTTCTTAGCTGCCACACGGTCGTGCATCCCCATCCGCATGTAGTTGACGACGTCGTCGATCTCGGCGTGGGACAGGACGTCAATGCCTTCAACAGGCTGATCCGTCCCCTCCTTGGGCTCAAACATGACCTTCATGGGCACCGCCTCCAACCTACGGATGAATGCTTCATCACCCGTGGGTTGGGCTTGCGCCCCATCAACCAGGAAAGCCTTGGTACCCCATGCTTGACCCGGGGAGGGCATTGATACACCCTTGGTGTCGATGAACAACTCCTCCTCTGGCCCGAATGACATCTCGTTCAGGGTGATGGAGTCCAGCGTCGACCTGAGACCCTCCAGCGGACATGGGGTGGATCCTATGCCAGTTATGACCAGGATCCCCTTCGCCCTATCCGCGATGATCTTCTCGACCGTATGTCTGGTATTGTCCAGGGAGCCATGCCAATACATGGGTCCCCACTCCTTCAAACCCCAATGCCGGTGCCAGGCTGAGTCCCCTCGATGCCAGTGCCGCCTACACTTCCTCAGAAGTGGGGCATCCCGGGAAGCAAAGACGTCCGTCTCGGGCGCTTCGGCTCCCAGCGTCTGGATCATCCTGGCTTACACCTGCGGCGCCATTCCATACTCCGTGAGCTGAACTCCGCGGTCTCCTCTGGACTTGGCACCCACAGCTTGCACCGCTTGGACGATCCGACCCTCTTCCGCAGCATTCCATTGGGATGATCCGCATGCATAGTCCGTGGACAGCCATGTGAGGCATTCATCATCCTCCCGGACCAGCGTTGCACGATGGGGAAGGGCTCCAATGGCGTTTGCCATCATGAAGTCATACCCCATGATCATATCCCAATCGGTAATGTCGGCCACATAGAAGTTTCCGGGATAGAGTGCTTCTCTTCGCCTGATCAGGGCGGTTCAAGCGCTCATGCTCCCAGAATTCCATACTGATGGTGGCCTCATGGGTGCCGCCACCCATAATCTCTCCGTTGGCGACCTTCAGGCGGACCGGTCTCCGGCTGGGCTGCAGGAGTTCCTCCTTGAACAACCCTCTCCGGACCAGGCTCACCTGGGCACCCGTATCCACTAACACATCCACCACCTTCTCCTCTCGTCCGCACCGTACTCGCACTTTCAAGTGCAACTGCCGCTCGTCGCCATGAGGTGTATGGACGACTCTCACGGCATGCAACTCTAGCACGTCCGGGTGCATCAGGACTTCAAGGGTATGGTCACGGATGGTGTAGATCTTGGGTTGGTCCTGCCCGTCCACGGGGCTCTCCGTGGTCGCTCCTTCCTTCTTGCCATGTCCCGTACCCACATGTACTTCCCTTGGCAGGGCGCTCCAGGGGTTGGGAGTGGCGAAATTCAGTGGTTTTGGCTCTTCCGGAGCCTTCTTCGGCACCCGATGTGCCTTCGCTTTCTCTGGGATTCCACTGATTTTCGGAGGAGAGACCTCCGAGGTCCCACTCCCGTGGGGGCTCCTCTAGACTTGGCTTCCCGCAGCCCCTTCCGGCTGCGATCCGCCAGGACTTTGTCCTCCACGTTGCTGGGCTTTGAGTTCCTCCAACGTCCTCAACATGTCCTCAGCAACTTCCTCGATCGACCTCACTCGTCGGTCTTGGGCAGGTCCACCACCATAGCCTCTTCCTCCGCCTTTTCCTTGGCCTTTGCCTTGGCCTTTTCCCCCGTCTCCGCCCTTCGCCTTCCAATCGGAAATCCGCTGCTCCTTGGGCTTCTTCTCGGGGTGAGCGGCGAAGTAGGCCTTCTTGTCCGCCTCATACACCTTGCACTGACGGTGGTCATGTGCATGGTTGTTTCCCTTGCCATAACAGACCCAGCACCCGTCGTGCTGAGACCTGTACTCCCGGAACGAGAGCGGTGGGTTCCCGATCCTCCTTGGCTCTCTGCTCTTCTTGGGTCCCAGCTGGCTCCATCTGGACCGATCCTGCCCATGGTTCTTCACGTTGTGCGCCACAAATGCGAAGAAATGGGCCTCATCGTGATCCTCCCGGGACCCGGTCCAGTGATCTTGGCCACTTCCACTACCATCCTCCGCGGAGTTGGCCGTGTCCTCCTGGATCTCCCGATGATGGCGGTCTTCTCAGTGGCCTCGTTGTCCATGACCATGTCGATCCTGCACGTGGGCCTCGTTCTTCGCATTGAGCTTCAACTCCACCGTGATGTACTTCACGATCTCGTCCAAGCTCATGCGGGCCAAGATGACTTGCATCCTCAGCGGCTCCCCGCGCCTCCACTCCACGTTGTTGAGGCGCAGCAACCTTTGCCCCATGGAGTCTCCAAATACCTCCACGTACACGGCGTTCTTCAGTCCCAACATCCGGTTGGGCTCGCCCAGGTTCCTCCTGAAGAACTCCATGATACCCGCATGGGTATCCTCCGCCGCCATGATCCTCACCGCCACCCGCTTCTTGGCGCGCTTCTTCTCCTCGTCCTCCACTCGCCTCTTCCAGTTGCCGGGGAGGACGTCCTTCAGCAAGTGGCGGATCTCACTGGCCTCGTTCCAGTCTTCCACCAGCTTGAGGCATCTGCGGTACTTCCGCAGATACCGGTTCCACTCCCGGACCCGCAACTCACCGCGGTCCAGCGGCAGCGGAATGGACCATAAGTCCTCCAGCTTCTGGTTTGGAGCGTCCACCCGCTCCTCGTTCTCCAACCACTGGAGGCAGGCCTGCTCCGTCCTGATCAGTCCTTCCCGGATCTGATCCCGCAGCTCCTCCTTCAGGTCCTGCGCCAGCCGGTGTGGGAATGTCCGGCATACCCACTTGTCCCGCGGCGCTCCCCGCATCTCGCCGACGACCTCCTCGGCGAAGTCCTCCCAGTCCAGGATGAAGTCATCCAGGTTGGACGGGTTCCCGTCGTAATAGGGGATTTTGATTCCCCTGAGGTCGTCAATCCTGATGGCGTCTCCGACGTCTCCAGCCACCACTCCACCGAGACGGATACCACCTGTGGCCGGGGGGTGTGAGTACACTCCCCGTACATCCCTCTCCTCCATGGATTGCGGTCCAGTTGGGCCTGAACCCATGGGGTTTGGAATGCGGGAAGGACTTGCTCCATCGGCCGTCCATATCCCCATATTGGGGTCCTTCGCCCACAGGTTTCCGCTTGGATGGCCTCGACCATGTCCGTCGGCGCTTCTCATGGTTCGCCCCTGCATGGTGTGGTTCTGGATCTCGATCTTCTCTTCCGCATAGACTACCATATTCGTCGTAATCGGTACATCCTGGGCGGCATGGGACATCTGTACCGTCAGGCTCCTCGGGTCCGTGGTTACGTGCCCTTCCCGCATGGACCCAGCCGGTGCCGTCTGTTCCCCGAGCATTGTGGATTCGCTGAACATGGGAGCAAACGGCAGCGCACCCGGGTCAACACGCGGAGGCGCGTATGGTGCCTCTGCAGGGCCGCACATGGGTTTCTCCATGGCGCTCCTGAGGGTCTTAACCCGCTCCACCAGCTCTACCGCGGCCGGCTTTGCCGGGAGCTCCGGACCCGAGGCGAGGGGCTGTCGCTCCTCTAGCCTTTTCAGGCGTCCCGACATGTCCTCCACTAAGTGGAGGAGGCTGTCCACCACTTGCTGCTGCTTCTGCAGGGCCAGCTCCAGATTCTTCCGGTACCGGGCCTGCTCCGCTCGCAGCTCCTCCATGTGGTTCTCCGCGGCCGACTGGTCGTCCGGGATCCCCGCGACGTCCTCCTCTAGACCGTCCTTAGCGTTGTCCAGGCGGTCAAGACGATGCACGATGGCGTCCATCCCCATCTTCGGGTAGTTGCCCATGAGGAAGGACACGTGCTCGCAGTGGCACGCAGCGTGCTTTCCACCGGATTCAGCGCAACCCGCGGTTCCCGGCACCTCAGACTCATCGCCCATGGGCGTATCGCCTATGGCGTCCGTCTCTGGTCCCGTGTGCCGGGGCACAGGTGCCGTCCGGGCCCTGGCTGGCCTCTCCAAGCCCTCGGCGTCGTGCTTCAGGGCGGGCTCGGGGGCCGTATGCGCCCTGGCGATCAGCGCGGACATCTCCGACTCCGAAGGTGGCTCGTAGGCTGTCCGATAGCCCTCGGAGTGCCCCTCAGATTCCCACAGCCTGACCGGGCTGGGGTTCGTGTCCATAGCCCCGGCGTCCCTTGCCGCGGACTTGGGTGACCCGCGCTTCCGGTAGCGCCGGGCCCGTCCTCCACTGCTGCCTGAATGGCAGGCCTCATCAGAGTCCTCCGCGGCGGAGCGGAGGTTGCATGCCTTTCGGCAGCGACGCTCAGACATGGAGACCAGGTCCTCCATGTCACGTCCTCCTCTTCCCGAATGTCGTACTTCTCTTCGGGCTTCAACTTCCGGAGTTCGCCATGCTCTTGAACGTCTCGGTTCTTCTATGGCTCCGATCTGCGGCGTGGTCTCCACCGAGTCCACAATACGCACCCGGGGCGTACTTGGGCAGGGCTCATAAGGGCCCAAGTCCCCGGGTCGGCGGTTGGTAGGGGCAGCAGGTAAGCCTCTGCTACCATAAAGAAGGTCCCTACCAGGACCGGCCCCCGCTGTGCCCCTTCCGCCTGTTACCCCTGCTGATTTACTCCGGATCAACGATTGCATTTCTCAAAATCCTCAAAGTCCAAGGTCCAAAATCCAAAAATATAGAAAATAAATCCTCCTTCAACCCTGAATAGCAACCAGATCCCACAAATACAGCAATAGCCCAATTCACAATCCAAATCAGGCTGCGGGCTTTCGTTCAGCACATCGATTGTCTCACGATGGCGGGCATGTACAAGAATTGCACCAAGGAAGAAAACCCTGAAATTGGCATATGAACACAAATAAAGCAAAGTTGGGGAAAGATGGAAACTTATACAATCACAACCATAGACCCCTCATTCCCTGGACTCAAGACCTTCCCTTGACTCACCAACATGATGCCCTGAACCCAGTCCAATAAGATGGTTAAATGCCACATGTCAAAAGTCATTACACAAACCCCAAAAATGTGTTCACTCCCAAGCCTCTAAATCCTAGCCCAATAGGGGAGGTGGCGTGTCATGGCCTAGAGTGGCACTCAGGACCATGCCCTACCCTGACATAACCTTGGTTGGACTTGGAGTTGAATGGGCTTAGAGATATGCCCCATGAGTTTGAACTCATAACATGCCAAAAAACTGCCAATTCACACCATATTGGCCATATATCAAATATATGCTCAAAATTGAGGTTACCACTTATCCGAAGGCTCAGAGCATGCATGGAATCGAAGTCTAGTATTCATGGAGGATATAGACCAAAGGCCAATGCCCATGTACATCCCCATATTACCCTCGAAACCCCTTCGGATATGGGCGCCACGCACTGCCCAAGTCAGCCCATGATCTTGAGACCAATTGTTGTAATCCTTCGTGCGCCAAGCCAAATGGAGTACGCGATCCTGCATATGGTGGTGTTGAACTCCAAAGCATATGCCAACATATGAACAACATACCATGGTTCGACTCTCCATAGGCCTCTTGCTGTTTGCCGACCAGGTAAGTACACAAAACGCAAAAATGAGCAAAAATTGAGGTCAAAAACATGAAAATATGACCAAATACAAAGTTGTCATGATAGTATATCTCTATGCTCACCCATGATATCCGCTCATGGTTCAATACACAAATGATTGGAACCATTTGCGAACAATTCCCCCACTTGGATCCCCAATCGGGCGCATGGAGATACCTTCGCCACTCATATCTACATGCCCCATGAAAATGGGAGTGCACTCATGGATCTCTTTGCCAAACATACCATGAGCAATACATACGCGGTAGACTTGGTCTAGCGCTTTGAATTCCACAATTGAGACATGGGCAAAACCCTTGTCACGTATGGCTCCCCATCTCTTCGGCCACACGAAGATATATAACATGGGCGTGAGCATATCAAGACATATACCATGCATATAAAACATACCCTCAAAAGTGGCTCCCACCATGATATGCCATGTCCCTCCATGGACATAACTTCACGTTAAAAATGCGTAGGAACCCAAGGAAAGTGTCTATGCAACCCCAACACTCATGCGGTACACTCGAAAGTCGCATTAAAATATTCGGTTGCACGGTCCAAGAGTTATATATCACTTTATACTCTCTTGACCATTATCCCTTGCTATACCGGGCATGTATACACACCAAAGGCGTTTGATGCTTCCTAAATTAAGTTGAGACTAAGGCGCTTGCAACCCAACCTTCCTTATTCTCTTTCCTCACACTCGCGCGTAGATATGGCCCTTCAAAGTGGTCCCACGATTCGCTTTTGTTTCCCTTATTTCTCCAAGTCAAATGGGTGGCAAGTATAAAGGAAACCTGATTCGGGCATAGGGAAAAGAGTATGACCACTCGAAGAAGTCCAAATCAAGTGCGGCGATGTCGAAGTCGAAAATCTGATTTCGACATCGCGAAAAATTCAGATTAAAATTTCGAGTGCTTATTTAGAAAATTGCGGAAGCAACGAACCCTTTGCTGATGAAATCTGACCCTTCAACGGAGTATCCGCCAAAATATCTGGAAATAACAGTTAACCAATCGGTTAACGCAAAATCGCGAGCCAACTGACGGTCGCCGATACCTTGACCATCAGAACGAAAGGCTGAAAAATTACGGAAACATCATGATAATAAAACCCTGTTGATTCCTGATATTCTGATATATAAATCTCAGCTGGCGGCGCCTCGGTACTGAATATGGCCGCTCATAGCCGGAATGGCCAAACCTATCACAATATCACATCGGGTTAGTTCAGGTGGACGGGAGAGTATGATATCAACCAATGGCGGCTTGCCGGCACATAGATACACACCCCAAGTGACCCAAAGATGGCCACGGGGGTCCGAACCGGCTTCAGCACGTCGGCCCGGAAGAGAAGACACACAAACACACTGGCACGTCGGCTCAGAATAGAAAACACACACACACACTGGCACGTCGGCTCAGAATAGAAAACACACACACACACTGGCACGTCGGCCGAGAAGAGAAGACACACACACACTGGCGCGTCTGCCCAGAAGCGAAGACACACAAACACTGGCACGTCGGCCCAGAAGAGAAGACACACACACACTGGCACGTCGGCCCAGAAGAGAAGACACACAAACACTGGCACGTCGGTCCATAGGAGAAGACACACACACACTGGCACGTCGGCCCAGAAGAGAAGACACACACATACTGGCACGCACACCCAGAAGAGAAGACACCCACACACTGGCAAGTCGGCCCAGATGAGACGACACACACACACTGGCACGTCGGCCCAGAAGTGAAGACACAAGCACTGGCACGTCGGCCCAGAAGAGAAGACACACACACACTGGCACGCTGGCCCAGAAATGAAGACACACACACAAACTGGCACGTTGGCCCAGAAGAGAGGACACACACACACTGGCAAGTCGGCCCAGATGAGAAGACACACACACACTGGCACGTTGGCCCAGAAGAGAAGACACATGCACACTGGCACGTTGGCCCAGAAGAGAAGACACACACACACTGGCACGTCGGCCCAGAAGAGAAGACACACACACACTGGCACGTCGGTCCAGAAGAGAAGACACACACACACTGGCACGTTGGCCCAGAACAGAAGACACACACACACACTGGCACGTTGGCCTAGAAGAGAAGACACAACCACACTAGCACGTCGGTGCAGAAGAGAAGACACAAAGACTCTGGCACGTCGGCCTAGAAGAGAAGACACACACACACTGGCACATCGGCCCAGAAGACAAGACACACACACACTGGCACGTCGGCCGAGAAGAGAAGACACACACACAGTGGCACGTCGGCCTAGAAGAAAAGACACACACACACTGGCACGTCGGCACAGAAGACAACACACAAACACACTGGCACGTCGGCCCAGAAGAGAAGACACACACACACACTGGCACATTGGCCGAGAAGAGAAGACACACACACACTGGCATGTCGGCCCAGAAGAGAAGACACACACACACTGGCACGTCGGTCCAGAAGAGAAGACACACACACACTGGCACGTCAGCCCAGAAGCGAAGACACACGCACTGGCACGTCGGCCCAGAAGAGAAGACACACACACACACTGGCACGTCGGCCCAGAAGAGAAGACACACAAACACACTGGCACGTCGGCTCGGAATACAAAACACACACACACACTGCCACGTCGGCCGGGAAGAGAAGACACACACACACTGGCACGCCGGCTCAGAAGAGAAGACACACACACACTGGCAAGTCCGCTCAGAAGAGAAGACACACACACACCGGCATTTTGGCCCAGAAGAGAAGACACACAGAGACTCGCATGTCGGCCCAAAAGAGAAGACACACAAACACACTGGCACGTCGGCTCAGAATACAAAACACACACACACACTGGCACGTCGGCCGGGAAGAGAAGACACACAAACACTAGCACGTCGGCTTAGAAGTGAAGACACACACACTGGCACGTCGGCCCAGAAGAGAAGACACACACACACTGGCACGCTGGCCCAGAAAAGAAGACACACACACACACTGGCACGTTGGCCCAGAAGAGAGGACACACACACACTGGCAAGTCGGCCCAGAACAGAAGACACACACACACACTGGCACGTTGGCCCAGAAGAGAAGACACACACACACTGGCACGTCGGTGCAGAAGAGAAGACAAACACACACTGGCACGTCGGCCTAGAAGAGAAGACACACACACACTGGCACATCGGCCCAGAAGAGAAGACACACACACACTGGCACGTCGGCCGAGAAGAGAAGACACACACACAGTGGCACGTCGGCCTAGAAGAAAAGACACACACACACTGGCACTTCGGCACAGAAGACAAGACACAAACACACTGGCACGTCGTCCCAGAAGAGAAGACACACACACACACTGGCACCTCGGCCCAGGAGAGAAGACACACACACACTGGCACGTCGGTCCAGAAGAGAAGACACACACACACTGGCACGTCGGCCCAGAAGCGAAGACACACGCACTGGCACGTCGGCCCAGAAGAGAAGACACACACACACACTGGCACGTCGGCCCAGAAGAGAAGACACACAAACACACTGGCACGTCGGCTCAGAATACAAAACACACACACACACTGGCACGTCGGCCGAGAAGAGAAGACACACACACACTGGCACGTCGGCCCAGAAGAGAAGACACACACACACCCGCAAGTCCGCTCAGAAGAGAAGACACACACACACCGGCACTTTGGCCCAGAAGAGAAGACACACAGAGACTCGCATGTCGGCCCACAAGAGAAGACACACAAACACACTGGCACGTCGGCTCAGAATACAAAACACACACACAGACTGGCACGTCGGCCGGGAAGAGAAGACACACAAACACTAGCACGTCGGCCCACAAGAGAAGAAGCACACACACTGGCACGTCGGCGGAGAAGAGAAGACGCGCACACACTGGCACATCGGCCCAGAAGAGAAGACACACAAACACTGGCACGTCGGCCCGGAAGAAAGGACACACACACACTGGCACGTTGGCCCAGAACAGAAGACACACACACACACGCTGCCACGTTGGCCCAGAAGAGAAGACACACACACACTGGCACGTCGGTGCAGAAGAGAAGACAAACACACACTGGCACGTCGGCCTAGAAGAGAAGACACACACACACTGGCACATCGGCCCAGAAGAGAAGACACACACACACTGGCACGTCGGCCGAGAAGAGAAGACACACACACAGTGGCACGTCGGCCTAGAAGAAAAGACACACACACACTGGCACTTCGGCACAGAAGACAAGACACAAACACACTGGCACGTCGGCCCAGAAGAGAAGACACACACACACACTGGCACCTCGGCCCAGGAGAGAAGACACACACACACTGGCACGTCGGTCCAGAAGAGAAGACACGCACACACTGGCACGTCGGCCCAGAAGCGAAGACACACGCACTGGCACGTCGGCCCAGAAGAGAAGACACACACACACACACTGGCACGTCGGCCCAGAAGAGAAGACACACAAACACACTGGCACGTCGGCTCAGAATACAAAACACACACACACACTGGCACGTCGGCCGAGACGAGAAGACACACACACACTGGCACGTCGGCCCAGAAGAGAAGACACACACACACTGGCAAGTCCGCTCAGAAGAGAAGACACACACACACTGGCATTTTGGCCCAGAAGAGAAGACACACAGAGACTCGCATGTCGGCCCACAAGAGAAGACACACAAACACACTGGCACGTCGGCTCAGAATACAAAACACACACACACACACTGGCACGTCGGCGGGGAAGAGAAGACACACAAACACTAGCACGTTGGCCCACAAGAGAAGAAGCACACACACTGGCACGTCGGCGGAGAAGAGAAGACGCACACACACTGGCACGTCGGCCGAGAAGAGAAGACACACAAACACTGGCACGTCGGCCCAGAAGAAAGGACACACACACACTGGCATGTCGGCCCAGAAGCGAAGACACACACACACTGGCACGTCGGCCCATGAGCGAAGACACACACACTGGCACGTCGCTGCAGAAGAGAAGACACACACACACACTGGCACGTCGGCCTAGAAGAGAAGACACACGCACACTGGCACGCCGGCCCAGAAGAGAAGAAACAAACACACTGGCACGTCGGCCCAGAAGAGAAGATACACACACACACTGGCACCTCGGCCCAGGAGAGAAGACACACACACACTGGCACGTCGGCCCAGAAGAGAAAACACACACACACTGGCACGTCGGTCGAGAATAGAAGACACACACACACTGGCAAGTCGGCCCCGAATAGAAGACACACACACACTGGCACGTCGGCCCAGAAGAGAAGACACACACACACATTGGCACGTCGGCCGAGAAGCGAAGAAACACGCACTGCCACGTCGGCCCAGAAGAGAAGTGTAACAGGGCCAGAGCCCTAGCCCCTTGGGTTCTCCTGGTCTTGGTGTTTGGGACCATTTCCGTTGATCTCCGCCTGCTGTTTCGGAAAAACCTTGCTGATTTTATCCAAAAATCCTGCAAGCAACACCTGAACCCCGTCAGTGGCATGCACGCTCAACACGTTTCATGTCGTCTTTTGCATCCTTCTGTCGGAGGTTCATCCATACCCATTGTACGAAAGATTGATAGACCCTTGCCGGGCCTCACCACTGGCGCATACCTGCAGACACGTAACATACAAAGAACAGGGCATGCACCTGGCCCTTTCGTGAACGATCTACTCTACAACATTCGAGAATCGTCTTTATACATGCGGGCATTCGCAATAATTATAACCACAGCGTTCAATAGACTTTTTATACTAGAAATCCGTGATTTTCCTAAACTCTGTAGTCAATGCTGACGGTCACATCGCTGATCTGGCGACCGCGTCTCGCGCTTTGTAGCGCGCTCTGTCTCCAAGCGCTCCAGCGCTCCAGCGCGCTCTGTCGCAAACAATAATAAAATACAAAATATGCAAAAGCATATATAAAAAGTAGACAGAAAAAATAGAAATATTAAACACGGCGCTGACCATTACGAGGTCTGTGCCGAAGACGGTCGTGGGGCAGCCGGACCGGCTTCACCCCCCTTCTGAGAAGTGAACCGACGGTTTTGGAACCGGCCGTTCACGCACATCCACTCCATCTCCTTTTGTCCGCACCGTACCTTCGAGTGCAACTGCCACTGACGACTCTCACGGCTCGCGGCATGCAACTCTAGCACGGATGGTCACGGATGGTGTAGGCCGCTCATACGTTGCTTCTACGTCGCTTCGGCAGCCGGCACTCGTTGACGCCCCTTCCTCACGTTGGAGTACTCGCTCCCCAGGTTTGACGAAATCCCTGTGGCGTGGGACGTTGTGCTTGGTCTGTGTGGCTTCCGAAGACTTGGCTGGCGACGGCTGTCTTCTACCAACGCTTCCTCAACGGACACTTCGTTGGCTGGGACATGGGCAGGCACATGTGGTACAGATCCGGACCACATATTTTGCAGTGACCCGCTGCATCACGAGTATGCCGCCGGTCCTCTGGGATCTCAGGCATTTGAACAATAGGTGCCCACAGCGGCACCGTCATGGATAGTCGCTGCATGGCGTCTGCTGCATCCTCAACGGACTCTGAGCTCGTTGATCCTGCTTCACTCGCCGCGCGAAAATCCATGGACTCCCTTGGACTGGTTTCGAAGAGCTCCTGCAGCGTTGCTTCATCCAAGTCCGTCCACCAGGGATCTCCTTCGGCTGCGCTGTCACCGGACTGGTGTTCGTACTCCACATGGCTTCGATTGCCGTCGCTCCGCGCCTCCTCAGTGGTTGCAGCGCTGCTGGACTCCCACTCGGTACGCGATGACGCACTCGTTGCACGCGAATTTGAGCTGGGCAGTGGAGAATGAAAGTCACCGTCGTCGTCTGACATGCGGTGTGGCCTGGGCAAGGTGGGTGCAGGACCTGCCATTCCCTGACGAGGTCGGTCGGTCGGTCGGCCGGTCTCTTGGTCGATCGGTCGGGCGGTCGGTCCGTCGGCGCATCGGTCCATCGGTCCGTGGGCGTCGGTCCGTCGGGCTCCGTCTGTCTCTCCGTCCGTCCGTCCGTCTGTCCGTCCGTCCGTCCGTCCGTCCGTCCGTCCGTAATCCATCTGCCAGTCGGGCCGTCCTGCAAAACCATTTATGAATCTTTCTGTAACAGGGCCAGAGCCCTAGCCCCTTGGGTTCTCCTGGTCTTGGTGTTTGGGACCATTTCCGTTGATCTCCGCCTGCTGTTTCGGAAAAACCTTGCTGATTTTATCCAAAAATCCTGCAAGCAACACCTGAACCCCGTCAGTGGCATGCACGCTCAACACGTTTCATGTCGTCTTTTGCATCCTTCTGTCGGAGGTTCATCCATACCCATTGTACGAAAGATTCATAGACCCTTGCCGGGCCTCACCACTGGCGCATACCTGCAGACACGTAACATACAAAGAACAGGGCATGCACCTGGCCCTTTCGTGAACGATCTACTCTACAACATTCGAGAATCGTCTTTATACATGCGGGCATTCGCAATAATTATAACTACAGCGTTCAATAGACTTTTTATACTAGAAATCCGTGATTTTCCTAAACTCTGTAGTCAATGCTGACGGTCACATCGCTGATCTGGCGACCGCGTCTCGCGCTTTGTAGCGCGCTCTGTCTCCAAGCGCTCCAGCGCTCCAGCGCGCTCTGTCGCAAACAATAATAAAATACAAAATATGCCAAAGCATATATAAAAAGTAGACAGAAAAAATAGAAATATTAAACACGGCGCTGACCATTACGAGGTCTGTGCCGAAGACGGTCGTGGGGCAGCCGGACCGGCTTCAGAAGACACACACACACTGGCACGTCGGCCCAGAAGAGAAGACACACACACACTGGCACGTCGGCCCAGAAGAGAAGACACACAAACACACTGGCAAGTCGGCCCAGAATAGAAAACACACACACACACTGGCACGTCGGCCCAGACAAAAAGACACACACACACTGGCATGTCGGCCAAGAATAGAAGATAGAAACACATTGGCACGTCGGCCCAGAGGAGAGGACACACACAAACACTGGCACGTCAGCCGAGACGAGAAGACACACACACACTGGCACGTCGGTGCAGAAGAGAAGACACACACACACTGGCACATCGGCTTCCTTCCCTGTGGAATCAAACATTTCTGGGCCCCATGGAGGAGCTAAAGATTGTTTAATATCTACTACGGCATTGGGCTCTATGCCCTAGCTGTGTGGGAGACCGGATTGCATGTCGTGGTGCACAACAGTGTGTTTTGGTCAGCATTTCGAAATTTCAGGGAGTTGAATAGCCTGTCCTTGAAAAGAAATTTGTACACTTCTCCGAACCACTGCTCAAAGAGTGGTGTTGTGTTGAGTGTAATCCATGTATACCACCTCAGGCAGTATCTCTACATACGCATCATAGACAGATTGTATGTATCAACCAGTTGCAACACATTCAGTTTGAGAAGACATATCCCATGGAATATGATCAGGATTTCCTTTTGCAGCATGGGTCATCACTTCAACTGATAAGACTTCTAGACAACAAGCGACCCGTGATTCCACCGCGTAGGATCTTTTTTTCCTGTCTCATTTTCAATCCCAGCTCTGTGTGGTGTTAAACCACACTGCACATCTCCATGGCCATTCCAATTGGTCATTATGGTTGCAATCCCTCCCGCGGCAATGTTGCTGCATAGCGGGCACATGTTGCGGGAGGCGTCATAGATCCTTAATACCGTGGTGATGCCACACGGTCACTTGACAGCTCAAGTGATAGCCCTTTGCAATCCAAAAACCTGACAAGACTGCTTGATTAATGCTTGAAAAGCATTCTACACCACCCATGGGTGAAGCTGAGGAGCATTCGACCACTGAACGTGGGATGGTTGGTTTCGGCAGTACATGCCGTAGTCAATATATAGCGCCGCAAGAAAAGCGGTCTTTGACAAACCAAACTAATTCAGGACTACCATAGTGGAATTTTGCAATAACTCGCGCGCAATTTGCTATTTACAGGGCGTGATGTCCTCAATGTTAGTTCGCCAACAGTGCAAAATGTGCAGCACAAGGCTCCAAAGTGCTTGTCCGTAAGAGATTTATCGTTTGTGGAACATGAGGTTCCCAATGCATCATTTATGGAGCGTGGGGCTCATGAATATCTCACTTAGGGTACTACTTCACTTAGGCCTGAGTGTGATGCTCATTACTGTCAGGGTAATTTGGATATCCGTCCTGTTGAGTGTGATAACCTGCAGAGGGCGAGTGATTCCCTGGATATGGGACGGGAGGTCCTTGGTTTAGTGGGGCGTGAGGCTTCCATTTTATGCAGTGATTGTAACAATCAATCCACCAGTCCGAGAGATTCGCTAAACCGGGTGCTGCTTGTCTCAAGTGTTAAAGTGTTGGGTTGCAGCTTGTTTGCTAGTAACAAACGTATCCTTTTTCACATATATACAACTTCAGGTGCGTATTATACTCAAGCTGCCAACTCGATTCTCTGTCAAGTTAGTCAGGATGTTTTTGGTGCAGGACGGACCGCGGGAGCATCACAAATTGATAGTTGATATGTTGATCAGTTGGGCCACCGCCATGAGGCATGGGCCCAGGATCTTTTTATGGCAAGCTGGGGGTATCCTCACTGCATTTATTATCGTAACACTAAAATTGTGTCTCATTATGAAGCCCAGTGGCGACGGCATAATTGGATTTGTTGAGATCTTGATGTCTCCAGGGATGAGCCTCCTGCATGGGGGCTTATGCTTTGCTAGATGTATTAAATACTAATTCATGGGGCCTAATATGCCTATTGTTGCATTGTTGATGTCAGTGAAGGGAGCAAAGGTGTGGGGAATGAGAAAACATGGGGTTGTGATGATGAAGAAATGAAGCAACATGCATATATGACTCAACAATAACAGATGTTGAAATCTTATCTTCTCCTTTGCAGCCCTATTTGGATTGGACGACCAAACCCTCAAAAGCTCTTCAAAAAGGATCCACTTTGCTTTTTAGGGTAGCAGTATTTTCTTAAAACCTTGCTTGACAAGCAGCTATCGGGTTTTGCATACCTCCCGTGCTCCTGAAAATTCATCCTGGTAGCCGATTTTCAGCAGGTCACCCAGGGAATCCTACAAAGGAGAAACCCTTCAAATGGGATCCAAAAATCTTGGGAAACAATGCTTTCGTTTTGATGCCAATATACCCTTTTGATGCGGTAAAATCTGACCATACCATGTAACTTCGATTCGGGCACAGAGTTGTTCCCATGCGACAAAAATTTGAAATAACTGAAGTACCAGGCCTACAATGAGCCCGTTGCCACGTTCTGCTCAGTACCTCCTGGTCTTATGCCGCCTTTCTAGAAGCCTGGCCATTTGAGTATGTTCGAGATGTTTCAACTTGGTTGTGCTAAACTTTTTTGCACTGTGCATCCCCTCAATCCCCGGGGTGCTAGGGTGGTTGTGCTAAACTGGTCATCGCTGAAAATTGCAAACGTTCGTATAGATAACAGGATTGTTCTTTTTTGTATGGGATGCCTCTATGCCACTATCTGCACACTGCATGTGCCAAAATTGTTGCACAGGCAAAGCTTGTGCATTTACACAGCTGGCCCATGAAATACAACAAACTGCCTGTGCCAAACCCTCATGTCCTGCTGCAGCCCATGGGCAGAGCTCACAAACAGATTCTTGCAGGTATGAGACAGTTTTACATAACCAGAAGATTTCATGTTGTTTCTGGTATAACACAACCAGTGCCACAACCAACGATCATGTCCCTGGCCTGATCCCCTCCTTCAACAAGACACAATGCTGCACACCTACAATGGAAAAGCAGCATACTCTGCACTATCATCAAAAGCTGAGTGCATTGGGGTCCACATTGTGGAGAGGTTGTTTCTGAGAGGATGTTCAAAATCAGCATCAATTTGACTGAAAATCACAGAGGGACACTGTATTGTGCCCCTCTGCAGTCATGCAAAGCTGTCCCACACATGGACGATATGGGCATACTTCTGTCGGTAGGGGCGGCTTTAGTATGACTGCTGAAATGAAGTGAGGGAGGAGATGCATGACCCATGACCCGCGACCTTACCTCCCTTCTTGTAAGTTATACCCCCTTCCAATGTACTTAGCATGGGGTGGTGCCCCGGCCCAGAACTTTGTTTCGAACTGGTCTACGTAAAAAAAAAAAAAAAAAAAAAAAGATGTCGCCCAGAGAGCCACATGCATGGCTGCCCTGGCTGCTGGGGGTGCACAAACCCCCCAAAGCGACATGTTGCAAGCAGAAATCGATAGGGCAGAGGTGCTGTTTAAGATCTTTCAGGATGGCAAGAGAAAGAATGCAAAGCACCAGCAGCATTCTCTTGCAATGGTTCATGGCTGGTTTTGATGGCCAACTGCCAGGCTCCCATTTCCAAAGTGATGATAGCAGCAGCAAGCCCTATCTTTGCTCGCATATACACTTATAAATATAACCATCTGAGGTCCTAAAAATTCTTTGTTGTGATCTGAAGGATGACTGCACCATTTGTGCTTGAGTAACACTCTGATACCAGCTGTGGGTCTACAAAAGAGTCATTCATTCATACTCTGTCTTGCAGCTTTAACCCCTGCCTAGGACCCTCAGCACATCGCTGTCAAAAGTTGTGTGCCTGGCTGGCAAAGTGCAACGCAGAACATGTTGCATGCCCCCCCACCCCCAAGATGTTCGAAGGCTGTTGGCACCTTTGCACAAAACACTTCTTTGAAAAGAAAACCACCCAAACATTTTCATGTTTCATTCGCTTTTCCTAGGCAACATTGGCCCCAGGTCAGACAAGACGCCCCATATCCTCTACGGGAAAACCATGGCACAATGTCCAGAGCAAGTTGCGGTGCTGAAATGGCGGGGGGGGGGGCTGTCCTTTTGATGGAAAAAAGTTGCGGCCCTTGTTAGGCCAAGTACAACGAAACCCCAGACGAGCAATTGCTGTCAGTGAACCCGCCACTGGCAACCATCATTCAGCATTAGTGAACAGCACCGCCAAAATGGTGCGGGCTGTCCTTTCCCAAAAATGAAGCTTGATGCCACAGCAAGCCCGTGGTTACAGCCAAGTTGCATACACAACAGGCTGTACCATGACAAACTCCCCCCACAACTGAGCTGGCTATCACCAGCAGCAATGCAACGGCCACAACCATCACTCACGCGGTCACATTCTGGCCCCCATTACGTTCAGCAAGGTACCTCAGAATTCTTGCAGACAGATGAGCCGCAAGGAAGGGTTTGGGGTGAGGTTTTCTCTCGCAATCCTCCTCCCCCCTGCCCAAAAGGAAAGAGTACAGAATCCTTTTTTTATTGAGGATGGGTATTTGGGGTGGAGAGAATTGCAATTCAACAGGGGGAGTGCCCCTCCTGGCGTTCTTGAAATTGCAGGGCACAATCCTGTTCTGAGGCAATGATACCAAAATGCTGCTCTGAACAGTCTTACGCTCATGGCCGATACGTCTCATGAAAAAGAAGAGTAGGAATGGGCAAATGTGTGGGTGGGCACTGCACCACCAGCACAGTGGCTGCCAGCTGGGTTGAACATATGACTGCTTGGTCGAGCGCATGCAAGGTCATATCGGACGGGCCCACCCAACGGTGGGAGCCGATGGGGAAGACTTGCCCAGATGACCAGCAAGTGCGTCTCAGGGTATGATATGAAAGGTGCCAAGCATATGTTCCGTATGTTGTGCTTCGACAGACTGCTGCAACTGTGGCCAGAATCCCAGAGTTTCGACTGCAACAAAATCCAACAACAACGGCAGTAAAATGAGAAAGGTTTGTCAGCGCAAAGTAGTGAATGCCAAGAAATGGTGGCAATGCCCCACCGATGAACGCTGACGGGTGACTAATAAGCTATCGACGCAACGTTTAAAGCCAAATACCACCATGCGACCAACCAGTTTTCGTGTACAGATCCCTTCAAACCTTGACTGGGCCGATGCAAGTGATGTGACCAGCAGGATCAGTGCAACGGCATCAGAGGCTGCCTTGCAGTGGAGTGCAAGGGAACAGTGGTGTCTCCCACCGCCCCTGCACCAACTGTGTCGTCTGGGCACTGCGCCTGTTCTGCAATGGCCCCTGGATTTCATTCGTTGTTACCACTTTGACTCACAATGCTGGGTGGCATGGTGGGGGTTGCAACATCCTGCCCCTTGTTGCTGGTGCTGAATGTCCATACGGCTGCACATACGCCACAGCTATGCCCCCAAAGAGCTGGTATGCACAGGATGCGATGTTCTACAGCAGAAGCGAAAACGCTTGACAAAGACGCCCGTGACAACTTCTTGACATCAGCGCCCGCACTCAAAGCCCTGACACCCCTTTGATCCCTGAGACTGCCCCAACACCCCTGATCCGAACGGGCCGCACAGTTCCGAAAGCGGTTGATGCTCTGCAGCGAAGCGGCGGGTGGCGGTTTTGTCGGCTGTGAATGCGGTTGGCAGCGACTCGGATCTGGACAACTGCCGTTTTGGATTTAGACAGTGGTCTTGGTTGGGAGGCGCCTCTTCCCTCAACGGGATTCCCTGCCCTGGATGCCCAGAACGCCGCATCAGATCCCCAAACCACCCCGGAGCTGCCAACTGCAAAACGGCATCGTCTCGCGCCCTTCGAATTGGGGTGGGTCGAACAACGGGCGGGAGCCGGCTTCATGCACATGGGGATGGGATCATCTGAAGAGGGTTGGAGTGAAGGATCCCATCAAATCCCTCGCAATGACCTCGCAATGCAAGCACTGGCGAGGACGCAGACAAAATGGGGCTGGCAAAATCCACTCCGCGTTTGAAATTCTTATGGCTGACCCCACTTTGATCGCCCCTCGAGCGCTTGAAGCGCCCTTAACCCAAACCTCCACTGGACCGCCACCCGACCTCCGCGTGCGGTTTTGGTACGGAGGCCTAACCGCTCGTGGCCTCCTTCACCTTCGCCGTATCGTACTCATTCAAAATGCGCTGCATCGTCTCCGAGTCGATTTTCTTGTCGACCAGCGGGATGATGTGGGCCAAGGTCCCCCGGGGCCCAAACTGGGCCATCATCTCCTGCAGCTTCACCGCCTGCGGGTCCCCGGGGTTGGCGTACCGCATCGCGGCCCCGATGCCCTTGCACAAGTTGTCGTGCGGGGTGCCGTACTCCAGAGTGCCAAGCAGAGGCTTGATCAGGCGGTCAGACACGTCCAGCTTCCGCAACGGGTCACGCCCGACACGCATGACCTCGTCCAAGAGGTAGGGGTTCTTGAAGCGCTGCAGGATGCGCGCGATGTACGCTGCGTGGGCCTCAGGGTCGAAGCCGTACCTCTTCACAAGCACCTGCGGCAGTGGTGATGGCAGTGTGCCCGGGGAATCGGAGGAAAGGGGCTCCGAAAGGGCTGTACTGGGGGCAGTTACACAAGCGCTTCGGGCCGCAGCTGCTGCACATGCGGCTGGCAGGGGTTGGCGGTGCAGGCAGTTGTAGAGGGCGGTTTGCCCCACGTGCCTCCTCGTCTACCTCAGCTTTAGGGCTTCTCGGAAGTCCGGCAACACGATTCAAACGCCCAGCTTCCCACGGCCTGAGCGCACTCCCGCGGTACTGGGAGGGGTCCAGAGCGCGTCTGCCCTCGGCACCTGCCGGGGAGTCTCCGGGTTGCGACGCTGCAGCCCCCGGTAGACAGAGCCCCCGCGCCCCCAAGGCCACACCACCCGCATGGCCCCTCCGGTGAGGGTGGGGGGTTGGGTTGGGGGAAGGCCTCTCCGGGCCGCCGTCCTCCGAGGGCCGTCGGTCGCAAGGCCTGGGGAACTGTTGACAGCCCCCCCGACCCCCGCGGTGGCGCTCGCGGGCGGGAGACACCGCCGTGCCTGTGTGTGCGTGTGCGCGCGCTGGGCCGCAGGCAGTAAGGCACGCCGGGTCTCGCGAGAGCGCCGCGCCTGGCCCGGTCTCTTCTCTCGTTGGGCGGGCGGGGGGGGGGGGGGGTTCGCGTCCGAGGAGGTGCCCCCCCGCCCCTTTCCCTTGCCTGTCACCTCCCAGCCCCCTGCTACCGGGTTCAGGGTCGGGGACTTCCAAGCGTTTAGTCAAACTGACTCACCGGGAATCGATCCTCCGGTTCCCGGACACATGGCAAGTGCACTCACGGCTTGACCACTGGGACCGATCACACGCACCTGTGCGCTCTCCTCCATGGCGCCCTTCACCACTGCCTCCACCTCGGGGTCGTTGATGCTCTGCAGGATCGTGCCGTAGCCCCGGATGAAGCCCAGGTACGCGGTGATGGCGTGGCCCGTGTTCAGCGTGAACAGTTTGCGCTCCACGTACGCCTGTAGATTGTCGCAGAGCGTGACCCCATCCAACGGCGGGAGCTGCCCCGCGAACTGGTTCTGATCGACGTCCCACTCGAAGAACTGCTCGACCACGACGCGCACCTGCGGAGGCGTGCGGGTCAGGCGGAATGCCGCAGAGCTGCGGATTGAAGGTCCCCGGTCTGAGTCCCGGGTAGGGCAACAGGCAGCAAGCGATCCCAGGCGCTAGGGCGGCCAGGGTGACGCCCGCGACTGAGAAGGGATACGCCTACAGGGAGGGCATGACGGTACCGTTTGCGCTGGAATCGGGGGATCGCTTGATTTCTGCGCACGGGCTTCGGCCGACTTGGTGGACAACAACCGTCAACGAGACAAACCCGGATGCACCTCGTGCCGCACCACTCGACATGAAGCAATATGCAGAGACGCTGCACGCTCAAGACTGCTCCCTGGATGACCAGTGGAAGGACCACACAAGGCTTTGGCGATCCAGTGGCGGGTCATGACGTGAGAGCTCAGCCAACAAGCGATAGCGTGCGCTGCACAAGCGTGTGACTGCACTTTGTGGCTATTTCAGATTCAAGAGGGACCGAGCACTCGACCCCGATCCACCCACGACACGCGCACCTCGTCGGCTTCGGACTGGGTGTGATGGGGCCCGACTTGGTCCATCGAGGGCACGATGCGGTCCACCGCGGAGTCCACGAACCCGACGTGCGCCTTCACGAACTCCACATCCTCCTCCTCCAGATGCTGCAGCACGTGGGCCTTCAGCGCAGTCGTGGCCCGCACGGCGTTCTCGCACGCGATGATGTTCAGCGGCCGGTCGATGCCCTTCAGGCGGCGCAGCTTCAGCCCCTGGGCCACGGTGGGGGCGATCCGCGGCAGAATGTTGACCCCGACGGCGGTCGTCACGATGTCGGCCGTGGCCAGCTTGTCGACCAGGGCCTCGTCGGTGGACAGCATGGCGGTCACGCCCGTGACCTGGAGCAGTGATGTGCATAGTGCCCCCCCCGCGCAACCCCCCGCCCCCCCTCGAGCGACAGGTGACAGTTGACAGATGGATGGGCCAGCCGCCACGGGCCGACTGGGAGGTCGGGTCAGGAGGTCGAAGTTCTTTTCGTGCTTTTCACCCGCGTTTGAATTCTCCACAAAAATCTGAGATTCTGTGTACAGACACGTGGGGTAAAAAGATTTGTTTTCCCCCTTCGGCAGGCCAAAATTTTTCCGGCGCTTTCGGCGCCCCATTTTCCCACATCTGTGCCAAAATATGCGTCCCTCTCTCACTTGCCATTCCCATCCGTCACTGAGTGACAGATGGCTCAACCCCCGCCCCCCCCCAACCCCCCCACCAAAACATTTGACCTGCTCTTATGCACATCACTGACCTGGAACTGCTCCCTCCGGTCCGCCACCACGTGCACTTTGTACGTCTGCAGGCGGCTCAGCAGGTTGACCATGTGCTTGTCCACATCCGCGAAGGTCACGTGGTACCCGGAGTTCGAGAGGATCAGCCCGATGAAGCCCCGCCCGATCTTGCCCGCCCCGAAGTGGATCGCGAAGCGGTCGTACGCCGGGGGCTGCTCCTCCTCCTCCGCCGCCGGGTACTCGAGCCCGCCCACGGCGCTCAGCGGCGAGCTCTCGGTCGCGACCTTCCGCATGTGCACGGGCTTCTGGGCCAACATGCCCTCGTAGAACTGTTCGATCATGGGCACCACTTCGCAGTCGGTGGACCGGAGGGGGGGCGGCAGCAGCTCCTGGGCAACGAGAGGACCGGTCTGCAGGGCACGCCCGACGGCGCTGTCGGGCGGTACATTTTTTGGGGCGTTGCCGCACAGCGCAGGCCCGTTGCCCGTCCTCGCGGGGACCGCACCAGGACCCACCCAAAGGCCACCCCCCACTCAAAGAACGCCCACATGCAGGGGCCAAAAACTGAAATTCCCTCAATCGTCGGGAGTGGGTGCGGTTTTTGCTTTGGTCGCCGCCTGCGCATTGCAGAAATCCGGGCTTCGTTTCTGGACGAGACTGTGCGACTCCGACCACCGCTGCAGCGGCCGCAGCGCTTTGGAAAATGCGTTTGTGCGTCCGCCATTCCCGTTCTCGTTTGACACGTATGCGGCGCGGCCAACAGTTGTTACCGGGTCAGCGGCAGGGCGCCATCGGTGATGGGGGTTTGACCTGCACTGCGGCGAATTGTGTGGACTTTGCACAGTGGACCCATATTACCGTTTTCCTGGGGTTGGAAAGCCCCCTCGATAAGGAGACCGACGTGGGGATTTGCGGGTTGGAGGCAAATCCACGACTGCCTGCAAGGCCTGCAGCAGCCACCCCCCCCCATTGCTGCAGCATCCGCCTCAAGCGCAACTGGCTTCCCTCCAGGCTGAAGCGCTGAAGAGGGCCACGGTTCCCCACTTGGCCACATGCATGCGGTCCATCCACCTGTAAATCTTCAATGCCCCCGCCCAATCCCATGCATCTGATGCTGAACTTGTTTTTTGACGCAGTCCAAATGCCCAGAACTGAATGGAGATTTCATTGTGCCCAACAACAACCACACCTTTTGTTACCCGCCCCCATCCGGTCCCCCGTTGCATGCAGCACGTCATTGCGCATGGCTCTGTGCGGGGGGTTTGCTATGACAAGGCTGTTCCTTAGTAAAAGACAACAGACGAACGCTGCACTGAATAAGGCGAGGAAAGCAAGACCTTCAACACGCCAATCAGGCCCGAGGAGTGCAGCATCGACTGCAGCCGCAAAGCCTGCTGGTCGTGCTCATCGGAATAGCGCAGCGCCGCTGCAAGACCACGGCACAGGTTCGTGCAGGGCAGCTTCTCCTCCGTGGCCCACGTGATGGGAGCCACGAGGCGGTCGGTGGGCTCCAGCTTCCGCAGGGGGTCGCGGCCCACACGCTTGACCGTATCTTTGATATGCGGGTTTCGGAATCGGGCGATGGTGCGCTCTATGTAATCGGCATGAGCCTCCGGGTCAAGATTGTACCTGGGAATGAGGACGCCGGCCGTCTCTTGCATGGCCCCCTTCACCGCTGCTTCAATGTCCGGATCATTGATGCTCTCAAGAATAGTCTCGTAGCCCTGAAGTGTGGTGCCATGCCGTGTGGCGGTGTGATGTGATGTGATTCGGTGCAACTCGACGCGATGCGATGCGACGCGACGCGATGCGATGGATGCGATTCGATGTGATGCGACGTGATGCGACGAGATGTGAGGCGATGGGATGTGATGTGACGTGACATCGGCAGCGGCGTGAGTGGACCAGCGGACAGCTCTGTCCCTTCGCCTGGCTTCCGGTGACGGTACTCTCCAGGGATTTCTCATGACACCACACCCGTCCCTGGTACACACTGGGGGGGGGTCGTGTGCCCTGTGCTCCAGGCCCCAGTGGCGGGGCTGCAGAGGCCAGTGGAGCAGTCACCTCCTCGTGCCTTGGGAGCGGAGTGCTGAGGGTCCCCACAACTGCGCCCTCCATGGCACTCAGGGGGACCCCGGCAGTAGCTTTAGCACAGACGTGAGCGAGACCAGTTTCTTAAAACGGCAGAGAGTGGGGAGGAAAGGCCAAGGGTAGCGATGATTAAGAGCAGAGGTGGGCGGGTTTCAACTCCGGGGGGGGGGGGGGCGATACAGCCCTATGGCTAGAACCCCCCCCCCCAAAAGGCTCAATTGACGGGCCCCCCAAAATCCTACCGAGACTGACCCCCAGGCCCCCCCGGAGGTGACCCGGACCCAAATTCGGCGAAAAATGAAAATGAGATTTTTGGAATCAGCGTGTCGAGGAGGTTGAGAAATGTCATCATTTGCCATGTATCTGGTGAAAAAAAAATTGACCATTTTCAATGCTCAAACAATTTTTTCGGCGCCTTCAGCGCCAGAGTTCGTAATGAATGATTAATGGTCGTGTCAATTGAGCCCTTTTCCCGAAACCCCCCCCAGTTCTGGGGGCCTCTATCGACCCCCGTCCCCCCGGAGTTGAAAACCCCAATTCCCCAGCCTGACTCGCGTGAAAGGCGACCACGACCCTCAATGTGACCCTGCTGCCTCCCGGGACCGACACATCTGTTCCCACAGATTGCGGTGTCCGATTTCCCGGGATGCCGCCATCCCATTTTGCCTCCGCCGCTGAGGCTGAGGCGGTCAGACAACAGGGGCTCTAGGGCACCACCCCGAAGGCCCCTTGTTGGAGGGTGTGGGTTGGGGTTTGGGTGCGGGTGTGCAGGCGTGGGCACCGGCCTGGCCGCTTCCGTACCGTGTCTGGCCGTGCCGTGCCGTGCCGTGCTTTGCTGTGCCCCCCCCTACGGCAAAGTCTCAAATTAATAAGGTCCCTACACCTACTTTAGCTTATACAAGGCCGTAGCTTGCACGTACCACATACATGTGAGCTGATGCAACAAAAGGGAATGAATGCACAAATATCCCCAAAATCAGAGCTATCTGGGTTCAAGTGGGCAAACACTCACAACAACTGTGTCGATGATGACATGTAACTGGCAAATTCGTCACCAAACCCATATCTGATGGGGCTGCACTACATTTGGTACCGAATTAAATTAGGTCTCAAATTAATACGGTCCCTACGCCCGCTGTAGCGTAGACAAGACCATAGCTAAGACAAGGGGGGGGTTGTGATGCGGTGCAATGTGGTGTGTGTCGGAGAGCTATGCCGTGCCGTGCCGTGGCATGGCGCGGTGGTGCGGCGCCCCGTGATGTGTGCTCTGCGGTGGCATGGCATCATGACAGAGGTCGGTGCCGTGGAAAGACGAGGCATACGCCCCACTCGACAACGTGCGACTCAGTGCAGGGCCGCGCGCAGGCCCAGAGCAGACCTTGACGTGCCCCAGATACGCGGCCACCGCGTGGGCGGTGTTGACGGTGAAGTACTTGCGCTCCTGAATGGCCTGCAGGTCGTCGCATAGCGTGGCTCCCACGAGGTCCAGCCCAGCCTTGACCTGCCGCCGGTCCAGCGCCAACTCGTAGAACTCCTCCATCACCGCCCGCAACTCGTCCGCGGGCGTGGCCTTTGCCGTGAAGTCAAAGCGTTCGACGCTGGGCACGATCTGGTCCACTTCGCAGTCCACGAATGCCACGTGCGCCCGGGCGTACGCGCGGGCGTCGGGGCTCAAGAAATCGGCCACGAAGCCCGACAGGAACGTCGAGGCGCGCAGGCAGTTCTCCGCCGCGATGATGTGCAGCGGCGTTTGAATTTTACGCGCCGCCCGCGTCGTGATGCAATCCGCGACACTGCGGGCGATGTCCGGCAGTTGCGTGAGGCCGATGCTGGTGGTGATGACGTCACACGAGGCCATGATCTCGGGCAGCTCGGGGCTGCCATTGACGTACGCGTCCACGTTCTGCACCTGCACCACCTGCTTCTCGGCACCGATGACGTGGCATTCGTAGGCCTGGAGCTCATGCAGCAAATCGACCAAATGAGTATCCGTGTCGACAAACGTGATGTGGTAGCCGGACGCAGACAGGATCTTGCCCATGAACCCGCGGCCGTGCTTGCCGGCCCCGAAATTCACTGCGCGCTTCTGGGTTGCCATGGGTGGCGTGAGACAAAGACACTGAGACGGCGCGTGGGTACGCCACAGCACGCCTAATGGCGAGCCCTTGGACTCTCACGAGGGAGGGGGACGGCTACTGCTGTCACCAAAACTTCACCGGACCATTCGTGTCTACGCGGGTCACATGCGGGGCGCACGTCCGCCGCTCCGAGTCCTCGCTGAGGTCCCACACCAGAACTCCAGCGGCAGGAAACAGCAGGTTCGGAAAACAATGTTTGGACGCAAATCCCATGCCCAGACAAGGCCACGCTTGCACCTTTCAAGTACTCCCCTCCTTTGTCATCCCCCCATTTCGGGTCAGTGGATTTTCAACTCCGGGGGGGGGAAGGGATCGATACAGCCCTCTGGCTCCACTCCTCCCGCACCCTAGAAAGGACTCGTTGGATGCACCCCCCCCCCCCTCAAAATCCTACCAACACTGACCCCTGGGCCCCGGGGGTGACCCGGACCCAAAATTCTGCAAACGAAAAAATGAACATGACATTTTTGGAATCAGCGCATTGAGGCGGTTGAGAAAACTCATCATTTGCCATGTATTTGGTGAAAAAAATTGACCATTTTCAGTACTCAAAACAATTTTAGGCGCCAGAGTTCATAATACGTGATTAATGGTCCTGTCAATTGAGCCCCTTTCCCAAACCAGCCCCGCTTCAGTTTTGGGGGGCTCTATCAACCCCCCCCCCCACCGGAGCGCACCGGAGCGCATACGGGTGAGTCCAACACGCTTCACTGGTGCACAATAGTGATGCACAGTCTGAACGGAGATCTCGATATGGGTCATCACTACTTTGAATGGGCGGGGCATGGGCCGATTGGAAAACGGACCCTGGCTCCATGCGAAGTAAATTTTTTGCACTGTGCTTGCACCTGATAGCCGGGAAGGTAGGGTACCATGGGTACCATACCGTGCGCTGTGCAGAAAGTAGGCCATTTTCCACCAAGTTTCTCCGGTTTCGCAGGGGTTTACACAACCTTTGCCGTTGTTTCACCTGTGTGCTCTGCAGGGATGGTTTTGGGGTTGATTTGGTTGGAAAGGTGGGAATTTTCTGGTGTGCTGGTTGCTGGGGCTTCTCTACGAGAGGGTAAGCTTCAGACCAAAGTCTAGCATACGTGCCCAAAAGCAGCAGGCTGAGCACGCACCGGGCAAACACTCCCCCATACCAGCGGTTGTGCCGATTTGAGCTGCATGCTGGCTTGATGGCCGGCTTGTGGGCACTAAGGGGTCCACCAAGCACCAGCTGTCCCCACTCCTCCTGCCCTGCCCACACGAACCACTTAATTCTTGTGTTGCATCAAATGCCTGTGTGCCATTTCTTTCTTCGCCGGCTTGCATTGCTTCAAATAATCAGCCAGCAATAGAACTCCAGTTCTCGATTTGGTCCCTGAATTGGTCCCTGAATTTGATCAGTGTGTCCTCGCTGCTAGTCTCAGGATCATATAATTTGCAGTGTACATACCACCCCTTGTCCAAGCCTGTCAAAAGTCAGAAAAACGACGGTTAGACGGGCTCATGTGCTTGGTCAAGCCCGTGCTTGCGCGCAACGCGCGGTACCAAAAGAATGTATGTCGCCGAAAACCTGCCCGTACCTCAACCTATCCACAATTGTTGCAACAGGGCACTACAACACTATGTGCAGCATTTTTCAGCAAGTTGCCCATCAGGGGCATCAAGAGCTGTGGAATAGAAGCCCTTTCCAACCTTGCGCCTCATCTTGAACAATTGCACATGCTTGCCCTTTGGGGCAGGCTTTGGACCAGGCATGCCTTCAGGTTTTGGAATGTGTTCAGGCTGCCTATTCCTTGGGACAAAATTGTCATTAACAATATCTTTGGTGAAGTAAAGCTTGCCCTCGAAGACATGGCCAAGGCCCCAAATCCCATGGCCCGCTTTGGCCCACACAATCTGCACTGCATCATCCTCCCCAGAATCTGAGCAAGACGATGAATCATCCCCATGAGTAGAAGGACCAACGATTGTGGCGGGCACATGTTCACAGTTAGACCGGACATACGTAACAGCCATGCCAGGAGTGGCAACATCAGCCATGGCTGAAACTCACACCAAAACAGACAGCATTGGGTTGCAGTTGCAAATGGTATGTTGGTATGAGCACGAGGAACTACCAGAAGCATGATCCAGCTCCCCTTTCCCTCTACAATCGAAGCACAACCCCGTAACATCACATTTAAAAACATAAAAACCGTGGTCAGAAAAATCCAGGAAAACTATGGTCAGACGGGCTCATGTGCTTGGACAAGGCAGTGCTTAGAGGGGGCAAGCAAACAGTGTTTTTCTTGGGGGGGAGGGGGGTTCAAGGGTGGGGGAGGGTGCACTCGCTTCCAAGTGTCTAAAACTGCTTGCTGAATGCTCGCATATGGATAATTGTCATATTGTGCTGTAGGTGTTGCGCGGTATGGGGGTGATGAGCAATTTCATGCCAAGCATCCTTCCAACTCCTACAAAACCCCTACTTCAACTTTCTAACTCATCATACTCACAGGGGTGGGGAAAATTGGCTTGCGCGGGGGGGGGGGGGGGTCGTTTGACCTCCTTTTCCGGACCCCCCCCTCCTTGGCTCCCCCGACGGGGCCTTTAAAAAGGTCATAGATGGTGGCAAATAAAGTTGAACTTCCATTGAGGGAGGGGGGGGGGGGCAGCAGTGGTGATATTTAGCTCTGGTCAATTCCGGCTACATCCCATAGCAACAAAAAAATTGAGGAGATGTAGCGCCCCACCTTGGCCTCCTGCTGCCACAGACGACTGAGAGGCGGAAGTCAAAGACGACACATCAGAGGAATCGGAATCAAAGACAACACATCAGAGGAATCGGAATCAGAACTTGAGGTGTCATTGCTTGAGTCAAAGCTAGAGTTGGAGTCCGATTCAGATGCAGAGCTGGACGTGGAGCATTAGGAAGAGGCTGAAGTGGTAGGATGTGATGAAGGAGCATAGTTGGGATCAGCCAATTCCGAAGCAACGTCACGTCTTTTTGAGGAACACTCTGGACAAAACCCATGCAGAAAACCCAGATCTAGTGTGTGAAAAAAGATACTTTTTTTGTCCCTTTCCTTGTGGGTGGGAGTAAGGAAAGGAGAGGTCGCGTCAACCTTTTTAGCCCCAAGGGGAATAGGGGGGGGTCTAAGTGCGTATTTCGCTGAGCCCACTTTATAAGGGGGTCGGGCATTGCGACTCCTAAGGAGGAGCCCTGGGCGCCCCCAGTCCTCAGTTTTTTCTTTTTCCCCCTCCCCTTCGGATCTGCCACAAGGGTGTCACACCTGTGAAACATCAAAACCCTAGCATCACGGTTGAGCGCACTAGGGAACTGCCCCCTAGGCCTTGCCTGTGCCCCTTTTATACCCCGTAGGGACCGGCGGGAGTTAGTTCCGGAATTCAGTGAATAAATGGCAAAAATGGCAAAAAAAATTGGGAATTTACCATGGGTTCTGTCACAGGAGCCCCATTGCCAGACCCCCCCCCTCCTTCGGGGGGCTCCCATGACCCCCCCCCCCCCCCCCCCCCCGGCGCAAGCCAATTTTCCCCTTGCCCAGTGCACATTGTGTATGGCTCGGTGCCGCCACCTGGCAGTTATCAGGTTATATTGCAACACAAACAGCGGATTCGCAAAATTCAACAGCCTTTACTGTTCAAATGACACAACTCCGAACCATTGCTGATGGATTGGCACTTTGTTGTGCAAGATGATACCACACGATGTGAGGAGCACAATATATCGCAGCATGACAAGCATGCATGCACTGTCTGATTGTGTCCGCTGTTTTGCACACACCCACAAAACCACCGTTCACGCCATGGCTCCATTGCTTTACCTGTGCCGCAGGTACCCAAAATGTCCTTGGGGGCTATATGCTTCACCTCCTCCGGTAGCAATGGTGGTTGTTGGTGGTTCTTGTGTTATTTCTTGGTAATCTCCTTTCTTCTCAAAAAATTTTTCCATACGTGACGTACGCCCAAAAAAAGTTTAAGCTATGTACGCCTTAAAAAAAAAAGGTTTTGGTCAGAGAAAAAGATGTTTTACGCAAAAAAAAAGAGACGACTTACGCCAAAAAAAACCGCAATTTACGTAGTTTTCCGTAATCGAGCTACGCCCCCCCCCCCCTAACTGGTCACAATGTGCAGTGGTACCTCACTGCGAATCGCCCATAATGCCACACCGCTATTGGATGTGGATAAGTGCACTCTAGCATCTAGACGACCATGTTTCTCAGCTCGCAACACCACCTTATCACCACTATGGACTATTGTTTGCAGCACCCGGTTGTGATAGCGTGACTCTACATTGACCTTCAACCCTAGTCATCAAAAATGGGTGGCATGTTGTTGACCAAAGTACTATTTTTGTTGATATGCTGAAGAAGAACCACCAATTTTTGCCAACACTGTGCAGAGGAGCAAAAAGGGAGCAGGAAGAAGAAAGGATGATCAACCAAAATCAACATGATGATGAATAGGGTGACTTGCACCCTATGTACTTTTTACCTTCCGCTGCTAATGAGGTTCATCAGTCCACTGAGCATTGTGCTTTGACTACTCCTCATGCAATGCCACACTTAGCGATGAGTGCTGGCTAAGCATGGAGCCTCTATGAGTTACCCATGTCCGGTAATTGAGGCCTGATGGCAACCCGAGAGTGATCATTGTGGAGCACAATGGGCAGTGTGATGAGGCCATGATCACAATACAATCGCTCCACAACCTGCGAAGGTAACATTTGACAAACACATCACATGTGTTTTTGTTGCATGCATTGTGAGGTTCATAAATTAGTGTTGTTTTGTGGTTCAATTCCAAGTGGGGGGCTGGGGTTGTCCCTAGATGTTCCTTCCTCCTACGCGGATGTGTGTTACCCTCATCGCCTCTAGATGGTGGAAAGAAAGAAATAATGTTGCAACACACCCATATGAGGTGCTCATCATAATCGCAAACCAAAAATGCAATTTGCCCTTCGGCCTTCGACAAGCGGTATCAAAATGACTATATTGCTGCCAGTGCCACAGACCTTGAAGGTCAAACCAGCAATACCACTTGAGTCCAATCACCTCAGGCGAACTACATTCTTCGCATGCGAACATAATGGCATGGAGCCAACTACAAGAAGGCGGCGAACACACACTTGTAAATCAAATTAGACTTCGTGTCCGACGACTTCGGCCTGGCACACAAATTGTTGTTCCACGCACAAGCGTCACGGATATCCTTCACAAAGTACTTTTCCGGCTCTTCAATAAACCGTTGGTCGTTCACCCATCGACCCTCTAGCCCTTTGGGTACACCTCGGGGACCTCGAATCGCTTCCCCCGGATGAGCACGTATGGACAGGCGTCATCACCTGTTGGGGGGTCAGAAGAGGGAGAGGATTGCAGGGTTAATGTTGTTGGGGGGGGGGGGGGTCAACATTGCCCTTCAGTGGCTGCCCATTTGGGGACACGTCCTCAGAGTTGGAGGCCGGTGCGGCCAAAGATTCTATAGCTTTTGGCCCCAAGGAGGATGTAGCAATAGTGCCCTCGGGTTGCGAAAGAGGATCCTCTTCATCAAAAAGGAGGGGTAAGTAGGTGGGGCCAGTGACTCGGAGTTGGAGGCTAGGGTAGGAGGAGATCCTCTAGGCTTCCAGCAACTCTATGAGAAACTCTATGTGGAAGCATCATTTTGCTAGAGGCATTTCAACATTGGCTGGACCAAGGAAGTACGAGGAAGTGGCTCCCAAAATCAGCCTTTGAAGGCCGATACTAGCACTCTATAGTCTATGGCACAAACAAACCAATGGAGCCCTTCACGATGGTCACTATTAGCAATAAAAATGTGGCGGTGCCTCCAAGCCAAACCAGGTTGCATAACAAAAAAAAGCGTAAGGGGGCGACCTTGCGCTGTGTGCACACTGCGAGCTATGTTAGACCAAGTTGCCCCTGAAGAGCCCCCACGCACACCCATTCCAAACGCCCTTAAAAATCGGTGATCCAACCTACCCTAGCTCAAGATGGTTGCAAGGAGGGCATGGAGGGCAGTGAGGTGGTGAATCTAGACTTGGGATGGCAAAAGAGATGGACACCATCTTGCACTGCCGATTCACCACCCTCACCGCACCTTGGTAGTATTCCACGTGGAGGAGTCCATCTTCAGCCGTTCCAACCACTGTGGCAAGAACTCGCTCGTGGAGCAGGTGTAGAACACCCTATCCCCAATGCCCAATGCTGAGATCCATGGAGTAAAAAGGGTCTGAGAAATGAGGGAAGTATGATGTCCTGCAGCAGGTCCCTTGAAAGTGTGTCACAATTTCTCGAGCTCAAGGGGCCCGTTTTGGAACGTATGTGCAAGCAGAATAGGGCAAATTATGATCTGCCCCTTGCACACATGGCAACACAACACAATGCAACGCAAAAATGTAGCGATGATTGGCCTCGTTTCTTGAATAGCACCGGAAGGTTAAACCGAAAACAGAGGACGGTTAGGTTCCCCGTAGGCACTAAAACCACCGAAGCAGAGGTCAGGGCTCCTCTTGCCTTTCCTGGGTCCCCATGGTGGGGTGGGAAGAAATCGACCTAGAAAAGAGTGGGTGTGTTGGAAATGAGCCAAAAGGTGTGAAAACGGGTGGAAATGGGTGAAACTAGGTGAAAATCCAAACATGCCATATCCCCAGTGTGGAAGAAGCATCAAAACCTACTCTCAAACAACAATGAGGCCCCGAGTACCACACGGCATGCATACGTAGTACGGTTAGACGCCCAAATAGTTGCACTACGCTAAGTGCGCCCCCGAAGGCGAGTAATTCTTTTATAAGACAAGCGCAAATCGTGCATCTTTTTTTAAAAAAGCGTAAGTCGCATGCCATACAATTTTAAATTTTTTCCCACACTCAATTGACGCCAAAAAACAAAATGCGACCCACACCCCCCAAAAAATAAGCGACTTACACCTAACACAGTTGGAGCCGACATCAATGGGTTAGGGGGCATGGTGCTCCCCTCCCTCCTCCATCACAGACCACAAGGGGGGGCCTCTTCCATGTTGCATTCGAGGTCGGTGTCTGCTTCATTGTCCTCCTATGGATTGCATTTGGGGATGAAGACACATCCTGTCACGAAAGGTGATTGTTGTGATACCATGTAGGCTAGTATATCTAGTATATCTGTCGTGTTGTTTGATCAAGGAGGGGGGGGGGGGTGGCTTCAAGCATTGTGTTTGGAAGGGGGGCGGATAGGACTTCTGGGCTGACATCCAAGATCTAGAGCACACCGTAACCGGTGGACTATACACACAAACACATTGTTCTGCTGAGTACAAGGACAGCTACCAGAGACATTAAGCCAGACCAAACGACCTCTGCACAGCCAACACCATTATTCTAGGCTCCACTGACTCCCTGCACCACTAAGTCTGCAGGCAGCCTCCAACAGCTGTATTTATCGTGTTACCAGTAGGCATTGTCCCAAAGCTAGCCATCCTAGAAACGACCTTGCGTTTCTTGGTTGGCATACATCCACCTACTGCATACAGGTGCTTTAGTGTCACACGAACACCATGAGGGGTGCACTGATATGCTCGATGCACTCCTTTGTGCAGTGCCCGGGTAGCCACTGGCCATCTGTACCTGGACAACAGCGTTACCTAAAGCCACGCAAAAATTATCCAACCCATCTATGTCTGTGTCCAGGGCAGACCATTTTTCAAAACACTGGTTAGGTGGGAGGCGGGGAACCCCTGGTAACTGCACCTTGGACTCATCAGTGGTGCACCGAGGTGGAGATTCCACTATGGAATTCCACTATAGCGCCGCAGGTTCAATAAAAGCATGGCCATCACTGTGGGGGGCAAGACTTTTCGTACTGGCGAACAGCAGTGCCCTATACATCCAAACCCCAGCTGGTCTGCAGCATGTCGCAAACACATTCAATCAGTTTTGCTTGGTGCTTGGGTGGTGTATCCAGTACTACAAGAATGTTATTCCTGAACCAGCACATTGCTACCCGCCCCCACCGCCTTCCAACATTCAAAAGAAACAGTTGGCTGGCCCAGCCTCCGAAACAATTTTATTCTCTTGATGTCATGTATGCTTTCCGAAGTGAGATCAGCACCCTGAGCAGAGAACGGTCTGCCCATCGGCATGCAGTTTGTATGGACCCATACCGACCCTGCACACCAATAGCTGTTATTACGAGTCCATTCATGCTTGACCAGCACGCTCCACTGTTCGTACATGATGTACCAACACCCTGCAGCGGACGATTTCCCCGCCCTGTCCAGTTTACTATGACTGTGATGTACCGACTAGACCAGTTCCTTCATTCTCCTCTTATTACTGAGCCACTCAGATGCCTGCTTCATTTCCTCATGGACGTCCTCCGGTCTTATGTTATGTTACGCTCTCTGCAGTTCAGTTCCATGACGGTAATCAGACCTTCTCGTGTGCAGCAGGTCGCAACTTGCGCAAGGGAATAGGGCAGAGGCAGTTGACATGCAATACAGGGCCCTTGGAAACGCAGCAAGCTGAAAGATCAGGTCAATTCACGTGAGAATCAGTGCCGATTGCATCTGCAGTGTACAAGTGTTGGCGGTGTTGGCACAGGCAATCAGGAAGACACCCACCACCGATAGAAAGGTAGTAGAGCAGCGAAGTAATGATTTACACCCACTTTTGAAAGCCTTTGTGCATGTGTGCGTAGACTGAATTAAAAACGGGTGAAATTCTAACAGTGCTTTAACTTTCTTTGCTATATATCTCTGAAGAAGTATGGGGATGAAGAATGGGACAATAGCAACAATCTGCATATCTGCATATGTTACCTGCAGGAGCGACATAGATTGCTGGAAGAGGATTTATACGAAAGAGGGTGGAAACATGGGAGGACAAAATGCTCTTGACAGTTGAAAAATTATTGAGGGATTCAACCCGTCCATCTGTCCAGACCAACTTGCGTTGGTGAAATAGGTTTGTCAGCTGTACAAATGCACGTATGCAAAGGAAATGTATGCATGCATGTGTGTATGTGTGTGTATGTGTATGTGTGTGTGTGCGTGTGTGTGCACATATTTCAAGATCTAGCTATGCACAGGGCAGAAGTATACCAGTCACTTGTCAGTGGGCTATGCCTCATGCTGACAAGCATGCAGTGGCCCTTGCAGTGGGATGACGTGATACAGAAGACCACAAAGTAAATCATGTGCTCTTTGCACCAAACGGACTGTCCTGCACACTGCGGTCCACAATAGGACTTGGGGCAGAACACCTGATAAAGCAGTCAAACCACATGAGACACTCCTTGTGAGAGACCTCTGCGTGAAATGCACTGGATACTTCTATTGAGGAAATACTTGACACAAAATGATACGTTGTCTGGCATCATTTCCCCAGTTTTTCAAAAAGGAGCCCTTGCAATCCACGGATGACAAGAAGGGGTTCAGTTGGGAGAACCCGAATCTGGAATTGTCATATTTCGTTTGCGACTGCGGACAGGGATCCCGCGAGTTTGAACAAGGGCCGAGCCAAACGATGCAAGGCTTGCGCTAGACATCACAACCGTCGGGCACACAACGGTGTCAGCTCAATGCAGGTTGCACATGGCATGATCAGGGTAGTCTTGTGGAAGGGGGGGTCTTCATGCCCCGAGGGACAGAGAAAGACCCTTTCTTCCGAGCACTCAGCGCAGTTAAGCAGAGCATGCCTCCCATGCATAGTCTGCATGCACACGGGACTCCGACTTGCAACTGAGGGGCGGGAGGGTATGCCATGATGGCGAAGTTGCAATGCCGATACGTACAGCTCGGCGCAAAGCACACAGAATTGTGCGTGTACAGTGAACACTGTCGAGCGTATGCATCGTAAAGTGGTGTGCATTGTCATTTCTCGGGCAGTTTTCTTCAAACAAGTGAAAATGGTCGTCTTCTTGCCGATCATCATGGTCCATGACTTTGAGTTTTGGTTGCAGATTGGCTGCTTTGACCCAACTTTTTGCCTGTTTTTGTGAAATTTGAATCACTTTTAAACTTTAAATTCAAGGCATCGAATAAAGACTTTTGCTGAAAAAAGATTCTCCCCATTCACGCAACCAGAGGTTGTGACTGTATGCAACGGGGTCATTCCTTGACACCCTGTGCTGTTCTCGGTGACAAAATCGCGCATATTTGCGGGGAAGGACGGGTGGAGGGGGGATTGGAGTCGCTTCGGCGGACCAGCAAGAGTTCCATGGACCAGAGCCCAAATCCCGATCAGGTGGGCCGCGACGTTACCGAAAACTTCAACCCCCAGAAAGGCTGGGGTTTGTAATTTCGGACTCAGCAGCGTCGAGGGGATGCAGAACAAGTGCACGTGCAATGAGCGCCTTTGCTGCAGAATTTCATTGTGCCTGGTCAGCGGCCTGGTCAACTAATCCCATGGCACAAAGCTCACCCAAGCACTGCACGAGGCAAAGCAACAGCAGTAGCAGGAGGTCGAGAAGTGGAAAAGGTTGAGGGAAATGAAAGAACAGCATACCGCCCAACGGGCAGGGGGGAGCGCAGTGGACCCCAAGCGAGTGCCCCCATCCCCAACTGGAGAGGAATGGTGTCCCTGGACACCCAATCACCGAAACGGTACTATTCTCAGCCCCATTCCACCAGAAATCAGGGAATCAGGGCAAACTAGACAAAGCGGCAGCAGGGCACTCCAGGGAACAGGCCAGACCTTGTGCGCGAGGGACGTGTGGCTGGGGATTTGGGGGGGGGGGCTAGAGCAGCCACGGGCGGGGGAGGGGGGGTGGTCCCGCAGCTCCGGGTACAACCCCCTTTGCGAAGCAACTGGCGCCACATTGAAATCAATAATAATGCGGTCCAGCGCTTGGGTGCGGGCACCCTCCGGATGTATGGACCAGCTGCCCCCTCTGCCCTTGTGTGTCAGCCCCCCTGCCCCCCACACACCCACACGGGTTTGGGGGCTGGACGCACAGCCTTTGGGGGGACACTGTGTCTCATCGCCGACCATTCTACAGCCAAGGCGTCCCCAATGGACACCCGTCATCACTGCGAGGCCGGACAACGACGATGCAACGTCCCCTTGGTAACCCCCTGATCCTTCCCGCCACCTCGTCTCCCTTGGCTGCCGGTGCCCGCAGGCTTCACGTGCAGACATGAGCCATTGGTATCACCGTGCGGCAAGGCTGCGGGTGGAGGGGGGGGGGGGGGGGGCTGATACCAAATTAAGGGAAGCTAAGCGCCGGGGGGGGGGGGGGGGCAGCAGGCCGTACTGGCCGCCCGTAATGCGGAAGGCAGCGAGCGGCGGCAACCGCTCTGGTCTGACCTCCGGCATCCAGACGTCGAGGTCACGGACGGACCACCCCCTGATCCCTGATCCCAAACCCGGAGGCAGGGGCACACGGAATGCGATGGCCCACGAGGGACCGCGCCGACGCAAATCCCACGTGGAACGCACCAGAAACGGTGCGGGAGGAGACCGTACCGCGCCCCCTGGGACACGATGCCGTCGCCGTGAGACTAGCGTTTGGCATTGACCCGCAAAACTGCACGTTTCGTACGCCGCTCTTGACAGACACCAACGCCTCCAACAACGAAAGCAGGTCACACAAAAGCCATGGCACTGGACACCGGGTGTACTGTACGGCCTCTGTGGACCGTGCTCCTGTCCGACTTCCCCCGAGCGCCGTGCCCTACGACAGGTCCGGTGGCCGCCCTAACCGGATGAGGCATGCTGGGCCTCTGCCGCCGTGCCCTTCTGGGCCACGAACTTGGCCACGGCGGTGTTGAACATCCACGTGGTGTGCGCGTGGTTCGTGAGGACCATGCAGAGGTCCACGACCGTCAGGAACACCCCGCAGGCCAGGAACATGCCGCGGTAGATGGCGAGAATGGGGGTGCCCGAGACCCGCATCAAGAACTCCAGGCGGCGGAACGAGCGGAGGCCGGCGGTGCCGCCGTTGTTTGGGGGCTGGCAGCGTGTCAAGTAGTTGCAGCAGTAGATGACA